>CP125976.1:484732889-485270247 GCA_030063025.1 Avena longiglumis
TTAGATCGTGTCATCGTGTTCATCTTTGCGAAGCTTTTCTTATGTCAAATATTGTATTCCTTAGACCATGAGATAATACAACTCCCTGGTATTGGAAGGAAGCTTTGAGGTCATCAAACGTCATCCTATGAGAGGGTGATCATAAAGGTGTCTCTCAGGTGATCGGAAAGTGCCTGTTGGGTTGTATGTATCGAGATGGGATTTGTCCCTCCCAAGTCGGAGAGATATACTTCGGGCCCACTCGGTAATCGATATCAACACCGCTTGCAAGCATGTGGTTAAGGAGTTAATCACAAAGTGTTATCGAATTACGGAACGAGTAAAGTACTTGCTGTGAACGAGATTGAACTAGGTATGACGGTACCGGCGATCAAATCTCGGGCAAGTAAAATATCACGAGGCGAAGGGAATATATATATATATATGGGATTGATTTAATCCTGGCATCGTGGTTCATCCGATATGATCATCGATGAATGTGTGGGAGTAAATATGGGTGTCCAGACCCCGCTGTTGATTATTGATAGAAGATCATGTCTGCATATTCTCGAACTCAGGTCACACATAACGTGTCTCGGCTAGGATAGATTGGATAATTGGTTTATGAGTTTTTGTTCGGAGTCTCGGATGGGATCCGGGACATCACGAGAGGTTCCGGAGTGGTCCGGAGAATAAGATTCATATAAGGCAGTGCAGTTTTTGGAGTTTGGAATTGTTCCGGGTTAATCGGTATTGTACCGGAAGCTTCTAGAACCTTCCGGAAGGGTACCAACGTGGCCCCACCTTCCGGGAGGGGGGCATGGGCCTATGAGGGAGTGCCCTGGCCGCATTGGGCCAGGGGCACAAGGCCCCATAGGGCCCAGCCGGCCAAAGAAGGTTTAAACCCTAGATAGAGCTTCTAGAAAGGGGGTTTCCTTGCCCCCCACTCTTCCTCCTTTGGGGCCGCCGGTTTTGGACTTGGGGGAGGGTCTAGGGCATCCTCCCACCACTCTATATAAAGAGGGCTGGGGGCGCACCACCCTCCCACACCTTCCCTTCCAAAGCTAGCCGCCCTGCTGCCCTCCTCTCTCTCTCCCTCCCGACTGCGTGTAGGCGAAGCCCTGCTGTAGAAACTCTCCACCATATACACCACGCCGTCGTGTTGTAGATCCAATCCGTCTCTCCACCATACTTGCTGGTCCGAGGAAGGAGGAGACGTCGAGGTGCTGCACATGTGCATCTCACGGAGGCACCGCCACTTGTGGTGCTAGATCGGATCGGATCGCGAGGAGGAGAAGCGAGTACGACTACATCACCCACGTTCCGACGAACGCGTTCATTGTCTTGAATATTCAAGGGTATGAAGATCTAATCCAATCTCTCTCATTGTTTGCATCTCCTAGATTAGATCTTGGCTTTCCCTCTGTTCGCTTCCATAGAAAATTTTGATTTACTATGCCGCGAAACCCTTCATAAAGGTCTGCGAAATATGTACAACCACAGATCGAGATAACCTGATTTTGTTTTATGTGGCGTACAATCACATTTCCTCCTGCCGTAACTACGGTCATAGGACTTCCTAACGTTGCCCTTCTAATCCTGAACTTATCACAAAATTCTTCAGAAATGAATGAAGTAGTTGCACCGGTATCAAATAGAACTTTGCTGGTATTGGTAAGGATATTGAGCGTACCTATCACTGCATGCTCTGAATTATCCACCTCCTCGAGGGTTGCATAGTTCAATTTTCCGGTAGGTCGGTTTCTCTTGCCATTGTTGTTCTTGCCATTGTTTCCTCCTTTATTTGGTTGTCCATTTCCTCCACTGGCTTGTCCTCCTCCCTTGGTAGGCCATCCTCCCGGTGGTTTGCTCGGACAATCTGGCTTGATATGCCCCTTCTGGCCACAACCGGAACAGATCACTACAGGCTTTTTGCATTCCCTCTGGAAATGCCCTGGAATTCCACAATTGTTACAGATAACATTCCTTCTCGGATTAGATTGATTTCCACCACCGCCCTTGTTATTGTTATTGTTGTTGTTGCCATAATTCCTATTCCGAGGTTTGAACTCCAAGTTAGGTTCAGGTTTGCTTGCCTGAATTCTCTTGGTTTCCTTCTTGGCTCTTTTCCTCCGATCCTCTTGGACATTCTTGTAGTCATCTTCAAAAGTAATGGCTGCATCCAACAACTGCTGATAAGTTTGCTTATTGGCTAACCTTAGCTGCATCCTCACAAATGGATTTAATCCATGCAAGAAACGCTTCTTCCTCTTCTCTTCAGTGTTAACATCCTCCTCAGCATAACGAGACAGTTGGCTAAACTCCCGGATGTACTTCATGACACTAGTATATCCTTGCTGAAGCTCCTCAAATTCTCGTCGCTTCAACTCCATGACACTTTCCGGAACATGATATTCACGGAATCTCTGCTTGAACTCCTCCCAGGTAAACTCCCTTCCTAGTTGTTGCATGGCTAACTGATTTTCCCACCATGATGCTGCAGGTCCAGTCAGCAGATGAGTTTCATACCTCAATTTTTCCTCATCATTGCAACCCACATTTTTCAGCTTCCTCTCTGTGTCTGCTAGCCAGTCTTCTGCATCCATTGGTTCAGGAGCTGACGCAAAAGGTAACGGTCTTGCATTCTGGAAATCAGATAGACTCACTCCTCCACCTTCAGGTGCCCTCTGATTTGCTCGCCCCAGCAGCTCTTCCATGAACTTGTTTTGGGTCTCTTGCATCGTTTGCATGCATTGCATAAAGTTCTGCTCCATTAACGGCCTCATTGGTGGTGGTGGTAATGCTTCTTGGTTTGCTGCATCTGCATCGGCCTTTTCCTTGGCCTCTCACTCCATCCTCTACTGCTCAGTTTCCATTTCTACACCCGTATCCATGACCCCTAGTCCTACAACATAAAGCGAATACTCATAGTTACATCATGCACATGTGTTCTGAGCTCGACTTTACGCACAGAACTAGTCACACAATGAAGATCCAAAGAAAATCCAAATATGCATTTCACATATTATACATAATATCATAATGATACAAAGTTCTTACAACATATACCATATAGGTATAAACACAAAACTACCGTATTCATCTCACTACCTTATTACTTGGAGTACAATACGTGATACTTGATATCACTAACTAGTTGCCTCCTTCTAGTAGTAACTACGCTCATCATACATGCCTAATGTCCAACCGTGATGACGTGTTGTCCGTCGCACGGTTTGTGGAACATATGGCCTTCCAGAAGGAACATACTCTGTATCTGAAGTGTCAGGACTTGAGTCATTGCTCAACCTGAGCGCATTGACTCCCTCCAGCTCAGCTGAAAAGTCTTCAGAAGCATATTCAACATTATCTCCAGCCTGCATCTCCTGAGCTTCATTCCTTGAGTTGTCAACAGGATACGCAGATCCTGCTGCTTCCCAGGTGCTCTCGTGGGCAAGATAATTGAACACTGGATAATGTATATTCCCTAGGTTTTGCGAAGATGTTGATGATTCAAACACTCTTTCCTCAGGATCTTCTTCTTTATCCTGGTTATCTATTGACATGGTATTTATACTACTATTATTAGGGTTCATTCTTGCACCCATCCAACTACATTGTCCAACATTTCTGTCAGAACCCTCTATGGACATCTGGTGTTCATGAGATCCACTATATGATCCCATCCTCCAACCATCTAAATTCTCAATAGGAAGTCCTGAGTCAGAACCATCCTCTGAGCCCTATAGTACTGCATACCGCATATCTATAGTAGGATCATGTGTAGGTTCAGGTCTTGGTGAGTAAGGATATGGTATAAAAGATTCCGGATCTATAGGTATATCCTTAAAGATAGGTGTTGCACTACTACTTGCTTCTTTCTCTAGCTGGAATGCTAACTACTTCCTCCTTTCCGGATCAGTTAGATCCTCTAACATATCATTTTGTCTTCAACAATCACTTGATGAGTCTTATAAAAAGACGCAACGAGTGTTCGGTATCTATCCATAAACTTGGAAGCTAACTTAGGATGCTTCTTAACCAAAGTAAGATGAACCGGTATAGGATCCGAGTCTATAGAATCATGAGGTATCACAGAGAATGTGCTACCTTCTAACTCCTTAGTTTTCGGCTCCCAGATATTAGCTATCGCCTCCACAACAGCAACATGATAGGCTGCTAAATGACTCCTACCTTCTCCTATGGGTAGATCGTGATATAATCCAAGCTTCTCTGGAAGTTGGATACTCACACGATACTTGGATAACATTCGGCCATCAAGGTAAGTGATAGTGTTCACTGGAATTCTAGTTGGACAATTAAGGAGCTTTAAAAGTTGACGAAGTTGGTCTGTTAATGATCCTTGATAATCATCAAGAGTCTCCTCTTTCCTTACCAAAGTCTGTTTTGGAAACTTTGGTGCCATATCTCTGTATATCACAAAAATAATTTTGATTAGTATCCAATGATAAATTGCATCATAACAAAGAATCATCGCACTAATACATATAACGGAATATTCTCATTTGAATACCCATTATATTACTTTTAGAGAATTCTTTATCGTTGCTAGCTTTGCTACAGGTAATACCCTTTACTAGGTTTCCAACCTAAGGTCAAAGCAATTTGCTCTGATACCAACTATGGTGACCCAACATACCACTGCATGTGTAGTACACTATAGTCGTTGACATGACAGCCACAGAACACCGTTCCGTAAATATCACTTCCCTCAGAGTGGTACAACAGAAACATTGCGGGTCCATATTACATAAGTACACACATTATTATTATTACAATACCGGAAGTTCAAGACTTACAAAAGATCCAACTTGCAAACCAAAATATAAAGTGTTCAACGGAAATTTAAAAGTAACAACTCCGACTAGGAGTGGGACTCAACAACTTATTCTATAGAGTTCATGCTGCTCGGCTCCGTTAGTTACTACTAACGAGATATTTAATTGGACTCGTTCTCATCAACACCGTAGCGGATTTCGTAATCCACTCCTTCAACTCCTCCGGACAGATCAGGTTCCTCGTAGAACACATATTCTTGGCATTCGGGTGTATACATTGGCACATCTTTGGGATCGTCAGAGTCTAAGCAAGGGATCAAAGGAAAGGATGAGTAACATCATTACCCAACAAGTTCATTATATGCAAGGTGGGAAGTTTGATGCTCTAACTACCACCTTGGATTATAAATCCTTGGCACTATGCAATTTTTGTAAATCTTTCTGCAAAGATTGGTTTTATTCCAAAAAAAAAACTATGACAATCATCCTTCACAGGTTGACCAGAACTTTCATGGAGTTCCTTTCCTGCTGCATTCGTAGCTCCTTCCCGGAATAGGGAGTAACAAGTTACAGTTCTTACACTCTGCAGAGGTGCGTTACTTTACCCATGAGAGATCAACTCCTTGTTGCACAACCGGGCGTACTTTCCCGTCCACAATTCCATGATGTGGGGCCCAGTAGTTGGTCCAAGCCAATCACTTCCACCTTCGCGACCCCGCATGCCTCCTTGGTGTACACCATGCCCACATAATGAATTACGACAATGGTTTGCACAAACCTTTAGATGCCAGAACTATCGTGGGACGATGAGGGTTCCCACCCATATGTTGCATATCCTCTATGAATTACCAATTAATATGCACGCTACGAGGATAACAACCACGACCTGCACATCCGGCTTCATGCGAGAGGAAGAAGATACAAATGACTTCTCTGTCCCATTCCAAATCTCATGGCTAACGCATAATATACGGCGCTAGAATCACTAATGTCAGGGGTTATTAAGTCCCTACTTGATTTCATTATTGTTACAAATAGACCTAAGTTCTATTGCTCCATTATATCATCACTTAGGATGATATCTATGATTTCTTTATTTATGAAAATAATATTTTCTTTCTTTTATAGCATATATGATAACACACAATTTGCAAATACTTTGATAAAGACTCTTAAAACGACGCCATTGACCTTGACGCAATGCCGGTGATGATGGAGATCATGTTCGTGCTTGAAGATGGAGATCGGAAGCACAAGAAGAAAGGTCGTATCATATCACATATTATGAATTGCATGTGATGTTAATCCTTATGCATCTTGTATTGCTTAGTTAACAACGGTAGCATTATAAGATGATCCCTCATGCACATAAATTTCAAGTTTTAAAGTGTTCATACTTAGTAAGCACCATTGCTAAAGCTTGTTGTTTGCACCACGTAATGGTCGGGTGTGTTAGATTCTGCGAGTGTATACAACGTGAGCAAGCCAGAGTTGCTCATGCGGAAGCTAAGGTTTGATCTTGACGATCCTAGCATGTACAGACATGGTCTTGGAACACGGATCACCGAAAGGTAAAGCATGAATCATATAGTAGATATGATGAACATGTCGATTGTTCGCCATTAAAGCTACATCAACTCACGTGATGATCGGTTTTTGATGTGGTGGATTTGGTTCGTGTGATCACTAAAACAATGTGAGGGATATTGTTTTGAGTGGGAGTTCACCTAGATTAAATTAACTATTAATTAGAACTCAATTTGTCATAAACTTAGTCTAAACTATTGCAAATATGTTGTAGATCAATGGCAGCCCCTACCATCAATTTTTTGCGTTCCTAGAGAAAGAAAAGTTGAAAAACAATGGAAGCAACTTCGCGGATTGGTTCCGCAATTTGTGGATTGTCCTCAATGCTGGTAATTTGACATATGTGCTGGATGCACCGCTGGGTGACCCGCCTGTAGCTGATGCTACCGATGAAGTAAAGATAGTTTACCTCACTCGGAAGAATCAGTACTCCACAATTCAGTGTGCTATCTTGTATTGTTTGGAATCGAAGCTTTAGAAAAGGTTTGAGAACCATGACCCACATGATATTTTCCGTGAACTCAAAATGATATTTGAGGCTCACGCGGCAGTTGAGAGTTATGAGGCTTCTGAAAAGTTCTTTAACTGCAAGATGGAAGAGGGCAGCTCCGTCAGTGAGCATGTGCTTAAGATGTCTGGGCACGCAAACAAACTCCAAAGCTTGGGTATAGTGATTCCTAATGCTTTGTGGATTTACCGTGTCCTCCAATCACTACCACCAAGTTACAAGAACTTTGTGATGAACTACAATATGCAAAAAATGAACAAGACGTTGCCAGAACTCTTCTCCATGTTGAAATCTACAGAAGTGGAGATCAAGAAAGAGCATCAAGTGTTGTTGGTTAATAAGACCACCAAATTCAAGAAAGGCAAGTCTAAGCAAAAGGGAAACTTCAAGAAGGGTAGTAAGAAAGTTGCCGCACCGGCGAAGAAGACCAAGGCTGGACCTAAGCCTGATACTGAGTGCTTTTACTGCAAGGGAGAGGGTCACTGGAAGCGGAATCGCCCACAGTACTTGGCGGATTTGAAGAACGGCAACATCAAGAATAAAGGTATATCCGATATACATGTTATTGATGTGTATCTCACTAGTACTCGTAGTAGTGCCTGGGTATTTGATACTGGTTCGGTCGCTCATATTTGTAACTCAAAACAAGTACTGCAGAATAAACGGAAGCTAGCGAAGAACGAGGTGACGATGCGCGTTGGAAATGGATCAAAGGTTAATGTGATCGCGGTCGGCACGCTACCTCTTCATCTACCATCGGGATTAGTTTTATACTTAAATAGTTGTTATTTGGTGCCTGCGTTGAGAATGAACATTATATCTGGATCATGTTTGTTGCGAGACGGTTACTTGTTTAAGTCCGAGAATAATGGATGTTCAATTTATATGAGTAATATGTTTTATGCACATGCACCTTTGATAGATGGTTTATTCTTATTGAATCTCGATAGTGGAAATACACATATTAATAACATTGAAGCTAAACGTTTGAAATTGAGCGATAACTCGACCTATATGTGGCACTGTCGTCTTGGTCACATTGGAGTGAAGCGTATGCAGAAACTCCATTCCGATGGACTTCTTGAATCACTTGATTTCGAATCACTTGAAAGATGCGAAGCATGTCTGATGGGTAAAATGACTAAGACTCCATTTTCTGGTATGATGGAGCGAGCTATGGACTTGTTGGAAATCATACATACCGATGTGTGTGGTCCAATGAGTGTAGCATCGCGCGGTGGTTATCATTATGTTCTTACCTTCACGGATGACTTGAGTACATATGGGTATATCTATTTCATTAAACATAAGTCCGAAAATTTCGAGAAGTTTAAGGAATTTCAAAGTGAGGTGGAGAATCAACGTAACAAGAAGATTAAATTTCTACGTTCTGATCATGGAGGTGAATATATAAGTTACGAGTTTGGCGATCATTTGAAGAAATGCGGAATACTTTCACAATTGACACCGCCGGGAACACCACAACGTAATGGTGTGTCCGAACGTCGTAATCAAACTCTCTTAGATATGGTTCGTTCTATGATGTCACTTACAGATTTACCGCTATCGTTTTGGGGTTATGCATTAGAAACAGCCGCATTCACTTTAAATAGGGCACCATCTAAATCCGTTGAAACGACACCGTATGAATTATGGTTTGGGAAGAAATCTATATTGTCGTTCCTTAAACTTTGGGGTTGCGAAGCCAATGTAAAGAAGTTACAACCGGACAAGCTTGAACCCAAAGCGGAAAAATGCGTCTTCATAGGATACATGAAGGAAACTATTGGGTATACCTTCTATCATAGATCCGAGGGCAAAATCTTCGTTGCCAAGAATGGATCCTTTCTAGAGAAGGAATTTCTCTCAAAAGAAGTGACTCGAAGGAAAGTAGAACTCGACGAGGTTGTTGAACCTTCTATCGAACTTGCGAGTAGCGCAGCACCGGAAGTAGTTCATGTGGCACCTACACCAATAAGAGAGGAAGCTAATGATGATGATCATGAAACTTCGGTTGAAGTTGCTACAGAACCTCGCAGGTCAACGAGAACTCGTACCACTCCATATTGGTATGATCCCGTTATGAGTGTCATGTTGGTGGACAACACCGATGACCCTTCGACATATGAGGAAGCGATGATGAGCCCAGATTCCAATAAATGGCAAGAAGCCATGAAATCTGAAATTGGATCCATGTACGAAAACCAAGTATGGACTTTGGTGGACTTACCGGATGGCCGGAAGGCTGTCGAGAACAAATGGATTTTCAAGAAGAAAACATATGTTGATGGTAATATTACTGTCTATAAAGCTCGACTTGTCGCAAAAGGGTTTCGACAAATTCAAGGAGTTGACTACGATGAGACTTTCTCACCAGTAGCGAAGCTAAAGTCTGTGAGGATTATGTTAGCACTGCATATTACGATTATGAGATATGGCAGATGGATGTCAAAATGGCGTTCCTCAATGGAGAAATTGATGAAGAGTTGTATATGATGCAACCCAAAGCTTTTGTCGATCCTAAAGATGCTAACAAGGTATGCAAACTTCAACGGTCCATATATGGGTTGAAGCAAGCATCCCAAAGTTGGAATCAACATTTTGATAAGGTAATCAAAAGTTTTGGTTTTATACAAACTTATGGAGAAGCTTGTACAAGAAAGTGAGTGGGAGCTCTGTAGCATTCTTAATACTATATGTAGATGACATATTGTTGACTGGGAATGATGTAGACCTTTTTAATGGTGTCAAGGAATATTTGAATAATAGTTTTTCAATGAAATATCTTGGCGAAGAAGCTTACATATTAGGCATAAAAATTTATAGAGATAGATCGAGACGCCTAATATCATTGTCACAAAGTACATATTTGGACAAAGTTCTAAAGAGGTTTCGAATGGAAGATAGCAAGAAAGAGTTCTTGCCCATGTTGCCCAATACGACCTTGAGTAAAACTCAAAGTCTAGCAACGACAGAAGATAGAGAAAGGATGAGTAAGACTCCCTATGCCTCATCCATAGGATCTCTAATGTATGCCATGCTATGTACTAGACCCGACATTGCATATGCTGTTAGTTTAACTAGCAGATATCAAAGTGATCCAGGAGTGGATCATTGGACAGCGGTCAAAAACATCCTTAAGTACTTGATAAGAACTAAGGATATGGTTCTTTCTTATGGAGGCGATGAACAACTCGTTGTTAATGGTTACGCCGATGCTAGTTGGAACACCGATCCGGATGATTCTAAATCTCAATCTGTATACGTATTTACTTTGAATGGTGCAACAGTTAGCTGGAGGAGTGCAAAGCAAAGCGTTGTGGCGAGATCTTCAACTGAATCGGAATACATAGCTGCTTCGAAGGCTTCACAAGAAGCGATATGGACGAAGGAGTTCATTACAGAGCTCGGTGTGGTTCCAAGTGCGCTGGACTCAATGTCTATCTACTGTGATAACATGGGCGCCATAGCCAATGCGCAAGAACCAAGGTCACACAAGAAGCTGAAGCACATCAAGCTGCGTTTCCACTGTAAGATCCCTCCTTTATAAAGGAAAAGGATCCCTGTGATTGCAATGCTAGTCTCTGGATCAATGCTAGCATCCACAGTTTAAGATGAAGTACACAGAAACAAAGGTCATTATTACAGTCATTCCAGAGACAACATAGTCTTTACAAGTCCATGGCCACAGGCCTAGTACAAGGGTTTAAATAAGTAAATAGATAAAAGTCTTCATCTTCATGTTCCATAGGCAAACATGTTGAGTGTAGACTCATGACTCCTAATCCTCATCAGAGTAACCTGCAACATCACAAGTTACAGCCACAGTGGGTCAATACATTGGAATAGTATTGGCAAGTGATACCTTAGTATATTATTGGTGGACTACATACTATATGCAATTTGGCTAAGTGTAGCTTAGGCTTGCTTTGCTCAAAATAGGTTTTTGCCTATTTGTTGAAATCAATAAGTTTTTCTTTGTCAAAACTTTTCCCAAGGAACCACCAATAGACATTGGGGTCCTTCACCCTTGTTCACCCACAAGTTTTACTTAGAAATTGGGATGAGGAGATTCTTGATAGCTTCCATGTCTTGATGCTCAAGTTGTCCTTTTCCAGGGACATGACTAAGTACTTAGATTCTTCCATCTGCAGAGGTTGTGCACTTTCCCCACAAGACTTGATTTTTACCAAGACAGGACCTTTCAGAAGCCTTCCCTTAGACCAAATGCATGCGTTCCAACCTATCATCCCACTACCACCAACTGTCCAAATGGCTAAGTTATTGCAACCTATGTGATCCAGGAAGAGCCCATATTGCCAAGTGGTTGCAATAGAAGCTTCTTAACATTTGGCCTCTCAAATACCTTTGTTCCTGGGTGGCTTTCCACAAGTTAGATACACAAGGTAAACCATAGAAATGGGCCTTGTGTAACCACTCAACATAAACCATTCCTTCCATTCCACCCAGGTGTTTCATTCACTTAGTTGTTTTATTAAGCAAAAACAAAAGTCTAAAGACTTGGAAATATTTTATCATAGCATGAATATTTCACCACCCTTGGTTGCTACTAGCTAGGCTAAGCATGGCATAGTTAAGAATCTTCACTTAGAAATTTCTAGCAATTCTACAACTACTAGGATTTCCCAAGCATAGCATATAAGCAAAATATAACCATGCAAGACTAGCAAAATATTTCTAATGCATAGTAGAAAACATAGGAATAAAAAAACATGAAGCACCACTTGACTTGGTAGTTTGGAGAGTAGCTACAATCCTCACAATCACAATCACTATTTGCACCAAAATCTACACATAAAATCATAGCAACAAATCACATACAAAATAAATACAAGCAAAAATATATGGATGCATGCAATATGATATGTGATGATTTTCTAAACTCAACAAGACAAGTGCACAGTACTGGTTCATAAACAAGTTCAAAACTTGCCAAACAACATTTATTTAAACACTAAAATATTTCTCAAATAATTTATATACACAAAATAGGCCTACACATGTTTCTGTAAATAAAACCATTTTAACATAAACAAAACATTAAACACATTTCATATTTGGAAAGGGCTTTCTCTCCTGATTCCATTGATATAAAATTTGTCAAATTTGAACGTGGGAATCAAAAGTTATGGCTAAAACAAAATCAAACAACTAATAGATTCAAATTCTGTTTTTAAATCTAATCCCTAGCCACGCGTCACGTTCTGATTGGTGCGTACCGGTTCGCTCAGGGTCACGCACACAAGCCGTTAGATCTAACTTAATAATCGCACGGCAGATCTACTGCATTCCCGCTTAAGTGTTCTATCTAGCCCGTCAGATCTGGATCCAACGGTGCGCGATCAAACGACCACACTCTAGCGGCGCTAGCGGCGACGACTCTGTCTACGGCGGCGCGGTGGCTACAGGGGGCTCTGGGGTCGTCGGAGGTGCTTACAAGACTCGCGACGGTGTACTGAAGCTCAACGTGGCGACGACTTGACAAGGGGCGCACGGACACGGCGGCACGGGCTCGTCGGAGTTGAAGACAGCGTCGGGTGTTCGGTGACGAAGTCGTTGGCGGCGCTCCGGGTAACCCTAGCACGAATCAAAGGCATCAGGGGGTGCGCAAGGCTATGACGAACACGCTTGTGTGAATCAGAGGCGCCGAATTTAGTCGCCGGAGTTGAAGACGTCGTCGGGAGCTTGCAGTGCTTGATGAAATCGACGACCTGGGGCAGTATAGGATGAACCAAAGACATCAGGAGAAGCGTAAGGATATTGCGAATCAGTCTGCATGAACCAGAGAGGAAGGGGCACATAGAGTTTACCAGGATTGGTCGCCGGAGAGGGTTCTGCCTGCGGCGGTGCAAGGGCGAATACGGGCAGCCTGGTGGCGGAGTGGTGGCGCTAGGTGAGGGGAAATGAGCGGCGAGGGGAGGGGGTCTTATAGCCAGAGCGGGGGCGAGGATCATGCGCAGAATCAATGGCAATTAAGCTCGCAGTGACTGCTGCGAGGTAACGGCGGAGCGAGCGCCTCGGCCGCGCGTGATTGACGACGACGACAACGTGGTCGCAGGGTCCACTTGCCAGCGAGTGAAACAGAGAGGAGGTGGGGTCCTTGCGTCAGCGACTCTGTGGGTTTGTCTGCGAGTGAGAGAGGGAGAAGGGGAACCCGGGTGGGCTTAGTGGGCTGATTCTGTTGTTGGGCTAGAAAGGTGGCGCCGGCCCTTTTCTATTTCTTTTCTCCTTTTCTTTTTCTGTTTGCAATTTCAGGAATCAAATTGAAATGGTTTCAAAAGCTGTTTGAATTCAAATTTTTTCAGGATTTTTGTAGAGTTCAACACTCACAAATCTGGGCACAAAACCAAGTGGTCACCTTGAATTGGCCTGGTCACTTGGAATAAAATAAAATAAGAAGTGACATAACACTAGTTTTAAATAGGTTTTCAAATCATATTTGTTTTGAAACTTTGGTTTAAATCCTAGCAATCTAGCAATACAATCTAGGAGCAATAAGACAACAAGGTTTGGTTCAATGAACAACAATCTCTCATTGGAGAGTAGCATTTGTTTTAAATGTTGATCACATGAAATAATGATCTCATATGCTCCTGTTTTTGAATTGGTTTGTTTGAAATGAATTCTACATGATCATGAATGCATGGATGATATGCATGAGTTTGAAACATGATTTTAGGGACGTTACAAATCTAACCCCCTTAAGGTGAATCTCGCCCTCGAGATTCGGATTGGCTAGCAAATAGGTGTGGGTGGTCTTTCCGAAGATCGTCTTCTCTTTCCCATGTTGCTTCCTCTTCGGAATGATGGTTCCATTGAACCTTGCAGAACTTGATAGTCTTAGTCCGAGTAACTCTTTCTGCAGTCTCAAGGATCTTGATAGGTTTCTCTTCATAAGTGAGGTCACTCTCCAATTGAACCTCTTCCAAAGGTGTAGTATCCTTTAAAGAAGTTTCTTCCATTTCTGGATGACATTTCTTAAGCTGACTCACATGAAACACATTATGAACAGCTGTCAAAGACTCTGGCAATTCAATCTCATAGGCTACTTCTCCTTTGTGACTTAGAATCTTGAATGACCCAACATATCTTGGGGCCAATTTACCTTTGACACCAAATCTCTTCACTCGACGAAGTGGTGACACTCTAAGATAAGCTCTATCACCAACTTCATAGGTGACTTCTCTACGCTTAGGATCTGCGTAGCTTTTCTGTCGGGACTGTGCTATCTTTAATCTATCCTTAACCAGCTTGACTTTCTCTTCAGCTTCTTTGATAATTTCTGGTCCGAACAAACTTCTTTCTCCCACACCATTCCATAGCAATGGGGTGGTACATTTTCTCCCATAGAGAAACTCAAATGGTGCCATCTCAATGCTGGCTTGATAGCTTTTGTTATAAGAAAATTCTGCGTGAGGCAGACTTTCATCCCAACTTGCTCCATAGTCTAGGGCACATGCTCTCAACATATCTTCAAGAATCTGATTAGTCCTTTCTGTTTGTCCATCAGTTTGAGGATGAAAAGCAGTGCTGAATTCCAACCTCGTTCCCAATGACTCATGTAATTGCCTCCAAAAATGAGAAGTGAATCGGGTTCCTCTATCTGACACAATACTCTTGGGTAGCCCAAGTAGACATACAATTCTACTCATATAGATCTTGGCCAATTTAGCACTTGTGTAAGTTGTCTTCACGGGTATAAAATGAGCTACTTTAGTTAGGCGATCCACTACTACCCAAATAGAATCATATCCTGACCGGGTCCTTGGCAATCCGGTAATGAAGTCCATACCAATCTTGTCCCACTTCCAATCAGGAATAGGTAGTGGTTGAAGCAAACCTGCTGGTTTCTGATGTTCCGCCTTCACTCTGCTACATACATCACACAAAGCAATATGTTCGGCGATGTCCTTCTTGAGATTATTCCACCAAAATATTTATTTCATATCCATGTTCATCTTGGTGTTACCCGGATGAATAGAATATGGTGAGTTATGTGCTTCTTGTAAAATCAGTTTCCGAAGCTCCGGATCTTGTGGAACACAGATACGTTTCCCATGCCATAAAGTACCCTGTTCGTCCTCATGGAATCCTTTGGCTTTTCCCTTGCCAATCTTTTCCTTAATGTCTTCAATTTCCTTATCAGTCTTCAGGGCTACTTTGATCTTGTCCAACAAAGTGGGTTGAACATCCAAAGACATGAGATGTTCTTCAGGCACAATCTCCAATCTGAGATCTCTAAATTGGGCACACAGATCATCTGGCATTTCTCCCTTAGTAAGGCCATTCACAAAAAACTTACGGCTTAGAGCATCTGCTACAACATTTGCTTTACCGGGGGTGGTATTGCAAACTCAAGTCATATTCCTTGATGAGTTCTAGCCATCTTCTTTGTCTCATGTTAATTTCTTTTTGGGTGAAGATATACTTAAAACTCTTGTGGTCAGTGAACACTTCACATCGCTTTCCCAAAAGATAGTGTCTCCATGTTTTGAGTGCATGGACAACACAGGCTAACTCTAAATCATGAGTAGGATAGTTCACTTCATGAGTTTTGAGTTGTCTCGAGGCATAAGCCACAACTTTCCCTTCTTGCATAAGTACTGCACCTAATCCATGATGAGATCCATCACAATAAACTTGAAAATCTTTCTCCAAATCTGGCAAACACAAGACTGGTGCTGTCACAAGTCTCTTCTTCAATTCTTGAAAGCTGAGTTCACAACCTTCAGACCAAGCAAATTTCTTGTCTTTCTTTAGTAGTTCTGTCATAGGTTTTGCTACCTTGGAGAAATTCTCAATGAACATTCTGTAGTAACCTGCTAAGCCAAGGAAACTACGAACTTCTTTCACTGACTTGGGAGATTCCCATTCAGTTACAGCTGAAACTTTAGCAGGATCAACTGCTACACCATCTCCTGACACAACGTGTCCAAGAAATCCAACTTCATTCAGCCAGAACTCACATTTACTGAATTTGGCATACAGCTTATGCTCCCTGAGCTTCTCAAGTATCAAACGCAAATGTCCTTCATGCTCTTCTTTGCTTTTGGAGTAGATTAAAATGTCATCGATAAAAACGACAACAAACTTATCAAGAAATTCCATGAACACCTTGTTCATCATATTCATGAAGTACGCTGGAGCATTGGTCAAACCAAATGGCATCACGGTATACTCATACAATCCATACCTTGTGATGAAAGCTGTCTTAGGTATGTCTTGCTCTCTTATCTTGAGTTGGAAATAACCCGACCGAAGATCAATCTTTGAGAACACACAAGCTCCTTCTAGCTGATCAAACAAGTCATTGATTCTAGGCAAAGGGTATTTGTTCATGATAGTCACCTCATTGAGTGAACGGTAATCTATACATAGCCTTTGACTTCTATCCTTCTTTTCCACAAAAAACACTGGTGCTCCCCAAGATGAAGAACTTGGTTGAATAAATCCTTTCTGCAACTGTTCTCCAAGTTGTTTCTTAAGTTCTTTCAGTTCATCAACTGACATCTTGTACGGTCTCTTTGCTATTGGTCCAGATCCTGGTAGCAAATTAATAAGAAACTCCACATCTCTATCTGGTGGCATTCCCGACAATTCTTCCGGAAACACATCCGGATATTCACTCACAATTGGCACACTGTCTATGCTAACCCCCTTAAGAGAATTTAGCATACTCCTTTTTTTTTCAAAGTTGGTCTTGAATTTGATCCTTTTATTTTCTGGAGTTGTGAGTGAGACAGTATGGTTGGCACAATCTATCACTCCCTTGTGCTTAGTCATCCAGTCCATTCCCAAAATGACATCCAATCCTTGGGAGTTTAGGATTATCAAGTTAACGGGAAACTTATACTTCCCAAACTCTATGACTAGATCATGACACCAATTCACTATCATTTCTCCGCCAGAGAACTTACTTTATAGGACACCCAATAGTTTCTACCGGTAGTTCATTTCTTTCAACAAATGCTCTTGATATGAATGAATGAGATGCACCAGTATCAAAGAGAACAAATGCTGGAACAGAATTGAGTTTGAACTTACCAGCAACAACATCAGGCTCCTCATAAATTTCCTCCACATTGATGTGGTTCACTTGTCCCTTTTGAAAAGGGTTGGGCTTGTTGGGTCCTTCAACTTTCTTTTCTGGGCATTCATTTGCATAATGCCCCATCTTCTTGCACTTCAAACACTCAACCTGACTAATATCCTTCTTGACAGGCTGGCTTCCACTGCCACTTCCACTACCACTGTGGTGGCTCTTATATCCACCCTTGTGATTCTTGTACTTGTCATTGTCATGACTACGGCGATGCTTGTTGTCATGATGACGGTTGTGGTTGTGGTGCTTGTTGAATTTCCCATGCTTTTGGGATCCTGAGCTTCCGCTATCATCATAATGGGAACGTTTGTGAGACGGTCCCGAGCTATGCTTGTCAGAGTGCTTTCTCTTCCTACTCTCAACTTGCTTCATCTTGTTCTCCAAAATAGCAGCCTTATCACAAAGAGACTGATAAGTGGGAACATAGGCCACTGATAGCTGCAGGTTTAGTTCATCATTCAACCCTTCAAGGAACTTTTCCTTCCTCTTAGCATCAGTGTCAACTTCATCCGGTGCATAACACGCCAGATTGTTGAACTCAATATATTCAGCCATGCTGCGGTGGCGCTGCTTCAGATTATGGAACCCTTTCTTCTTCAAACTCATCACTCCGGATGAGATGTGAGCAGTACGGAAACCATCTTCGAAGATAGCCCATGTCACATCCGCAATGGGAGTGGTGATCTGGAAGTTATCCCACCAAGTAGCTGCTGGTCCTTCCAACAAGTGAGCTGCGCAATCGACTTTCTCTTCATCAAGATGCCCAACTGTTACCAAGTCCTTGTTCACAGAGCGTAGCCAATCATTGGCCACCATAGGATCAGTTGTTCCTGAGAACTTTGCTGGCCTCAATCTCAAGAACCTGGTAAGCATGTCAAAACCCGGTGGGTTGTTGTTGTTGTTGTTGTTGTTATTGTTGTTGTTCTGGTTCTGGATGAACGTAGTCATCATTTGCATCAGCTGAGTCTGAGCTGTCATCGTTTGCTGCATCTCAGGAGTGATGTTGTTGTTGTTGGGATTGGCACGACGGGAGGCATCTGTGGTTTGTTCAATAGAGATAAGAATGAGATACCCATAGATGCTAACATGCACATTACATCACATAAACAATCACCAAACATGCATCACAATAATAAAGGTTCGACATCAAGATAGCAAGTTTGCAAAGTAAACACACCAATAGCAAGCCATCCACATGTTGGATGGTCATTGCGACTCAAATAAAGCATGATAAATAAATGATAAATGAGTAGTCATCACTACTCTTCGGCATCAACCTCCTCCTCAACAAATGTAAGACATGCATTCTCCATAGCGGTCTTGTATTCCTCGACATTGGTAGTCAAGGTCTCTACTTTGGCTTTGAGAGCCCTCTTCTGAGAACGAAGCCTCTCAATCACAGTCTGCTGATGCTCGCTCTAAGTCCTTGTTCTCTAGTTCTGCAGTCATGTCTCGAATCCTCTTGTTCCTATCTTGGACTCGCTTCTCCTGACTCTTGAACTTTCTGTCCTGACTCTCGAACTTTGCCTCCATCTCCTTGACTATCTCATCTTGCTCCGCGAAGAGCTTGTCCTTCTCACGAAGCTGCACCTGGAGTTCATCATTGCTGAGCATGACGTTGGTCCTATCAGTGTCCACGTGCCTAAGAAGAACCTCTAGGTCCTGGAGGTATAGGCGAATCGGCTCTGCTGTCTCCCTCGAAGTGTCCTCGAAGTCAATGGCCTCTCCATCCTCATCACGTCTACCGAAGGCGTGGAAGTGAGTACCTCTAACCTTCGAGAGTGTCTCCCTAACAAACGTCCAATCAAGTCTTGCATGACTACCTCTAGGCCTCTCTCCTTGTCATCGTGCATGAGCTTGAAGATGATAGCCTCCGTGGTAGGCTCACCGGCCCGTGATTGACCTTGAAACCCCAAAGGTCTTTCCTCTCAAACTTTGTGAGGGGAAGCACCATGATGGTAGGAAGAGGGAGATTGAGCAAAGTAGTGAGCTCAATAATACGAGGGCCAAAACGAGTTCCCTGGAACTCTTCAACAGTGCTGATGGTAACATTAGGCATCTATTTATAAGATAGAAAAAGTTAGAAACAACACAATTTAAAAAAAACACAAGACAAGGCATCACATGCATAACTTTGGAACTCAAAACACACAAGTCATGGTATACATGAAACCATTACAAAGCATCCAAGGTTCAACTTATTTAAGCAACATTTGGAAAATAAGGTGATAAGTGGTGGTCCAACTAACGAAGTACGTTGCAATCCCAACTCACTAGATATGTTGGCTAACAAAATATTTCTAGAAGCAATCAGTCTATCTTGAGCACATGACTCCATTACTAAGTCTATAATGTCTCCTCTTAAGGTTTGGTTGGTAGCCTCCAACTCTTGGGTATGTTTCTTCTCTTCCTTTAGGTCATTTTGGATGTTGAGCATTCTTCACTTGACTCTATCACCAAGTTCTTTGATGGTCTTCCAAGCTGCATCCCTTGCTGAATCAAAGAATGTAGTGTGCACCACTGAATTGGTGACCATGCAGAATCCTGATTCTTTGTGGTTGTCTTCCTTGTTTTTATACAAGTGAAGTTGCACCCACCAGTACTCAACTCCTTCATCCATCACAGGAAAACCTTTGTACACAGCTGCACCATGTATTCCCATGGCAACCATGAGGTCCTTGAGAGCCTTGGGAAATTCTGTCTCACACTCCAAAGTCATTGTCATGAGTGGTCCTTTCCTTACGGCTTCATTGATGGAGTTCATCTACAAATAGAGATGAGAAAGAAGATTAGAAAAGTTTACGAGAAGAATAGACAAGTGTGGAATTTGTTGAAATTTTTTCCTTAGTGGTTTCCAATCCTAGGGTCATAATCCTACAGGCAACACAGTGCTCTGATACCATCTGTAAGATCCCTCCTTTATAAAGGAAAAGGATCCCTGTGATTGCAATGCTAGTCCCTGGATCAATGCTAGCATCCACAGTTTAAGATGAAGTACACAGAAACAAAGGTCATTATTATAGTCATTCCAGAGACAACATAGTCTTTACAACTCCATGGCCACAGGCCTAGTACAAGAGTTTAAATAAGTAAATAGATAAAAGTCTTCATCTTCATGTGCCACAGGCAAACATGTTGAGTGTAGACTCATGACTCCTAATCCTCATCAGAGTAACCTGCAACATCACAAGTTACAGCCACAGTGGGTCAATACATTGGAATAGTATTGGCAAGTGATACCTTAGTATATTATTGGTGGAGTACATACTATATGCAATTTTGCTAAGTGTAGCTTAGGCTTGCTTTGCTCAAAATAGGTTTTTGCCTATTAGTTGAAATCAATAAGTTTTTCTTTGTCAAAACTTTTCCCAAGGAACCACCAATAGACATTGGGGTCCTTCACCCTTGTTCACCCACAAGTTTTACTTATAAATTGGGATGAGGAGATTCTTGATAGCTTCCATGTCTTGATGCTCAAGTTGTCCTTTCCAGGGACATGGCTAAGTACTTAGATTCTTCCATCTGCAGAGGTTGTGCACTTTCCCCACAAGACTTGATTTTCACCAAGACAGGACCTTTCAGAAGCCTTCCCTTAGACCAAATGGACGCGTTCCAACCTATCATCCCACTACCACCAACTGTCCAAATGGCTAAGTTATTGCAACCTATGTGATCCAGGCAGAGCCCATATTGCCAAGTGGCTGCACTAGAAGCTTCTTAACATTTGGCCTCTCAAATCCCTTTGTTCCTGGGTGGCTTTCCACAAGTGAGATACACAAGGTAAACCATAGAAATGGGCCTTGTGTAACCACTCAACATAAACCATTCCTTCCATTCCACCCAGGTGTTTCATTCACTTAGTTGTTTTATTAAGCAAAAACAAAAGTCCAAAGACTTGGAAATATTTTATCATAGCATGAATATTTCACCACCCTTGGTTGCTACTAGCTAGGCTAAGCATGGCATAGTTAAGCATCTTAACTTAGAAATTTCTAGCAATTCTACAACTACTAGGATTTCCCAAGCATAGCATATAAGCAAAATATAACCATGCAAGACTAGCAAAATATTTCTAATGCATAGTAGAAAACATAGGAATAAAAAAACATGAAGCACCACTTGACTTGGTAGTTTGTAGAGTAGCTACAATCCTCACAATCACAATCACTATTTGCACCAAAATCTACACATAAAATCATAGCAACAAATCACATACAAAATAAATACAAGCAAAAATATATGGATGCATGCAATATGATATGTGATGATTTTCTAAACTCAACAAGACAAGTGCATAGTACTGGTTCATAAACAAGTTCAAAACTTGCCAAACAACATTTATTTAAACACTAAAACATTTATCAAATAATTTATATACACAAAATAGGCCTACACATGTTTCTGTAAATAAAACCATTTTAACATAAACAAAACATTAAACACATTGCATATTTGGAAAGGGCTTGCTCTCCTGATTCCATTGATATAAAATTTGTCAAATTTGAACGTGGGAATCAAAAGTTATGTCTAAAACAAAATCAAACAACTAATAGATTCAAATTCTGTTTTTAAATCTAATCTCTAGCCACACGTCATGTTCTGATTGGTGCGTACCGGTTCGCTCAGGATCACGCACACAAGCCGTTAGGTCTAACTTGATCTTCATGGCCCAGATCTACTCGTACCCCTTCGTTTAAGTGTTCTATCTAGCCCGTCAGATCTGGATCCAACGGTGCGCGATAAAACGACCACACTCTGGCGGCGCTAGCAGCAATGACTGGCAGCGGCGGCTCTGTCTACAGCGGCGCGGTGGCTACAGGGGTCTCTGGGGTAGTCGGAGGTTCTTACCAGACTCGCGACGGTGTACTGAAGCTCAACGTGGGGACGACTTGACAAGGGGCGCACGGACACGGCGACACGGGCTCGTCGGAGTTGAAGACAACGTCGGGTGTTCGGTGACGAAGTCGTTGGCGGCGCTCTGGGTCACCCTAGCACGAATCAAAGGCATCAGGGGGTGTGCAAGGCTACGGCGAACACGCTCGTGTGAATCAGAGGCGAAGGGGAACACAAGGCTCACCGAATTTAGTCGCCGGAGTTGAAGACGTCGTCGGGAGCTTGCAGTGCTTGATGAAATAGACGACCTGGGGAAGTATAGGATGAACCAAAGACATCAGGAGAAGCGCAAGGATGTTGCGAAGCAGTCTGCATGAACCAGAGAGGAAGGGGCGCACGGAGTTTACCAGGATTGGTCGCCGGAGAGGGTTCTGCCTGCGGCGGTGCAAGGGCGAATACGGGCAGCCTGGTGGCGGAGTGGTGGCGCTAGGTGAGGGGAAATGAGCGGCGAGGGGAGGGGGTATTATAGCCAGAGCGGGGGCGAGGAGCATGCGCAGAATCAATGGAAATTAAGCTCACAAGGATCATGCGAGGTAATTCATGAGCGAGCGCCTCGGCGTGATTGGGATTGACGAAGACGACTAGGTCGCCAGGGTCCACTTGCCAGCGAGTGAAACAGAGAGGAGGTGGGGTCCTTGCGTCAGCGACTCTATGGGTTTGTCTGCGAGTGAGAGAGGGATAAGGGGGAACCTGGGTGGGCTTAGTGGGCTGATTCTGTTGTTGGGCTAGAAAGGTGGCGCCGACCCTTTTCTATTTCTTTTCTCCTTTTCTTTTTCTGTTTGCAATTTCAGGAATCAAATTCAAATGATTTCAAAAGCTATTTGAATTCAAATCTTTTCAGGATTTTTGTAGAGTGCAACACTCACAAATCTGGGCACAAAACCAAGTGGTCACTTTGAATTGGCCTGGTCACTTGGAATAAAATAAAATAAGAAGTGACATAGCACTAGTTTTAAATAGGTTTTGAAATTGGTTTTCAAATCATATTTGTTTTGAAACTTTGGTTTAAATCCTAGCAATCTAGCAATACAATCTGGGAGCAATAAGACAACAAGGTTTGGTTCAATGAACAACAATCTCTCATTGGAGAGTAGCATTTGTTTTAAATGCTGATCACATGAAATAATGAGCTCATATGCTCCTGTTTTTGAATTGGTTTGTTTGAAATGAATTCTACATGATCATGAATGCATGGATGATATGCATGAGTTTGAAACATGATTTTAGGGATGTTACATCCACGCTATTCGAGAACATGTCCAAGATGGTGACATAAATATTTGCAAAGTACACACAGATCTGAATGTGATGGATCCGTTGACTAAACCTCTCCCGAGGGCAAAACATGACCAACACCAAACTGCCATGGGTGTTCGGTATATTACCATGTAATCTAGATTAGTTGACTCTAGTGCAAGTGGGAGACTGTTGGAGATATGTCCTAGAGGCAATAATAAATGTAATTATTATTATATCTTTGTGTTTATGATAAATGTTTACATTCATGCTATAATAATATTGACCAGGAAACATTAATACTTGTGTGATTTGTTGTCACATCCCAAAATTTTCCAAATTTTGAAATGTGAAAAATAAATAAACAAAATAAATAATTGTTGAAATGTAGGGTGAGAAGAAACTTTTTGATTCCAATTGGAAACATCAAAACCTATTTTGATCAAATAAAAATCCTAAAGGGATTTAAAAAGATAAACAAATAATAAATAAAGTTATAATAGTTGGAATCACCATTTTTGGATCTTTATATAAAAAGATATGGTTTTTATAAGCAAAGGTAGAAATAATGAATAAGGTGTATTTTTTTAAAAAGAGCCAAATTAATCTTGGCCAAGCATTTAAAATAAAATATTTTGTTTGATAAAAATAGTAAAGGTTTATTTATATAAAACCATGAGGATTTATTTATATCCAAATTTCATTCAAGTATAGACATTTTCCTATTTTGAATGATCAGTAAAAACTTATTAAAGTATTTTAAATTATATTTCAAAGTGTTATGTTTTTAATAAAACCTACTGAAAAGGTTTTGGAAAAATTTAGAAAGTCAAATAGAGTTTTAAACATATTTGAATTCTATTTGAAATAAAGACTAAAGACTATTTATTTATTGTTAATAAATAATAAACCCTAAAAATAATTGTTCTATTTTGGACTTTGGAATATGTTGATAAAAAGAATTGAATTATACCGAAAAGTTTGGTGGTGGTTTGAATTCAAATGGAGTTTGAATTTTTTGAAATAAAAATCAAAACAGAAATTCAAAACAGAAAAAGAAAAAGCATTCAGTAAAAAAAAATGAAACCCAACCCATCTGTCACCCAAGAAATAGCCGCTTAACCTCCTCTGTAAACGTTTTCACCCAGAAGCGCACTGTCACGATCAAGGACCCCGCGCCCCTCTCTCTCTCTCTCTCTCTCTCTCTCTCTCTCTCTCTCAGATAGCACGGTCCCACAACGTCAGTCGTCATATCCACCGCGACCACGTCCCCCTCGCCGTTTCTGCCGTGAATCAATGGTGTTAATTCGTGTTGATGGCTGAGTTACTCCTCGCCGTGACCACGCGCCTTTAAACGCACGACCTTCTCTTCCATTTCCCCTAGGCGTCGTATCCTCTCTGCCTCCAGGCTGCGAGAATCACGAGCTCGAACCCCTCTGCTCCGACGAGCTTCTCTAGTCAATTCCGGCACCGTCCAACTGCCCCTTGCCTCCCTGGCCACACGTACATGCTCCTCATCGTCTCCTGCATCTCCCAGTGCCAACCGCTTAGCCGCGCCCGCTCCACAACGTCGGCGACAAGCTCGCCTGGGAACCACCGACGTCTGCCACTACTCCGACGAAGCCCCCTGGTAAAACCCGACCTTCCCTTTCCCTAGCTTTGATGCTCACGTGTTCAGCATCTTTGCGCGCATCTAACTGAGTCATTATTTTGCGTTGTCTTGGCCTGCAACCTCACCTCCGACAACGAGCAGACGGACCCGACGACACCAGGAACTCCGACGAGCAATAGCCAATATCCCCGTGCGCCCCTTGACGAACAACCGCTACGTTGAGCTTCACCACAATCGTGCGAGCATGGTGATCACCTCCGTTCCCCCTCTTGCTTCCTGGTTCATCGGCAACGACACTGACAGAGCGCTCCGCCACTCGCCGCCGCGCCAGCGCCGCCAGTCCTTGGTCAAACACGCTGTGCCCGTTAGATCTTGATCTTGTGGCTGAGATTAGAGTATAAACGAAGGGGTACACGTCCATCTGCGCTGTGCGTTTTAAGTAAGATCCAGCAGCCAGTATTAGTCGATCCGCACGAACCGTTCCCGACCAATAGGATCGAGCCACGTGGACATATTTGAATTAAAACATAAATTAGAATCTATTAGATATGCAAACTTGTAAAATTCATAACTTTAGTTCTACACGTCCAAATTTTGCAAATTTTATATCAATGGAATCAGCAGAACAATTACTTTGCAACCATGAACTTTGTTTAATGTTTTGCTTCTGGAAAATTGGTTGAATTTGCAGAAACATGTGTAGGCATAATTTGAGTATAAAAATTGTTCTAGATATATTTTTAAGGTGAAATATTTGGTAAATGGATTGTTTTGAACCTACTAACCATAGGAACCAACTTATGGATTTAAAAATGTATTTTGTGAAGTTAAGGAATAAATATTTGAATTAGCACATTTCTAGTCAAATAAAAATATTGTTTATGCTTTAGAAATGATTTTTGAGTAAAGCCTTTGGGAAATGATTTGATTCAAACCTTCTGACCCTGAACACCAATTTTTGTGATTTGAGAACATATTTGATAAACCATATAAATTTATTACTTTGCTAAAAGATATTTTCAACAACATAAAATATCACCTTAGCATGATATTTGGTTTATGAGGTGAAACCTTTTGCAAATGGTTTTACCACTTTAATGAATGACCACATTGAGCTTTAAAATGTTTAGAGCCTTATAGAAACCACTTTTCTAAATAAAACTATCTTTTGCATGCTTGCATGCATTGCTTTGTTTCTATTATTTTATGTGTGATAAATTGTTTGAATGTTAGTTTGAAAATGTGTTTGCTTGATTGAATTGTAGTGAAGTTAGAAGAGTGTGATATTTGCAAGATCAAGAAGTGAACCAACATTCTCTACTAAAAAGGCAAGTGACACTATCATCCATGTCCTACTATTTTCATTACACTTAGTGGATTTTGTAACATGCATGATAAGATTACTATATTTCTATGCTATGCTATATCCTATTAGGATATCCTTATATCTTCCTTAGTGAAATCATTGTAGTTGTAGTATGCTTAGCCATGCTATATATTTGGGATGGGATACATGATATGATTATGTGAAGTGTTGGAAAAATATATGTTTTATATAATAAAACAAGTACTCAATGAACCACCTGGGTGGAAAGAGGATACTCAAGTTTTGGACAAGGTGGCAACAAAGGGAACCATGTTTATATGGCTATCTTTTTTGTATGTGCACTAGAAGAAAACCACCCAGGGACTTAGAGATTGAACATGTTTCTCATACAGTGGCTTCCGTGTACAGCCACATGCTAAATGGGCTCTGGCTTAGTCAACTACATAGTGGAAGACCCTTGCATATGCATCTTCAGGTTAACTAGAATTGTGTATTGGAAATATATCCTTACATTGGTGCCTGGTTGACAAGCTAGCATTGTGTATTGGGAGGACTTCTATGGAAAGACTTTGTCACATTCTCGATCTGCCAGTACTCCATTTTGGTGAGTACTTATCCAGCGGCCACTGGTGGCGTCAAGACGAGATTGTGTCATGTGTGTAAAGTGTACAACTTCTGCAGAAGATCAAATTCTAAGTACTTAGCCGTGTCCCCGGTTATGGACAATTCTGAGCAACTAAGTCCTGAAGCTATGGAAGATCTCGACATTCCAATTTCTCAAAGTAAAACTTGATGGTGACAACAAGGGATTAGAAGCACTTGGAGTTTTCCAAGTAGTTCAGAAAGATTTGACAAAAGATCAAAACTATTTTGAAAAGATAGGATAAAACTATACTGCTTTCTGCAAAAGAGCCTAAACCCTACCGAGCCAAATATGCATGTAATGATAGGATCCACTTACTTCTACATAATAGTGAAACTTGCCAATACAATTCAAATGTATTGACCCTTGTGGCTGCAACTTATTATGTTGCAGGTTTTTTTGATGTTAGTGAAGTGTGTTGAATAAGATTACAAGTCTACAACCAACATGTTTGCCTATGGCACTTTGAAGATGAAGGACTCCATGCTATAGATATTCTTCTGCATTGTAATGAGATAGCCAAATGAGCTATGTAAGATGTAATGAGTTATTTTATTCCTAGTTATAAAGTCGTATTATGACCTTTGTTTCTTAATATTACATATTAACTATGGATGCTAGCTATTGATACAGGGACTAGCATTGTAAACATAGGTATCTCTACCTTATTAAAGGTTGGGAACCTTACATTTGTAAACTAAATTAGAGTCCCTAGTAAAGCCTCTTCATAATACTAGCTTGTTGGTTAATAGATGATTGTGGTTTCCCTATCATGAACATTGAGATGTTATTAACAACAAGATCATTTCATTAGGAGAATGGTATGATGGACATACTCCTATAGATAAGTGTAGCATAAAGATCAAGTCAGTTTAATAGTTCAATTGCTATAAGCTTTCTTATACATAGTAACCTAATTCCTTCGACCATGATATCATGCTTATCACCATCACCGGAAGGATGCTTTGATGACATCAAACACCACACCGTAACTGGGTGGCTAAAAGGTGGCATTGCGTGTTCAGAAAGTATGGGTTGAAACACATGGATCAAGAGTGGGATTTGTCCATCCATATGACGGATATATATACTTTGGGCCCTCTCGGTGGAATGTCATCCAATTAGCTTACAAGCATGTGACTGGATCACAAGGGATCACATATCAAGGGAACGAGAAAAGAGTACTTATCAGTAACGAGGTTGAACTAGGTATGCAGAGATACCGACGATCAAAACCTCGGATAAGTAAACTATCGTGAGACAAAGGGAATTTGGTATTGTATGTAAGTGGTTCATTCGATCGCAAAGTAATCGTAGAAATATGTGGGAGCCATATGGATTTCCAGATTCCTCTATTGGTTATTGATCGGAGAAGTGTCTCGATCATGTCCGCATAATTCACGAACCCATGTGGACAGAGTGTTGAATTAAAACATAAATTAGAATCTATTAGATATGCAAACTTGTAAAATTCATAACTTTAGTTCTACACGTCCAAATTTTGCAAATTTTATATCAATGGAATCAGCAGAACAATTACTTTGCAACCATGAACTTTGTTTAATGTTTTGCTTCTAGAAAATTGGTTGAATTTGCAGAAACGTGTGTAGGAATAATTTGAGTATAAAAATTGTTCTAGATATATTTTTAAGGTGAAATCTTTGGTAAATGGATTGTTTTGAACCTACTGACCATAGGAACGAACTTATGGATTTAAAAATGTATTTTGTGAAGTTAAGGAATAAATATTTGAATTAGCACATTTCTAGTCAAATAAAAATATTGTTTATGGTTTA
This sequence comes from Avena longiglumis, assembly GCA_030063025.1. Lineage (NCBI taxonomy): Eukaryota > Viridiplantae > Streptophyta > Magnoliopsida > Poales > Poaceae > Avena > Avena longiglumis. Next base: position 484,761,393 of record CP125976.1, read on the forward strand.
GAAATGATTTTTGAGTAAAGACTTTGGGAAATGATTTGATTCAAACCTTCTGAACCTGAACACCAAGTTTTGTGATTTGAGAACATATTTGATGAACCATATAAATTTATTACTTTGCTAAAAGATATTTTCAACAACATAAAATATCACCTTAGCATGATATTTGGTTTATGAGGTGAAACCTTTTGCAAATGGTTTTACCACTTTAATGAATGACCACATTGAGATTTAAAATGTTTAGAGTCTAATAGAAACCACTTTTCTAAATAAAACTATCTTTTGCATGCTTGCATGCATTGCTTTGTTTCTATTATTTTATGTGTGATAAATTGTTTGAATGTTAGTTTGAAAATGTGTTTGCTTGATTGAATTGTAGTGAAGTTAGAAGAGTGTGATATTTGCAAGATCAAGAAGTGAACCAACATTCTCTACTAAAAAGGCAAGTGACACTATCATCCATGTCCTACTATTTTCATTACACTTAGTGGATTTTGTAACATGCATGATAAGATTACTATATTTCTATGCTATGCTATATCCTATTAGGATATCCTTATATCTTCCTTAGTGAAATCATTGTAGTTGTAGTATGCTTAGCCATGCTATATATTTGGGATGGGATACATGATATGATTATGTGAAGTGTTGGAAAAATATATGTTTTATATAATAAAACAAGTACTCAATGAACCACCTGGGTGGAAAGAGGATACTCAAGTTTTGGACAAGGTGGCAACAAAGGGAACCATGTTTATATGGCTATCTTTTTTGTATGTGCACTAGAAGAAAACCACCCAGGGACTTAGAGATTGAACATGTTTCTCATACAGTGGCTTCCGTGTACAGCCACATGCTAAATGGGCTCTGGCTTAGTCAACTACATAGTGGAAGACCCTTGCATTGGCATCTTCAGGTTAACTAGAATTGTGTATTGGAAATATATCCTTACATTGGTGCCTGGTTGACAAGCTAGCATTGTGTATTGGGAGGACTTATATGGAAAGACTTTGTCACATTCTCGATCTGCCAGTACTCCATTTTGGTGAGTACTTATCCAAATGACCACTGGTGGCGTCAAGACGAGATTGTGTCATGTGTGTAAAGTGTACAACTTCTGCAGAAGATCAAATTCTAAGTACTTAGCCGTGTCCCCGGTTATGGACAATTCTGAGCAACTAAGTCCTGAAGCTATGGAAGATCTCGACATTCCAATTTCTCAAAGTAAAACTTGATGGTGACAACAAGGGATTAGAAGCACTTGGAGTTTTCCAAGTAGTTCAGAAAGATTTGACAAAAGATCAAAACTATTTTGAAAAGATAGGATAAAACTATACTGCTTGCTACAAAAGAGCCTAAACCCTACTGAGCCAAATATGCATGTAATGATAGGATCCACTTACTTCTACATAATAGTGAAACTTTCCAATACAATTCAAATGTATTGACCCTTGTGGCTGCAACTTATTATGTTGCAGGTTTTTTTGATGTTAGTGAAGTGTGTTGAATAAGATTACAAGTCTACAACCAACATGTTTGCCTATGGCACTTTGAAGATGAAGGACTCCATGCTATAGATATTCTTCTGCATTGTAATGAGATAGCCAAATGAGCTATGTAAGATGTAATGAGTTATTTTATTCCTGGTTATAAAGTCGTATTATGACCTTTGTTTCTTGATATTACATATTAACTGTGGATGCTAGCTATTGATCCAGGGACTAGCATTGTAAACACAGGTATCTCTACCTTATTAAAGGTTGGGAACCTTACATTTGTAAACTAAATTAGAGTCCCTAGTAAAGCCTCTTCATAATACTAGCTTGTTGGTTAATAGATGATTGTGGTTTCCCAATCATGAACATTGAGATGTTATTAACAACAAGATCATATCATTAGGAGAATGGTATGATGGACATACTCCTATAGATAAGTGTAGCATAAAGATCAAGTTAGTTTAATAGTTCAATTGCTATAAGCTTTCTTATACATAGTAACCTAATTCCTTCGACCATGATATCATGCTTATCACCATCACCGGAAGGATGCTTTGATGACATCAAACACCACACCGTAACTGGGTGGCTATAAAGGTGGCATTGCGTGTTTAGAAAGTATGGGTTGAAACACATGGATCAAGAGTGGGATTTTTCCATCCATATGACGGATAGATATACTCTGGGCCCTCTCGGTGAAATGTCATCCAATTAGCTTCCAAGCATGTCAATGGCTCACAAGGGATCACATATCACGGGAACGAGAAAAGAGTACGTATCGGTAAACGAGGTTGAACTAGGTATGCAGAGATACCGACGATCATAACCTCAGATAAGTAAACTATCGTGAGACAAAGGGAAATTGGTATCGTATGTAAGTGGTTCATTCGATCGCAAAGTAATCGTAGAAATATGTGGGAGCCATATGAATTTCTAGATTCCTCTATTGGTTATTGTTCGGAGAAGTGTCTCGATCATGTCCGCATAATTCACGAACCGTAGGGAGACACACTTAAGGATTCGACGTTGTTTGAGTAGTTATGGAATGATGAGAAAGAGACCGAATGTTGTTCGGAGTCTTGAATGGGATTCGGGATATCACGAGGAGATCCGGAATGGTCCGGAGAATAAGATTCATATAAGGAAAGTCCTGTTTCGGAGTTGGGGAATGGTTCCGGTGTTTTCATCGGGAATGTTCTAGAAGGTTCTGGAAGGTCCGGCACTCCGAGGGGGAAGGGTACATGAATGTGTCATGACAATGTGTAATGGTTGCATCATGTACTATGTATCATGGCTGGGAAAAATAAAGGGAGAAATCAAATCCTAGTTTGAAAAGTCCAACGCCAATTTGAAAAGTCAAACGACAAGTTTGCTTGGTGGAGGGAGAGTAGGAAACCTACTTGGGGAGGAATTCCTCCTCCCTCCACCCGCCGGCCAAGGAGGCCGAGTTGGGGGAGGAATCCCTCGTACCAAACGGCGCCCTCCCACCTATAAAATAAGGGGCAGGGGTGCCTCTCTTCCCGACACCCAACACCACCCCAAACCCTAACCCTAGCCGCCGACCTCCTGCAAGTCGCCGCCGCCCCTAGGGTTTCTCCTAGCCGCCGACTTGGGGCTTCCCCAAGCCCTATACGCTGGCCAAGCTCCGCCCCTTGGTGACTTCTAAACCCTAGATCGCCAAGGCCTCTCTCATAGTCCACCATACTCGCTCCGGCTTAAGGCGAAGCCCTGCGAGATCTCCCCTCTACTTCCTGCACGTCGTCATGTCACGGAATCACGAGGAGAGTGCTACAACCTCCACGTCTGGAACAAGGGAGAGGAAGGTCTTCATCGAGTCGAACGTGTGACCGATCATGAAGCTTAGGAATCTGTGGCGGAAGGATCGTCTACGCGATCTTGAGATCGGCAAGAGTACGACTACATCACCCACGAGAATATGCTCTCGTTAACCGCTTTGGAATCTTCGAGGGTGAGTTCCTCTATCGACTCGTTGCTACAATCTAGTAGACAGATCTTGGCTTGTTTGTTTGCATGCGGTATAAATTTTTTGTTTTCCATGCTACGAACCCCTACAAATTTTACCCATATTTTCACAAATGAATGCATGCAATAATACATATTCCTAAATCTACCCTTTGTTAGGTCCTAAATACTGGGATGTTACACAATGTTCCGATCGTCCCTCCTGACAAGTTCTGGATCCCAGCGAAGACGAACCCTACCAGATGCTCGATCGTCCCCATCAAAGATATCCACCTCTTCATTGGCGAAACCGACTCGGGCACTAGTTCCCTGGGAGTCGGAGGAACGTCAATACCCGCACAGACCGCCTACGGGCAGGATACGTTCGTGGAAGGATCGATGTTGGATCTCTCTTCGGAGTTTGCCGACAAAGATCAGAAAAACTCAAGGCCCACCCAAACCGCCCCTGTGCAGGATATTATGGTGGAAGATCGCTACAAGTCCGCCGGCTTCGCCCATACGTCTGGACAACAGAGATCCAAGTTCGTCGAAGTGGTGACCATCTTCAATCTGGCGCGTTGCATTCAGAGAGATGGTGAAAACCCCCACAATTACCTTGCCAGGTGGCTCCGTATACGGGCCGATCTGGCACATTACCCCAATGATGATGCCATGTATCACTTTGTGGAAGGACTAAACCAAGGTACGCTTCTCCGACATACGCTAAGGAGGCAGCAGGCTTCTGGACGCCTCACTTTCAAAAGCATGATGAACACCATCAACAACTACGCGGATGCTAAGGAGACAGCTCAGACAACTTTTACGCTCCTTGACGGATCTCCTCCGCCTCAGCCACCGCCACCACCGCCACCGGTCATCATCGCCACAGTTGCACCACCACCTCCAGTCATCGTCGCTGTTGTTGCACCTCCACCGCCCATCGTCGAGGAAGCCACGGCACTCTCCGACTCCGTGCTTGACGTGCTCTACACTGACATCAGCGCTGACTCGGAGGAGATAGACTTCAGACCGAAGGAGCTAGACTCTGCCATGCAGGAGATGGAGGAGGATTACAAGCGCGACGAGCAAGCCAACAACATCGTCATGTCCCAAGAGGTGTTCGTCACCATTGGGACGGCGATGGATGAAGATCAACCCGGAAAAGCTCCGCCTACAACGCTGGACAAAGGGAAGGGACCACTTGTTGCTGCCGACAATGATCATGCAAAGGTCATGCCCCCTCCGCCTAACCCAGTGCAGCAGCCGCAGGAACTCGGCACCGGTCCGATCAACAACAACACCGCAAACCTACCGCCTCCGGCATCTATGTCTGTTGCTGCCCAAATTACTCCGGCAGATAGATTGATGTACGTCAATTTGCTCGTCGAGCCCATGACCGTGGACCATATACGGAACGTAGTCCAGCTTGATGAGAAGCGCCATCAGCTGCTGGAGGAGGCACGGTCCATCACGGAGCAAGGCGCACAGCTAGATTGATATCTGGCCAATGCACAAAAGTCAATAGAGAAAGCTAGAGCAATGGAGGCTGAGTACAAGACTCTGCTCAATCAACAGAAGGCTAAGAAAGCTACGGCTCGCATCATCAACGATCCTGGTGTATGGCGAAACCTAGGATGGTCTCCCTCAAAGCCGTCACAAGCCAAGCCATACATTGACAGTGAAGGCAGGCAGGTGATGCCCACCCCTCTTCTCAACCTCGTCGTCGCCAAGACCCTTCTAGAGCAGGATAGATCACCCGTGGAAGTGGACCAGGTCTACGACCTTGTGGCCAAGGCAGCGAAACAGCAGGAAAAGGCCACCTCTCAGAGGCTGGAGTATGACCCAGCATTTTGCCAGTCTAGCCAGCCGAAGCCGCCAAGGGACAGATCTCCTCATGATGTCGGGTCCCAGATGGGTTCATCAGAACGAAGACAGAGGGATGCGCGCAACAGGAAGGACGCTATAACCATATCCTCCGACCATGGGGGAAAGGCTCAACCTCGCCGCCCATATTCACGGCCCGCTCTCCCCGACATCGCGAAGACCCTAAGGCTCACTGTCGTACGGATATGCCTCCGCCAAGGCAGAGCGGCATCTTCATCCGCGACAACGCGGAGCAGACCCGTCATGATGGAGAGCGCAACCAAGGAAACAAGAGCAGGTCACATCATGACCCTCCACATCCGACAAGCAATCGCGACAAGCGTGAGGCATCGCAGGAGGGTAACAGCAAGAAGGCTAACCCACCACCACCTCCGCCTCCATCGTCCCCTAGCAGCCACCATGGCGGAGGAGGCCCGCGTCGTTCACGCAGCCCATCCCCTGATGGCAAGAATAAGAAAAGAAGCCCGGAGCCATACGATGCACGTTCACGTTTGGACAAGATTCACGAGTCCCGGGAAGGACAATACTTGGGACCACGTTGCTTTGGACTTGTAATACGGACCGCAACTTACCCCAAGGGTTTCCGAATTGACAAGACCATCAAGCCCTATGATGGCACCGCCAAACCAGCTATGTGGTTACAGGACTATGGCAACATGGTGGAGATCGCTAGGGGTAACCCCAACATCGCCGTCAAGTACCTCCCCCTGATGCTGGCGGGCATGACCCAACAATGGATTGATGACTTGCCAGAGAAATCAATCTGCAACTGGTTGGACATGCAAGAAGCATTCACCAAGAACTTCGAGGGTACGTATAAGCGCCCATGTACTGTTGGCGATCTACAGCGGTGCGTGTAGGAGAAAGATGAGTCATCTCGCGCCTAGCTCTCTCGTTGGCTGGATATGAAGAATTCCTGCACACGAGTGCACGCCCAAACCGCCATGACCGCCTTCATCGATGGGTTGGAGAAAGGTATGTTGCTCCAACATAAGTTGAAGCGCTTGCAGGACAATCACCGGCTAGATCTTAACCAAATGATCCAGCTAGCTAGTGATTTCGTAGCTGCCGATGACGATTCTCGTAGCTCCCTGCCGGCAACGGCCGTTCCAACCCAAGCTAGGAGGAACAACAGCACCAAGCAGAAGAGCCCGCTATAAGAAAATCAAACCTCTGACATGGTCGCCATGACATTTGTAGGACGAGATGATGGCGGACAACATGGCCGAGGACGGGGGGTTGGTCATTGGCAGCAATGAGGAAGTGAAACTACCTCGGTAGCACTCTGTGTTCCCCAAACATACGAGGAGTACCGTGATATGCCGTGCCTTGTACACCTCTACGCCAACGGCATGGCCACTCACACCAATCGCCATTGCAAGTTTGTCAACGATCTTAAGGAGGACCCTGAGTCCGGCTACAAACGAATTCGGAAGAACAAACCGCGAGGCAAGGGCAAGGGGAAGAAGATGGAAGAGGAGTCCAAGGATTCAAGTGACATGGATGAGGATGTTGACCCCAAGCACGCCACCAAGAGCGATGGCAAGGACAAGAACCCCTTCAAAAATAAGGCGGCCGTTTTCCATACTTTCCTTGGCACCCCCACCGTCTGACAACAGAAGACCTCTATGAGGATACTGATGGCCACTCTACCCCCAGTTACCCAGTACCTGTGCTGGTCGGAGATTCCAATTGCTTGGGACAGGAAGGATCACCTAGACCTCATCCCTACGGAGAACTAGTACGCCATGGTCATCAACCCCCTGATTGACGACAATGAGTTCACCAAATTTATGGTGGATAGTGGAAGCAGCATCAACATCATGTACCTGGATATGCTGCACAATATTAACTTGACAGAGGCTAACCTAAGATGGACCAACACCATCTTCCATGGCGTAGTTCCTGGTTAGGAGGCTCGGCCCCTTGGGTGCATCACACTTCAGGTTGCTTTTGGCGATGTTAATAATTAAGGCCAAGAACGCATGACCTTCGAGGTGGTCACCTTCAAGAGCGTGTACCACGTCATATTCAGACGCGACATTTTCCACGCCTTCATGGCCAAGCCATGCTTTGTCTACAACAAGCTCAACATACCCAGACCAAACAGTGTCATCACCGTATCCGAAAGCTTTACCAAGGCAAGGGACTACGAGATTGGAGAAGCAACCTTTACAAAAGCTGTCCGCTATAGCGAAGAACTCAAGGAGATCCAGAGAAAGGTCGATGCCTCGGAGATGCCGGCGTCGAAGAAGCAGATTTCTAACTCCGCCCCAGCTTTCAAGGCCGCCATCGAAACCAAGCTGGTGGAACTTGTGGTAGGCGATGCCTCCAAGAGCACCGCCATTGGGACGAACCTAGATCCCAAATAGGAAAGCGCGCTCGTCGAGTTCCTCCATGAGAATAGGGACATCTTTGCCTGGCAACCTGCCGACATGAAAGGTGTACCTAGGGAACTTGTCGAGCACAGCTTGAATATTGATCCAAAATGCAAACCGGTGAAACAACCTATACGACGCTTTGGAGATGAGAAGAGACGTGCCATAGGCAAGGAGATATCTAGGTTACTTAAGGCTAGTTTTATCCGAGAAGTCCTTCACACCCGATGGGTGGCCAATCCTGTACTTGTCCCCAAAAAGGGAACCAAAGAATTAAGAATGTGCATTGATTACACCGGCTTGAACAAAGCGTGTCCCAAAGATCCTTTTGATTTGCCTCGCATTGACCAAGTCATTGATTCGACGGCTGGCTCGGAGATTTTGTGTTTTCTCGATGCATACTCAGGATACCACTAAATTAAGATGAGTAAGTCGGACCAATTGGCCACTTCGTTTACCACACCTTACGTCACGTTTTGCTATGTCATGATGCACTTTTGGATGAAAAACGTAGGTTCTACGTACCAGCGGACAATGCAGCGTTGCCTACACAATCAAATTGGTCGGAATGTTCATGCCTATGTGGACAATATAGCAGTGATGTCTAAAAAGGCAAACGACTTAATCTCCGACTTAAAAGAAACCTTTGATAATCTCCAGAAATACAACATGATGCTTAACCCTAAGAAGTGCGTCTTCGGGGTTCCAGCTGGCAAATTGTTGGGCTTCATCGTTTACCAGCGGGGAATCGAGGTGAACCCGAAGAAAATCAAGGCCATCCTAAACATAAATCGTCTAACATGCCTGAAGGACATACGATGGCTAATAGGTTGCGTTGCAGCGGTTAGTCGGTTCGTCAGCCGACTTGGAGAGGAGGCTCTGCCGCTGTACAAGTTGCTAAAGAAGGCAGACAAATTTACATGGACGGACGAAGCAGATGCAACACTGAAGCAACTAAAGGAGATACTATCCTCAGCGGCTATCCTTGCATCACCCGAGCCTATGGAGCCTATGTTAATTTACATGGCGGCCACCAACCAGGTAATCAGCATCGTCGTCGTGGTAGAGCAGAAAGAACCAGGCTATGAGTACGGAGTTCAACGACCAGTTTACTATGTAAGCGAATTCTAGATGGAGTCCAAGCAGCGTTACCCGCACTACCAGAAGATAGATTATGGAGTGTTCCTTGCCTCTCGGAAGCTAAGGCACTACTTCCAGGAGCACCCTATCACAGTTGTGAGCAAGGCTCCACTGTCGGACATCATCAACAACAGCAACGCTACAGGAAGGGTCACGAAGTGGGGCATTGAACTTGCCGCCTTCGAGATCACCTACAAGAGACGCGATGCTATCAAGTCACAAGCCTTGGCGAATTTCATTGCAAATTGGACGGAGATGCCAGATGCTACCCCGATGCCGGAGCTAGAATACCGGGTGACGCACTTTGACGGATCAAAGGTACTCAATGGCTCGGGGGTAGTGTACTACTACAGTCACCAACCGGGGAAAAGCTACACTATGTTTTGCAGATCCACTTCGAGGCTACGAACAACATGGCGGAGTATGAAGCACTCATTCACGGACTACGCGTAGCTAAGGATATTGGCATCAAGCGCATAGTTTTTTGTGGAGATTCTGACTTGGTTGCCTAGCAGGTGGATGGCACCTGGAATGCGCGGAACCCTATGTTGGCCGCATATCGTGACGAAGTGGACGAGATAGCCAAGAGATTCTTGGGCTACGAAGTCAAGTATGTGCCTAGGGAGCAAAACGAGGCGGCTGGTCTACGGTCTAAACTTGGATCAGGGCGCAAACGGATTCCGCCTGTCGTTTTTCTAGAGCATCTACGGACACCATCCGTGAAGGGAGCAGACATCGACAACCCGGGTAGAGTTGAATCTTTCGTTAACACAGTGACAAAGGTCCCTCCGGCTTGGACACAGCCGTTCATGGAATATCTCGTACACGGAACTTCGCCCATCGACGAGGTCGAAACTCGGCAGATAGTACGTCGAGCAAAGGGCTATACCATAATCAATGGACAACTCTAGAAAAGAAGCACCACTGGTGTATATCTTAAGTGTGTTTCCCAGCAAGAAGGTATTGAAATCCTACGTGAGATTCATCTCAGAGATTGCGGGCATCACGCCGCTCCTCGATCTTTGGTCTCCAAAGCCTTCCGACAAGGATTCTACTGGCTGACCGCGAAGGCGGACGCCGACAAGCTGGTTGATACATGCATGGGATGCCAGTATTATGCCCGACAACCCCATGTTCCAGCTGAAGAATTGCGAACAATACCAATAACTTGGCCATTCACAGTATAGGGGCTAGACATGGTTGGTCCATTACAGACGACACCATGTGGGTTTACACATCTGCTAGTAGCAGTTGACAAATTCACCAAATGGATAGAAGCTAAACCCATTAGAAATCTTGATGGGGCAACTGCCCTTAGGTTTGTCCGGGATATAGTGGTGAGATTTGGTCTCCCACATAGCATCATCACCGACAACGGCAGCAACTTGTCACTCGGAGAAGTGGAAGCTTATTGTTGGGGCAAGGGCATCCGACTTCATCTAGCATCTATGGAACACCCACAATCCAATGGACAAGTTGAGCGAGCCAATGGATTAATTCTGCGGGGAATCAAGCCACGTCTTGAGGCACCACTATATAGAGCAGCTAGAGCCTGGGCGGAGGAACTACCATCTGTGTTGTGGAGTTTACGAACTACACCCAACAGATCCACCGGCTACACCCCTTACTTCATGGTATATGGAGTAGAAGCCATCCTTCCTTCAGACATCCTTCACGATTCACCAAGAGTTGCCGTCTACGACGAAGATGACACTAAAGAATCCATACGCCTAGATGTGGACCTTCTTGAGGAAGAGCGCGTATTGGCATGCCAAAGATCCGCCATCTACCAGCAGAAGCTACGCAACTACCATAGTCGCGTTCGCTCGCATCACTGCTTAAAGAGGGGATCCGTGCTCCGACTTAAGTAGAAGAAGTCACACAAATTATCCCCGCCATGGGAAGGACCGTTCATCATAAGCAAGGCGCTGCTCAATGGGTCTTACTACCTCGTTGACAATCGTGAACTTGAGGATAGACCCAGCGAAGATCATAAGCGTAAGTGACGTGACCCATATGACGACTACCCGGAGCTTGATCGGCCATGGAACATAGCACAGCTACGTCCTTTTTACACTTAGCATATTTTTTATCTATTGTGTACCTCTTATATTATCAATGAAATAAAGCTCTATGGTTCACTCATATTACTTAGTCTTTTACCTCCTTTAGTGTTCATTTTTGGATCGTATAAAATCTTTATGCGCAAGTTTGCATTTGCACTTGTGAAAATACCGCCTACGGGTGTTAGCTTAAGTTTTCTGGTCTACTCGTTCTTGGTTGTTTTTATGTGGATTCTGGAGTAGTGAATTTCGGCACTTGTTGTCGGCGATTTTGTGCTTAGGTTTTTGACGGTGCCATTGGGCATCATCACCTGAGCGCATGGTTCCGACTACGAGTCTTCCGACTCACGAAAGTTCAAGCATAAAAACCAGAGTAATGGATAAGCCAGCACTTGCTTAAAAAATAATTACATATTGGAACCAGTGCTTAAGTAGCAGGAAATTACACCTATTGTTTTTCCGCCTTAAGTTAACATAGTAGTTTTTCACATACATAAATCCCAGAGGAAACAAATATTACAAAAAAAAATTTCATTCCTCTGGCGCAGGAGACTTGGATGCAGCATCGTCGGCAGCAGGAGAGTCATCATCTTCGAAGTCGGTGGTCTTGAGGGACTCGGAGGAGCTCTGGCGGTCGCCGTCAATGATCTCCAACGACACAAAGACGTTGGGATCGACCAGCTCGGCAACCCTGGTGTCAAGACCCACGAGAGATGCCCAGATAGCCTTGTGGTCAATCTTCTGGCCTTCATCGTCTATGTCGGGAAGACACGAGGTTACCGCGTCGAGGTTGGGATTTTCATAGTGCACTTTGACCATCGCCAGAGACATCCTTGTCCCAGCCCGAGTACATGAAGCTTTCCAGCTTACGATACGCTTGGGGGCTTGACGCAAGATCTCCGAGAACTTCATCACGAAGTCCACTGCCTTGATATTATTGTTGAGGGGTCCGTCTACGAGAAGAGTACGATGGAAGATTCAACATTTCTCCGACTTACAAGTTGAAGACGGAGAACATTGCAGGGTTCTTGGGAGGACAACAAGATATTGCTTGACGATTTGCTGACATCCATCTAGACGGAGCATTCAACCTGAAGAGGCAAGACGGCGCAAGATCTCGGAGTTCTCCGGGGGCTACTGTTGGGGATATGCTATATGGGTATCCTCATAGCATGTCTCTTATCCGGATAACCCGGGTGGCCCACAGTTGGTAGCATGGCCCATGGCGTGCTGGAAGGCCCAATTAGATGGATCCATAAGGGAGGCCCATGTCGGATAAAGGAAGGCTACGGAGGAGTCACCGACGTACCGAGAGCCTTGGAGTGCAAGACACGTTAGACTGATTGTATACCGTGTAGGACTCTGTAACCTATCCGGCTAGGACTTTCCCTGTTACCCTAGGACCTGGCGACTATATAAGTCGGGCCTATGGGAGCCTTTAGGACACCAATTAACTCATACCTCGCACAGCGAACCAATCCCTATAACTCGGCGTATTGCCCTTATAGTGATTTATAGCAGGAGTAGGATTCGGCCACCGTTGTGGGATCTCAACCCGGGTAAGTTGTGTTACCTCGTACCCGTCAACCGTCCGCCTTACCCCACGTCTCTAAACACGCACTGTGAGGACCCCTCCATGGCGTACTCATCGGAAATACCACGACATTTCCCTCAGTAAGAAATCGAGATTATCGAACCAGTAGGAGGAAGGAAACGACTCAAAGGTGTTGCTAGAAACTTGGAGACCTGCACAACACAAACTCAAGACTTTGCCCCAACAAACAGTGAGGTTGTCAATCTAATTGGTTTGCTCTGTAAAATCCCAGTATTTAGGACCTAACGAAGGTTAGATTTAGGAATATGAATTTTTGCATGCATTCATTTGTGAAAATGAGGATAAAATTTTCGCCAAATAAAAACCTTGAGTGATAAATGTTTCTTTCTTACTTTGAGAATAGGTTTAGTCTCAAAGGGGGATTGCTATAAACTTTGGAATGATCATAAAGGAATTATGTGTGTTTTGAAATGAGTTTGGATTTTTAAAACTTAAGGGTTTTATAATTTAAATGATTTTGATATAAGATTTGAATCTTAAATTAATTAAGAGAAAAGTATTATAACTTAAATCTTATCTAAAAATATATTGTATATTATATACATAATCAAAGAATGAACTTACTGAATTTATTCCCAACTTCATAAGTTACAAAAGAGTAAAGAATAAGAATATTCTTTATTACTAAATATATAATCTTTATTACAAATGAACCAAATAAAGATTACAAGAATTATAAAAGAAAAATTACAAAAGATAAGAAAATTACATTTATATATCTACTAACTATCGTATATCTAAAACTACACTAAATCTTCATCTTTATCTTTGTACCTGCAAAACAAAGATTAAATAGAAAACAAATAAGATTAGTGCTAGAATATTTCTCTCAGATATGTCAGTGAGGTGCACTTGACAATCTCATCATTGAAAAATGTTATAAAGGGGCAAGCTTCACCAATATGAAAGATTTCATCTTTCATAAATTCAAATCCAGAATGCAAATGACAACCAAAAGGGACCAATTCACCAGCCAGGGTAAAAGGAGTTTGGTAATGGTAAGTTCAAAAATTCTGAACCTATCCACAAGTGCATAGCAGGCACACAAGCTGCACACACACAAGCATGCAAAGGGTGTGTTGTCGACCTCACAGGCACAACCAATAACACAAAACCACAGCACAGCCATGGAGGAGCACCTCGGTGCATCTCTCCACAACACAACACACCAGAACAACCAGGGTGAACATCAGCCAAACCAAGAACAGCAGCCAAAACCAACCACCCAGATCAACCCAAACATCACCAGGATGGTGACATAAGGAGGGGGATGGATCTGGTGGACAACAAGATCAAGCCCAGAATCTAGGAGGAGAAGGCAAGCTCAGGAGCCCAGCAAAAGCAGATCAAGATCAAGATAATCATCAATCTACTACATCCACATCAGAATCTGTGTTGAGCCTCATAAAACCATCACATGATTTCATCATAAAAGCATGTGTTGCTTTATGAAATAATCTCTCAATAATCAACCAAGAGGGGTGAATCTATCCTAGAGATTTAAAGTATCAGGATAAGAAATCAAGCTCAACCACAAACACTAAACCCTCAGACCAGCATCACTAGGTTCAGTGTTATTTTTACAACTTAGATCATTTCATTTGATCTTATCAGATCAGGGCACATCTCTCAAAGAGAGAGTAGCACCTCTAATCTTACAAGTTTCAAACAAACTAATACTCAACCAACTAGGAAATTAAATCCTAGAGCCTCAGAACCACATCATAGGCAGGAAAATTAATACAAGCTTCCATATCATCTTATCAGTTTTAACCACAAGCATAATCAAGCTAAGCCCAGAAATAAAAACCCAATCACTTGTGTGCCAGAATACAATGGTATCACAAGGACAAGTTCTTAATGAACTAAAACCAAACTTTACTTAGCTTCCACAGATAAAAATGGATAATCACTACATATCATTTTCCTGAAGCCAAATGCGAGGAATCAACATTAAAATGAATCTATACATCCACAGAAAATCATTACATGTAATGATTTGATTCAGAGTATAATCTTAAACCAGCCCACATTATAATTGCAGTAAGCAACTACTGAGATAAATCTACTGTCAGTACAAGTATTCTGACAGTAGAGAAACTTCTCAGATCAACCACATAATCCAATCAAGGATTTCATTGAAACACTAGCATGGATCATGGTGGAATACCACTAGAATAAATCTAATAGGCAACTAACATCATCAAAGCCACTACCAATCATCAACCATAGCAGACAATCATTTCCCATGATCAGATATGCTCAACACTAGATCTAATCATCATAGATATGAACAACAAGGAGTTATGAACCCTAATCAGAGCAAGAACCCTAATCCAGAGATGAACTCAACCATCACATAGTCACTCGTCATGAAAGCCACTAGATACACACTGAGAGAATCATGATAGTAGCATGGACAAACACCACAGAGACCACTTACCTGAGGTCCTCGCTGATGAATCGAAGAGGAAGCAGAGGGTCCGACGATCCGCGGTGGCACAGGGAGCACCCAAAGGGGCGCTGCAATCTGCACCTGCCATGGCGGCGGCCGTAGCAGCGCACGAGACCAGCACACCACCGCAGGCAGGATCGCGGCGGCGGCGACAACATCGTTTCCAAATCCTAGGGTTCGGGAATGGGGTGGACCTGACCACGGGGAAGCCCCGGAGTCAAATCCAAGTGGATGGAACGAAAGAGCATCGTCGACAACCCCAACTTGCACCACAGCGACGGCCAGAACGGCCGACGACGACAGGAATCGATGGTGGCGGCATCGCCGACCACGGGGTCGAGACAGGGGAGGAGGGGATAAGGTCGAAGGAGAAAGGGAGGTAGAGTGGACTGGGTGGGCCAAAACCCTTCGGGGTAGCCATTTGACCCTGCCCTATTGGGCCACCTTGGCCCAATAAGCCCAAGTAGCTTAATAAATATTTTTGATTAATTGAAAAAGACCAAAATACCCCTGACCTCAATAAAATTATAGGAAATAAAATAAAAGTCCAAAAATTATATATAAATTTTTTTTGGATTTACAATAATCAATTCTATCCAAATAAAAAAATATATAAAATTTTGGACACTTAAATTTTTATAAGAATTTTGTAATTTATATATTCCTAAGGGAATTTTACAAAATTATTGAAAGGTGATAAAAAATAAATAAAAATCACTTTCATTATTTATTAATATTTTAGTATTTTTGAAAAAATGCTAAATAAATATTTATTAATAAATTTAATATATAATTAATAAATCCTAAAAGGATTATTAAATCAATAAAAGTCAAATAAAGGGAAATAAAATAAAATAACTCAATATATGATTATAAATATTAAAAAGTAATATTCATGATTTTCTTTATGGAGCCAGATGTGAGTTATACACTGACCATAAAAGTCTCAAGTACTTCTTCACTCAAAAGTAATTGAATATGAAACAGAAGCGTTGGCTAGAATTAATCAAGGATTATGATTTAACAATCAATTACACTCCAGGGAAAGCAAATGTTGTAGCAGATGCTTTATGCAGAAAGAGTGCAGATATACAGCCAAGCAATAGGGAGCTACCAAAAGAGTTACAAATGGACTTGGAAAGATTGGAACTTCAATTCATCAGAACAAAGGTTCTTGGAGGATTTGCAACTATGCAGGTAGTTGCAGAGCAGGACAGTGATCTTAAGCAAGAAATTTTTAGACACCAAGAAAAAGATCCTTTTATTGCTGAGGAAATTAGGAGGATATCTCAAGGGCAAAAATCAGTTTTTTGCCTTGGAGATTATGGATCTTTATGGTTCCAAGATCGTCTATGTGTTCCAGATGTGACTGAGATCAGAAACGTGATACTCAAAGAAGCACATGATACACCATATTCTATACATCCAGGGAGTACCAAGATGTATATGGATTTGAAGGAACTATTCTGGTGGAATAACATGAAAAGAGATATCGCTAAATATGTATATGAATGCCATACTTGTCAAAGGGTGAAAGCTGAACATCAAAATCCAGCAGGACCATTACAACCCTTAGAAATTCCTGAATGGAAATGGGAGGAAATAGGTATGGACTTTATCACAGGATTACCTATGACACCAAAAAGAAAAGATATGATATGGGTAATTGTGGACAGACTCACTAAGAGTGCACATTTTATTCCAGTGAATCAAAAGTTAAATGCCAAGAAGTTAGTTAAAGTATATGTTAAAGAGATGTAAGTAAGCATGGAGTACCCAAAAAGATCATAACTGACAGGGGATCAGTGTTTACTTCAACATTTTGGAAGCAATTGCATGAAGCACTTGGTTCAAAATTAGATTTCAGCACGACATATCATCCTGAGACAGGAGGTCAAACTGAAAGAACAAATCAAATACTAGAAGACATGTTGAGAGCTTGTGCACTAGATTTTGGAGGAACATGGGAAGATCACCTACCTTTGGCAGAATTTTCTTATAACAATAGCTATCAGACTAGTCTGAAGGCAGCTCCATATGAGATTCTGTAGGGAAGGAAGTGTAGATCACCAATATGTTGGTATGAACCTGGAAGCAGCAAAGAATTTACACCAGATTATATCAAGGAGAGACAAGAGATCATTGATAAGATCAAGGATAGACTGAAAATAGCCTAGAGCAGGCAGAAGAGTTATGCGGATCAAAGCCGAAGATCATGGCATCCAGAAATAGGAGATATGGTATATTTGAAAGTAAGTCCAATGAAAGGAGTAAAAAGATTCGGCGTTAAAGGGAAATTGAGTCCAAGATACATCGGACCATTCAAGATACTCAGTCAAAACAGAACTATAGCTTATGCTTTAGAGTTACCATCAAGACTGGCTCAAGTGCATAATGTTTTCCATGTGTCACAACTTCGCAAATGTTTGAAAGTTCCATATGATGCAATAACACATCAAGAGATAGAACTACAAGTAGACCTAAATTATATTGAAAAGCCCTGCAAGATTCTGGAAGAAAAATGGAAAAGATTGAGGAACAGGGCAATCAAATATTGCAAGGTACAATGGGAACATCACCCTGAGAGAGAAGCCACATGGGAGAAGGAAGAGGATTTAAGGAAAGCTTATCCAGAACTATTCAGGTACATCTCCGCAAACTTCGGGATGAAGTTTAATTTAAGGGGGGAAGTCTGTAACATCCTAGTATTTAGGACCTAACGAAGGGTAGATTTAGGAATATGAATTTTTGCATGCATTTATTTGTGAAAATGTGGATAAATTTTTCGCCAAATAAAAACCTTGAGTGATCAATGTTTCTTTCTTACTTTGAGAATATGTTTAGTCTTAAAGGGGGATTGCTATAAACTTTGATATGATCTTAAAGGAATTATGTGTGTTTTGAAATGAGTTTGGATTTTTAAAACTTAAGTGTTTTATAATTTAAATGATTTTGATATAAGATTTGAATCTTAAATTAATTAAGAGAAAAGTATTATAAATTAAATCTTATCTAAAACTATATTGTATATGAAATTCATTTATATACATAATCAAAGAATGAACTTACTCAAGTTATTCCCAACTTCATAAGTTACAAAAGAGTAAAGAATAAGAATATTCTTTATTAATGAATATATAATCTTTATTACAAATGAACCAAATAAAGACTACAAGAATTATAAAAGAAAAATTACAAAAGAATAAGAAAATTACATTTATATATCTACTAACTATCCTATATCTAAAACTACACTAAATCTTCATCTTTATCTTTGTACCTGCAAAACAAAGATTAAATAGAAAACAAATAAGATTGGTGTTAGAATATTTCTCTCAGATATGTCAGTGAGGTGCACTTGACAATCTCATCATTGAGAAATGTTATAAAGGGGCAAGTTTCACCAATATGAAAGATTTCATCTTTCATAAATTCAAAGCCAGAATGCAAATGACAGCCAAAAGGGACCTATTCACCAGCCAGGGTAAAAGTAGTTTGGTAATGGTAAGTTCAAAAATTCTGAACCTATCCACAAGTGCATAGGAGGCACACAAGCTGCACACACACAAGCATGCAAAGGGTGTGCTGTCGACCTCATAGGCACAACCAATAACACAAAACCACAGCACAGCCGTGGAGGAGCACCTCAGTGCATCTCTCCACTACACTACACACCAGCACAGCCAGTGTGAACAACAGCCAAACCAAGAACAACAGCCAAAACCAACCACCCAGATCAACCCAAACATCACCAGGATGGTGACATAAGGAGGGGGATGGATCTGGTAGACAGCAAGATCAAGCCCAGGAGCTAGGAGGAGAAGGCAAGCTCAAGAGCAATCTCACGAGCCTAGCAAAAGCAGATCAAGATCAAGATCATCATCAATCTACTACATCCATATCAGAATCTGTGGTGAGCCTCATAAAACCATCACATGATTTCATCGTAAAAGCATGTGTTGCTTTATGAAACAATCTCTCAATAATCAACCAAGAGGGGTGAATCTATCCTAGAGATTTAAAGTATAAGGATAAGAAATCAAGCTCAACCACAAACACTAAACCCTCAGACCAGCATCACTGGGTTCAGTGTTATTTTTACAACTTAGATTATTTCATTTGATCTTATCAGATCAGGGCACATCTCTCAAAGAGAGAGTAGCACCTCTAATCTTACAAGTTTCAAACAAACTAATACTCAACCAGCTAGGAAATTAAAACCTAGAGCCTCAGAACCACATCATAGGCAGGAAAATTAATACAAGCTTCTGTATCATCTTATCAGTTTTAACCACAAGCATAATCAATCTAAACCCAAAAATAAAAACCCAATCACTTGTGTTCCAGAATACAATGGTATTACAAGGACAAGTTCTTAATGAACTACTTTACTTAGCTTCCACAGATAAAAAGGGACAATCACTACATATCATTTTCCTGAATCCAAATGCCAGGAATCAACATTAAAATGAATCTATACGTCCAGAGAAAATCATTACATGTAATGATTTGATTCAGAGTATAATCTTAAACCAGCCCACATTATAATTGCAGTAAGCAACTACTGAGAGAAATCTACTGTCAGTATAAGTATTCTGACAGTAGAGAAACTTCTCAGATCAACCACATAATACAATCAAGTATTTCATTGAAACACTAGCATGGATCATGGTGGAATACCACTAGAATAAATCTGATAGGCAACTAACATCATCAAAGCCACTACCAATCATCAACCATAGCAGACAATCATTTCCCATGATCAGATATGCTCAACACTAGATCTAATCATCATAGATATGAACAACAGGGAGTTATGAACCCTAATCAGAGCAAGAACCCTAATCCAGAGATGAACAACCATCACATAGTCACTCGGCATGAAAGCCACTAGATACACACTGAGAGAATCATGATAGTAGCATGGACAAACACCACAGAGACCACTTACCTGAGGTCCTCGCTGATGAATCGAAGAGGAAGCAGAGGGGCCGACGAACCGCGGCGGCACAGGGAGCACCCAGAGGGGCGCTGCAACCTGCACCTGCCACGGCAGCGGCCGCAGCAGCGCACGAGACCAGCACACCACCGCAGGCGGGATCACTGCGGCGGCGACAACATCGTTTCCGAACCCTAGGGTTCGGGAATGGGGTGGACCTGACCACGGGGAAGCCCCGGAGTCAAATCCAAGTGGATGGAACAAAAGAGCATCGTCGACAACCCCAACTTGCACCACGGCGGCGGCCAGAACGGCCGACGACGACAGGAATCGACGGTGGCGGCATCGCCAGCCACGGGGTCGAGACAGGGGAGGAGGGGATAAGGTCGAAGGAGAAAGGGAGACAGAGTGGACTGGGTGGGCCAAAACCCTTCGGGGTAGCCATTTGACCCTGCCCTATTGGGCCACCTTGTCCCAATAAGCCCAAGGGGCCAGCCCAAGTTGCTTAATAAATCTTTTTGATTAATTGACAAAGACCAAAATACCAGTGACCTCAATAAAATTATAGGAAATAAAATAAAAGTCCAAAAATTATAAATAAAATATTTTTGGATTTACAATAATCCATTCTATCCAAATAAAAAAAGATATAAAATTTTGGACACTTAAATTTTTATAAGAATTTTGTAATTTATAGATTCCTAAGGGAATTTTACAAATTATTGAAAGGTGATAAAAAATAAATAAAAATCACTTTCATTATTTATTAATATTTTAGTATTTTTGAAAAAATGCTAAATAAATATTTATTAATAAATTTAATATATAATTAATAAATCCTAAAAGGATTATTAAATCAATAAAAGTCAAATAAAGGGAAATAAAATAAAATAACTCAATATATGATTATAAATATTAAAAAGTAATATTCATAAATCCTTTATTACTCAAAAAGGGACTTTTTGGGGTAAATGCATATAAAATTAAATAATGCATCACATTACTTGCATAATCATTTTGCTTCTTTAAATATTGTCCTTACCGGGCAATAATGATGTTTTTGTAGAACTAGAAGCTCAAGGTCCAGTGCAAGCATCAGACTTCACTACCTTGCCATCACAAGGCAAGTTCATCACTTGCCCATGTCCTTTGAAGAGTCTTTATCAAAGTATTTGCAAATTGTGTGCTATCATATATGCTATAAAAGAAAGAAAATAATATTTTCATAAATAAAGAAATCATAGATATCATCCTAAGTGGTGATATAATGGAGCAATAGAACTTAGGGTTCTATTTGCAACAATGATGATCAAATAGGGACTTAATAACCCCTGACATCAGTGATTCTAGCGCCGTATATTACGCGTTAGCCATGAGATTTGGGATGGGACGGAGAAGTCAGTTGTATCTTTTTCCTCTCGCATGAAGCCGGATGTGCAGGTCGTGGTTGTTATCCTCGTAGCGTGCATATTAATTGGTAATTCATAGAGAATATGCAGCATATGGGTGGGAACCATCATCGTCCCACGATAGTTCTGGCATCTAACGGTTTGTACAGACCATTGCCGTAATTCATTATGTGGGCATGGTGTACACCAAGGAGCCATGCGCGGTCGCGAAGGGGGAAGTGATTGGCTTGGACCAACTACTGAGCCCCACATCATGGAATTGTGGACGGGAAAGTACGCCCGGTTGTGCAACAAGGAGTTGATCTCTCATGGGTAAAGTAACACACCTATGGAGAGTGTAAGAACTGTAACTTGTTACTCCCTGTTTCGGGAAGGAGCTACGAACGCGGCAGGAAAGGAACTCCATGAAAGTTCTGGTCAACCTGTGAAGGCCGATTGTCATAGTTTTTCGGAATAAAATCAATCTTGAAGAAAGATTTACAAAAATTGCATAGTGCCAAGGATGCATAATCCGAGGTGGTAGGTATAGCATCAAACTTCCCACCTTGCATATAATGAACTTGCTGGGTAACGTTGTTACTCATTCTTTCCTTTGATCCCTTGCTTAGACTCTGATGATCCCGAAGACGTGCCAATGTATGCAGCCGAATGCCAGGAAGACGTGTTTTACGAGGAACCTGATCTATCCGGAGGAGTTGAAGGCGTGGACTACGAGATCCGCTATAGGGTCGATGAGAACGAGTCCACTTAAGTTCCTAGTTAGTAATAACTAACGGAGCCGAGCAACATGAACTCTATAGAATAAGCTGTTGAGCCCCACTCCTAGTCGGAGTTGCTACTTTTAAATTTACGCTGAACATCTTATATTTTGGTTTGTAAGTTGGATCTTTTGGGAGTCTTGAACTTCTGGTATTGTAATAATAATGTGTGTATTTTGTAATATGGACCTGCAATGTTTCTGTTGTACCACTCTGAGGGATGTGATATTTACGGAACAATGTTCTGTGGATGTCATGTCAATGACTATAGTGTACTACACATGAAGTGGTATGCTGGGTCACCATAGTAACAAAGGATTAACTGTATTGTGTGGAAGGTAATGGTGGTTTGCAGCAAGTAAACAGTAACAGTGGAAGATGTATCAATGGTAAAGATTGGACCGGGGTCTATAGTTCACTAGAGGTTTTCTCCTTAGATAAACAAACATGGCATGTTGCGTAAACAAATCACAGCAGGGCAATTGACAGGACTGAGCAAGGCACAACAAAGCAATACTAGACATTCATGATCCTATGAGATTCGATTGGGCAATACAACAAGATACATAGACCGCCATCCAACTGCATCTATGACTAGAAATCCACCTTCAGGTTATCATCCGAACCCCCTCCAGTATTAAGTTACAAGCAACAGATAACTGCTTTAAGCAGAGTGTGTAAGGTAAACAAGCCACTTGTTCCATGAACAAGAGACCGTTGTTTTATCCCTAGTGGCAACAACACATCTACAACCTTAGAGATTTCTGTCACTTCCCTTAGATTAAATAGAGGCATGGACCCACTATCTAGCATAAATACCCCCTCTTGGAGTCACTAGCATCTACTTGGACAAGATAGCTACTAGAAACAGAGAGCATACAAGATCACAAACAACACAGACATGATAGAGTCAATAAGACAAAACCATTAATCAATATGACATAGTAATATCAATATCCATCGGACCCCGCAAACACAACATGCATCATTACAAATAGATGATCTTGATCATGAACGGAGCTCACAAGATCTAAACATGATAGCACAAAGGAGGAGGTACAACCATCTAGCTACTACATGGACCCGTAGTCCAAGGTGGAACTACTCACGCTTCATACCGGAGGCTGGCATGATGAAGAAGAAGGCCTCTGGGATGATCTCCCCTCTGGCAGGGTGCCAGGAAGAGCTTCAGATCCCCCCGATCTATTGACGATGGTGGCGGCTACAGACGGTTTCGTGGAATATTGATCGGGTACTTAGGGTTTTGGCATCGGGGGGTCTTTATAGGCGAAGAGGCGAGGCAGGGGGCGGCCAGGGTGGTCACACCCCCGAGCCACGGCTAGGGCTAGCCCGCGCCGCCTGGGGGTGTGGCCCCCTGGTGCCTCCCCTCCATCTTGTATTCTGGCTCTGCGTTCCCCACGGTAAAATATTGACTTTGACGTTTGTCTCGTCCAATTCTGAGAATATTGATTTTCTGACTTTCTGGAACCAAAAATAGAAGAAAACAGGCAACTGGCACTGTGGCAACTTGTTAATAGGTTAGTTCCATAAAATATATAAAAACACCTCAAAGAAAGACAAAGCAAAGCAAAGTATATACTAAACAAGCATGGAACATCAAAAATTATAGATACTTTTTCGACGTATCACCATCCAACTGCATCTATGACTAGAAGTCCACCTTCAGGTTATCATCCGAACCCCCTCCAGTATTAAGTTGCAAGCAACAGACAACTGCTTTAAGCAAAGTGTGTAAGGTAAACAGTCCACATGTTCCATGAACAAGAGACCATTGTTTTCTCCCTAGTAGCAACAACACATCTACAACCGAAGAGATTATTGTCACTTCCCTTGGAAACTGGAGGCCTGAACCCACTATCGAGCATAAATACCCACTCTTGGAGTCACTAGCAACTACTTGGCCAAGATAGCTACTAACAACGGAGAGCATGCAAGATCACAAACAACACAGACATGATAGAATCATAAAGACAAAACCATTAATCAAACCAACATAACAATCTCAATATCCATCGGATCCCCGCAAACACAACATGCATGATTACAAATAGATTAGATCTTGATCATGAACGGAGCTCACAAGATCTATACATGAAAGCACAAGTAGGAGATACAACCATCTAGCTACTACATGGACTCATAGTCCATGGTGGAACTACTCACGCATCATACCGGAGAGAAGGCCTCCGGGATGACCTCCCCTCCAACAGGGTGCTGGGAAGAACTTTAGATCCCCCGATCTAGGGACGATGGTGGTGGCGGCTATAGAAGGTTTTGTGGAATATTGATCGGGTACTTAGGGTTTCCGCATCGGGGGCTTCTTATAGGCGAAGGGGGAGGCCGAGGTGGTGGCCAGGGGCCTCACACCCTGCCTAGGCGTGGGGCAGGGCCCACCCGCGACTAGGGGGGTGTGGCTGCCCTGGCACGCCTCTCTATCTCCCCTCTGGACTTATTGTTCCCCACGGAAAGTTATTGACTTTGACGTTTGTCCCGTCCAATTCCGAGAATATTTCTTTATTAACTTTTCTGGAACCAAAAACAGCAGAAAACAGGCAACTGACACTATGGCAACTTGTTAATAGCAGAAAACAACAGAAAACAAGCATGAGTAGAGCTTACTCAAACAAGTGGAGGCTAGCAAAGGACTGGGAGCAACCAAATAAGAGAGCAATAATGGCCATAATCATGCAGTGCAACAAAGCATTACTAATCAAAGCATAGAGTGGTACTACAATTCAAGGACTAAATGATCATAGAGGCTATGGTGACTTGTTCATAGTCATAACATGGTGTGAGCATGTGCCAATTCAACCCAAGCAAAGCATCAAAGGAGAATACCACAATACTATGCTTTTGCATGCTAAAGCAACGCATAATTTCTTCAATGCACACTAAGCAATCCCAATTGTTTGGAACAAGACATGCTACAGCAATAATCACTAAGCATAAGGTCAAAATAACACCTAGCATGTCATGCTAAAGTCTAAGTCAAAGTCAATGCAAGCTCCTCTTGCACTTACAAGCAAGAACTTACTACTCCTTTCCAACATCAAGCAACTTATTTGCAAAACAACACAGTGATAACGGGGGTCCAAACTACTTTATTCAAGCAAACTAAACAACCTAAGCAAAGCAAACAAAAACTAAGATGCTCCAATAACAACGCAACTATGCATGAACAATAAAAACGAAGTGTCTAAACAGACCTGACCTTTTATTGATGAAGAAGGGGATGCCTTGGGCATCCCCAAGATTTGACACTTGTACCTCTTGGATATTTCTTGGGGTGACACCATGGTTGCATCCCCAAGCTTGAGCTTTTGTCCATTCTTCATCTCATTGCATCATTATCTCTCTACACCTAATTTTTTTCCTTCATACAAAACTTCACACAATCTTCATTAGCAACATTAGTGTATTCAAAAGATATTAGACCTCTGGAAAATCTTTGGAACGGCAAGGATTTTCACTAAAAACACAAGCTACTGTAGTAACTCCTTCACAAAGCTCAATTCACATAAAGAGAACTCAAAAAGGAATCAATAAGAAGCAAATGCAAATAATGGCAGAAATCTGTCAAAACATACCAGCAGGTAGAAATCGATTTTTTCGAACATCTTCTGTTGCTCAAATCAAAAAGTGCTGAACTAACGAAAGTTATATAACAAACTGCGGGATTTATTCGTAAATTTTATTCTCAATCCGAGTTACAGAGACTCCTCACGAATTTTTTTGTGGAGGACAGAAATCTGTTTTGGGACAACAACTCTCCAAATCTTACTTCCCTCTCATTAGAGGTCATTCTTCGCATAAAAAGCAAACAAAAAGGATAAGCAGAGGCCATTACTGGATTAATAACTTAAAAGACTCAAGGAAACTCCTGGGTTATCTCCCAACAACTACTTTTCTTTAACGCCTTTAAGTTAGGCACAAGAATCAAGAAGAATCAGGTATTTTCAAATAAAGAATTGAGATCAATACTTGCAAAGTCTTCAACTATGAGAGGTATCTCATCCAAATGAGTTTTGGAGGATCCTTTCTAATCTCTCTTGGGTTTACTACTTTCATCAAAAGTATTTTCAGGAACAATCCAATCAAAATTATTTTCAAAGGCCTCATGCATCCCAACAAGCTTAAAGGGTATAGGTATCTTAAATTCATCTCTAGGCTTTGTTTTATCTGAAGTGCCCACAACATCTACACAAGATCCTAGCATATTGAAATGCTCAAAGACCTTTTTGGCTTACCTAGCAACATCATGGAACTCTTTGAGTAAAGTTTCGAGAATAAAATCTCTCTTTTCGGCATTCTTTTCTTCTTTTAGTTTAAGAACAAAATTTGCATCATGGGTTTAAGGCTAACAAACCTAGCCTCCAACATATGAACTAAAGAAGCTGAAGCAATTTCATAATTAGGAGCAAACTCTGCTATAGATTTATCCTCAATATCCTCATGCTTTCTAACATAATTAAATAATTCTTCAATATTACCTTTCCCAATTATGGAGCCACTACCAATAGGAAGGTCCTTAAGGGTGAACTTGGGGAGCAACATGGTGAGCTAGAACGAGGTGGCAACAAGAGTAGGAACTAATTTTTTTGTGTTTTTGAATAAAGCAAGCAAACCAAACTAGACTATTTTTTTTGGGTTTTTTTTGGAAAGAGGCAAAAAAAACCAAGCAAACTAAAAACAAAGTAGAGAGAAAGGAAGTGGAGGACTCCCCTTGTGAAGACGTCCTTAGCCTCCCCGGCAACGACGCCAGAAAAGCTTGATGCAGCGCTGAGTTGATGTAGGAGCGCTTCGTTGGGAACCCCAAGAGCAAGGTGTGAAGCAACACATCATCAAGTTTTCCCTCAGTAATAAACCGAGGTTATCGAACCAGTAGGAGGAAGGAGACGACACACATGTGTTGCAAGCAATGGGGAGACCTGCACAACACAAACTCAAGACTTTGCCCCGACGAATCAGTGAGGTTGTCAAGCTCACCGGTTTGCTGTAACAAAGGATTAAACGTATGGTGTGGTAGGTAATGGTCATTTGCAACAAGTAAACAAGTAACAGTGGAAGATGTATCAATGATAAAGATTGGATGTAAGATCCCTCCTTTGTAAAGGAAAAGGATCCCTGTGATTGCAATGCTAGTCCCTGGATCATTGCTAGCATCCACAGTTGTGGCATCCCGCAAAACCACTATTAGAAAATCGCGTTGATTTTGTGCATTGCATCCTCATGACCGCATGCGCATGTCATCATGCCACATTGCATTTGAGCATAGTCATCGTCTTGCATTTGCTTGCATAAAACTATTTGCAGAAAAACCTATTTTGTGTTTCCTAAAACGCCCCATCTTTATTCAAAACCTAAAACCGGGTCTCCGGAATATTTTGCTTTGACTAAACTATGTTTTGCAAACGGTCCGTTTAACACAAATAAAATATTAAATTATTTTTAGTGGGGCAGTCGAACGGGCCGAATCGACCCGGACGACCACCCCCGGTTCCAAATCGGTCCGCCTAAATTCCTAAACCCACCCAACCTAGTCTACCCAGCCCCCTCCACCTCACCCCAACCAACCCCCTCTCGACACCTCACCTCTCTCCCTTCCCCCACCACTCACACGCTGCCACGTCACCCCACACCACCGCCTACTCCCTCTCTCCTCTGCCCCACTCCCTCACACAGCCACCTCACCTCCCACTCCCCGACCGCCTGGGTCCCCGTCCCCAGCCCCACCCTCTCTCAAGACGCCAGCGCCACCGACAGCCCACCCCGTCGTCCTCATCCTCCCACCCCGCTCCCTGGTTTGCTCCTCCTCTCGCTAGCTTCCCTCTTCCCTCCCATGGCCGACCACCTCCGCGGCCGCTCCCTACACCAACCCCGCGCCCCAACCTTCCCCTCCACCCTCTGTCGTCTCCTCTCCGCTACCCCCCAGCCCCGAGCTCGACCGTGCCTCCCTCCTCCGCTCGCCTGCGCCTCGCTCCCCCATCGCCACACCGCTCTCGCTTCCAGCACAGCTCCCCTGGCAACCCGCCCGCCTCCTCGGGCGCCTCCGCTGCCCATGGCGCCTCCCGTCAATCGGCCATCACCCGACTCCCCTCGGCGCCGGCTCGTCCTCCGAGCTGGCCGACTCACCCTCACCTCTCCCTCATCGCCGGCCTCCTCCGCCCTTCCAGCCTTTTCCTCCCAGCCCAGCCTGTCGGCCTCCTCGCCTCGCCCGCATCCAGCCTCAGCTCGCTCCGCCCGCCCGCCCGTGCCCTCTCCGGTCTCCCCGCGCGCCTCAAGCGCTCGCTCCGCTCCCGCCGTTCGCCTCCCAGCGGCGCTCACGCCGTCGCCCGAGCCTCGACTCGGCAACCTCGCCCCTCACCTTGATGCCACCCTGCGTCTGCCTCGGGCCCGTGTCCCTGGCCATGTCGGCCTCGAGCCCCTCTTGGACATCTCTACCTGCCTGGAAGCTCTCCTCAACGACCTTTCACCGCTGCGAGCTGTTTCGTCATGGGCGCCTTCACCAACCTCCTCTATGTGTTCCTCCTGTGCGTGTGTTGGTGGGTGCTAGCCTTGTTCTGGCCATGTCGGATAGTGCTGTACCAACGCGTGGATGTGGAGTGGTGGTTGTACTGATGTGGTGGAATTCCTTGATGTGGTGCCATCCGATGAACCACCCACCTGCGCAGTCCAAGTCCAGCACTCATAACGATGCCGATCCAAGTTCCGCCTTCAATGAACAGAGGCAAATCCGAAGCCGTCCCCGAAACCCGAAGATCATCGTCATGATTCGACAAAACCTTCTTCATGGATCCTCAAGTACTCCTTCACCGGTCCTCGAAGCCCGAACGACAAGGTCGTCTTCCCAGAGTCCAAAGACCGATCCCGTTGAGGCCATGAACCCTTCAAGATATTTTTAACAACAAGCTCGACACCGACAATCGAGTGGAACCCCGAGTACTTCGTCGTGGGAACTAGGGGCGATAACGCCGAAACGACAAGATCTACCTCACGGAGCGGCGAACCCCCGGACCCGGAGCATCCCTGGACACCAAGAACTACCGGCGACCCGACCAAGACCCGAAGACCGATCCCGCCGAACGCCAAGATCTTCAATCGGATTCGAGGACCCGACAAGATCTTCGTGACGACAAGATCGGCACCGACCAGGGCGGATCCGATGTGCCACCGACGCCAACCAAGTACTTCCTCCCGGAACGCCAAGATCTTCTCCGCTATCTGAGAACGATCCCGTCGAACCCTGAGACCTACCCCGAACCCCGGAACCCCAAGTTCGTCGAGACCCTCTAAAGTGTGAACCCCTTCCCGAAACCCTATTTTATAATATAATATAACTTGCCGCATATTAAGTTGTCATTTTCGCATGCATATTGTCATGTGGGTTGGGGGCCTTATGCCGATTCACCTCTAATTAAATATGGGGCCCATATGCGGGCAAATCTAGTCTTATGTTGGCCTCATTTAATTTTGTGTAGCGAACCGGTGATATATCTTGCCTTGCTTAAAGCAACAATTAAATTGCGGGGTATCTAAACAACTAGAACCATATATTTAATTGTCGGGACCCGGTTCCGCTTTAATCTTTCTAATTGCATTGCACCTCGCCATGTCATACCTCATACATTCATCATGCCCGATCTTTTGCGTAGTATTAAATATTGCATCCGGTGTTTCTTCTAGTGTTTTGCTTCTTCGCGGATAAGGCCGTTGAGTTGATGTGAGCTTCGACCCGACCTTGGTTGAACCTTCGACAATGTTTTCAAAGAGCATCTCCCCTTTCTACCTATCTTACTTTTATAGTATTTATTCCCTCCTGATCTATTGCTATACGTGTTGCGATGCTCTAGTTTTCGTCCATGATATCCCTTGCAGCTCTATATTGCCTTGGACACATCCTATTACATGGTTTGGTAGATAGTTGGACTTGCGGCGTCGTGATAAACTTGCTCAAGTGCTGTTGCGTGTCGTCAAGTGCCACAGTTGTTGGAGTAATGCCGCATGTTTGATGTTGGAGATAATCATGGCTTTACTTATCGTTCACTTAAATTCCTGTTTAACAACTAAAATTGAAGTAAGCAGAGGCATCGGTGGGTGATAGATAATATTTGGTTTCGAGCATACTTGTGTCCGTAGGACCCAGTACTTGATACATTCCTTGATTTATCGCTATCCACATCCGGAGGTATATGGGACCCCTAGGCGAGCTTGATTCATCTTATTTCTTGGGGCCACAAACTAGTTTGAGGTTTTATTTAATATCCTGTACTTATGCCATGCTACTTTTGTATTTACGATTGTGCGAGAACTGCTTGTCTTTAGGAATTGTGACCCGTTACGCGGTATCGACAAGCCAGTTTTGGGTTCCCGATCGCTTAACCGGCCCCACAAACCTTGAGTCCGTCTCGAGCTAGCTTACTTCGTTCTTGGGTAAGACTCAAGGGTGGCCCCTGAAATATTCTGAATCTGTGATTGCTTTGTCGTGAAGGCCTCGTTGGGTTTTGATTTGGTTTTTCCGAGGTTGATCGAGCGTGTGTTGCTATTGGTGCACCCCGGCCGGGTAAAACTTTCTGAAAGCCGTGTCCGCGGTTATGGACGACTTGGAGCACAGTATCTCGATCATAGACAAGCATAACTAAAGTAGTGCTATAAATTCGACTTTATAATGACTACTAATCAGCTTCACTATAATGGAATGGCTAAATAATACTGCCCACAATTGCTTGTTTGGAGCGTCGCTTGCGACCATTGTACCTGACTAGTAAGTATGGCAACTACCACGGAATGGCTAAATAAAAGTACCAACAACTGCTGGGTTTTGGGTTATCTCATGCTAATTGTATCTGACTAGTAAGTGTCGCAACTACAATGGAATGGTTAAATAAAAGTGCCCACTGCTTATTTTATCAGGATGACTATCTATACCTGACTAGTAATTTGCTGCAACGATAACTGAATAAATAAAACTGCCAACGGTGTGAGTTCCTCGGTTGACTTCCTCGTTTGGTTTCGAGGGGGAAACACCAGGATGGGTTTGTTTGATGATAGAATCAGGTTGGGTCCGAATAGGTCTTTCTTACCCCTCTCTGATAGTCGCCAGTTGTATCGAGTCTCTATAGGTTGTTTAGTGCATCTTTGCCGCTGATCCACCACCATACCTATGTAGGCGAGGACCGCTTTTCTAGCCTCGCTGTCTTGGCCTCGATCTTGGCCTCCTCTTTTTCCTTTGCCCTTGGTCGGCACCCCTTTTGTTTAAGAAGGTTTTGAGATCAACGTCGTTAGCAGGGTTACCCTTCCGGCTTGGCCTGGGCAGGGTTATGGACGCCATTGGTTATTCTTCAGGGCTCTTAGCTCCATTTGCATCTTGTCCGTAGCCGGACGCTTTGTCGCTTTCAAGGTGATTTGGATCTTTGTAAATTATATCTGTATTATTGACTCATGGAGTCGTGTTGTATATATATCTGTTCTGTGGGTCCCATCGAGGACTGTTGTGTAATGTTATTACTTCGTTTTCCACCCGCACGGAAGTGCCTGGTGGGCACCTTTGAATCGTTTCTATGCGGGTTTGGCGGGAATCGCTGAAACTTGCATAGGGTCGATTCTGAGGGTGTTACAGAGTGGTATCAGAGCTCAGCAGTTGCGATACCCCACAAGTCCAGCCTGTAGGATAACCTAGCTCACGGCCGAAGTAGAGTGTCAAAACTATTTTGCAAAAACGGTTGGATAGTTCTGATTAGGTCTGATTTTACTCCTTACCCCTCTGCTATTCTCCTCTTACCCCTCGTGTTTTGAATCGCTCTCTTCTTTCTCTTGAGTCCAGAAT
This sequence comes from Avena longiglumis, assembly GCA_030063025.1. Classification (NCBI taxonomy): domain Eukaryota; kingdom Viridiplantae; phylum Streptophyta; class Magnoliopsida; order Poales; family Poaceae; genus Avena; species Avena longiglumis. The sequence goes on from CP125976.1 coordinate 484,793,333, forward strand.
TCTCGTGGTTGGGTTAGTCATTGCCTTGAGGTTTCACTTCCTTCTTTGATAACGTTGTTCTACCATCCGGTGTTCATGCTGCTTGAGGAATCCGTCTGCTGTGGTACCATTCTTTGTTCCTTGTTTGTGCCTTCCGGTGTTTTCCGACGCGACGACATCATCTACGCCAGATCCGATGTAGAGTCTGCATCACTCCTTTGTTGCCGAACCTCGATTGTCGAGATCTTCAGTCTAATTCCGAGAGTTGGTTGCATAATCTGCCTATTCGTGTGCAGAGTAATGGTTTGGGTGCGTGATGGACTGATCACCATCCGACTACTCTTATCATTCGCTCTTGTACATCGAATCAGTGGATCCAGCGATTTTACTCCGTCCACGGAAGCTAGAGGTGGCTCTATTTGTGGATACCTCTACCTTCGGCCTTTGTTTCTCCAGAGTGTTCTCTCGACGATCAGGGACAACGACCTCTTGTTAGTGGTGTCGCGAGGATCTACACGAAGTGAGAAGATTCAGACCGCCGCCCTTCTTCCCGGTACCATGAGGCGGATCTCGAGGGCGAGATCCATTGTTAGTGGTGTCGAATTGTGGCATCCCGCAAAACCACTATTAGAAAATCGCGTTGATTTTGTGCATTGCATCCTCATGACCGCATGCGCATGTCATCATGCCACATTGCATTTGAGCATAGTCATCGTCTTGCATTTGCTTGCATAAAACTATTTGCAGAAAAACCTATTTTGTGTTTCCTAAAACGCCCCATCTTTATTCAAAACCTAAAACCGGGTCTCCGGAATATTTTGCTTTGACTAAACTATGTTTTGCAAACGGTCCGTTTAACACAAATAAAATATTAAATTATTTTTAGTGGGGCAGTCGAACGGGCCGAATCGACCCGGACGACCACCCCCGGTTCCAAATCGGTCCGCCTAAATTCCTAAACCCACCCAACCTAGTCTACCCAGCCCCCTCCACCTCACCCCAACCAACCCCCTCTCGACACCTCACCTCTCTCCCTTCCCCCACCACTCACACTGGCCACGTCACCCCACACCACCGCCCTCTCTCTCTCCCTGCCACTCCCTCACACAGACCACCTCTCAGCCCCCCACTCCTTGACCGCTGGGTCCCACCCGTCCCAGCCCCACCCTCTCAAAGACGCAGACGCCACCGACAGACCCACCCGTCGTCCTCATCCTCCACCCCGCTCCTGGTTCGCTCCTCCTCTCTCTAGCTTCCCCTCTTCCCTCCGCCCGCCTGACCACCTCATGACCGCTCCTACACCAACCCAGCGCCAACCTTCCCTCCACCTCTGTCGTCGCCTCTCGCTACCCCCAGCCCCGGCTCGACCGCCTCCCTCCTCCGCTCGCCTTGCCCGCTCCGCTCCTCCATCGCCGCTTGCCTCGCTCCTTGACACCCGCTCCCCGCCGGCGTGGCCCTTGCCTCCTCCGGCGCCTCCGCTGCCAGCACCTCCCGTCGTCGGTCATCACCCCGCCTCCCACCTCGGCTCGTCCTCCCGGCAACCGTGACTCACCCTCACCTCATCTCCCTCATCGCCGCCTCCTCGCCCCTTCCAGCCGCTTTTCCTCCCAGCCCAACGCCCGTGCCGGCCTCCTAGCCGCATCCTTGTGAGCTCCGCTCCATTGCCCGGCTGGCCCGTGCTGTCTCCGGTATCCCCCGCGCCTCCGGCGCTCGCTCCGCCCGTTCGCCTCCCAGCGCCGCGGCCGCCCTCCGCCGACCGTCGCCCGAGCCTCGACTCCGACCTCTGGCGCCCTCACCTTGCTGCCACCCTGCGTGCGCCTCGGGCCCCGTCCACAGACATGTCGGCCTCGAGCCCCTCTTGACATCTCTGCCTGGAAGCTCTCCTCAACGACCTTTCACCGCTGTTTGTTGTTATCATGGGCGCCTTCACCAACCTCCTCTATGTGTTCCGCCTGTGCGCGTGTTGGTGGGTGCTAGCCTTGTTCTGGCCATGTCGGATAGTGCTGTACCAACGCGTGGATGTGGAGTGGTGGTTGTACTGATGTGGTGGAATTACTTGATGTGGTGCCATCCGATGAACCACCCACCTGCGCAGTCCAAGTCCAGCACTCATAACGATGCCGATCCAGTTCCACCTTCAATGAACATAGGCGAATCCGAAGCCGTCCCCGAAACCCGAAGATCATCGTCATGATTCGACAAAACCTTCTTCATGGATCCTCAAGTACTCCTTCACCGGTCCTCGAAGCCCGAACGACAAGGTCGTCTTCCCAGAGTCCAAAGACCGATCCCATTGAGGCCATGAACCCTTCAAGATATTTGTAACAACAATCTCGACACCGACAATCGAGTGGAACCCCGAGTACTTCGTCGTGGGAACTAGGGGCGATAACGCCGAAACGACAAGATCTACCTCACGGAGCGGCGAACCCCCGGACCCGGAGCATCCCTGGACACCAAGAACTACCGGCGACCCGACCAAGACCCGAAGACCGATCCCGCCGAACGCCAAGATCTTCAATCGGATTCGAGGACCCGACAAGATCTTCGTGACGACAAGATCGGCACCGACCAGGGCGGATCCGATGTGCCACCGACGCCAACCAAGTACTTCCTCCCGGAACGCCAAGATCTGTTCCGCTATCTGAGAACGATCTCGTCGAACCCTGAGACCTACCCCGAACCCCGGAACCCCAAGTTCGTCGAGACCCTCTAAAGTGTGAACCCCTTCCCGAAACCCTATTTTATAATATAATATAACTTGCCGCATATTAAGTTGTCATTTTCGCATGCATATTGTCATGTGGGTTGGGGGCCTTATGCCGATTCACCTCTAATTAAATATGGGGCCCATATGCGGGCAAATCTAGTCTTATGTTGGCCTCATTTAATTTTGTGTAGCGAACCGGTGATATATCTTGCCTTGCTTAAAGCAACAATTAAATTGCGGGGTATCTAAACAACTAGAACCATATATTTAATTGTCGGGACCCCGGTTCCGCTTAATCTTGCCTAATTGCATTGCACCTCTGCCATGTCATACCTCATACATTCATCATGCCCGATCTTTTGCCGTAGTATTAAATATTGCATCCGGTGTTTCTTCTAGTGTTTTGCTTCTTCGCGGATAAGGCCGTTGAGTTGATGTGAGCTTCGACCCGACCTTCGGTTGAACCTTCGACAATGTTTTCAGGCGAGCATCTCCCCCTTTCTACCTATCTTACTTTTATAGTATTTATTCCCTCCTGTTGATCTATTGCTATCTGTGTTGCGATGCTCTAGTTTTCGTACCCATGATATCCCTTGCAGCTCTATATTGCCTTGGACACATCCTATTACCTGTGGTTTGGTAGATAGTTGGACTTGCGCGTCGTAGTCGCTTGCTCAAGTGCTGTTGCGTGTCGTCAAGTGCCACAGTTGTTGGAGTAATGCCGCATGTTTGATGTTGGAGATAATCATGGCTTTACTTATCGTTCACTTAAATTCCTGTTTAACAACTAAAATTGAAGTAAGCAGAGGCATTGGTGGGTGATAGATAATATTTGGTTCTGACATACTTGTGTCCGTAGGACCCCGAGTACTTGATACTGTTCCTTGATTTATCGCTATCCACATCCGGGAGGTATATGGGACCCCCTGAGCGAGCTTGATTCAGTCTTATTTCTTGGGGCCACAAACTAGTTTGAGGTTTTATTTACTATCTGTACTTATGCCATGCTACTTTTGTATTTACGATTGTCGAGCACTGCTGTCTGTTAGGAATTGTGACCCGTTTACGCGGTATCGACAAGCCAGTTTTGGGTTCCCGATTAAGCTTCTGACCCCACAAACCTTGAGTCCGTCTCGAGCTAGCTTTGTTGGGTAAGACTCAAGGGTGGCCCCTGAAATATTCTGAATCTGTGATTGCTTTGTCGTGAAGGCCTCGTTGGGTTTTGATTTGGTTTTTCCGAGGTTGATCGGCGTGTTGCTATTGGTGCACCGGCGGGTAAAACTTTTCAAAGCCGTGTCGCGGTTATGGACGACTTGGAGCACTGATTCTCGATCATAGACAAGCATAACTAAAGTAGTGCTATAAATTGACTTTATAATGACTACTAATCAGCTTCACTATAATGGAATGGCTAAATAATACTGCCCACAATTGCTTGTTTGGAGCGCCGCTTAAACCATTGTACTGACTAGTAAGTATGGCAACTACCACGGAATGGCTAAATAAAAGTACCAACAAGCTGGGTTTTGGGTTATCTCATGCTAATTGTATGTCGACTAGTAAGTGTCGCAACTACAATGGAATGGTTAAATAAAAGTGCCCTTGCTTATTTTATCGGATGACTATCTATACGACTAGTAATTTCTGCAACGATAATCGAATAAATAAACCGCCAGCGGTGTGAGTTCTCGGTTGACTTCCTCGTTTGGTTTCGAGGGAAACACCAGATGGGTTTGTTTGATGATAGAATCAGGTTGGGTCCGAATAGGTCTTTCTTACCTCTCGATAGTCGCCATTGTCGAGTCTCTATAGGTTGTTTAGTGCATCTTTGCCGCCATGATCCACCATACCTATGTGGCGAGGACCGTGAATTCTAGCCTCGCCGTGTCTTGGCCTCGATCTTGACGCTCCTCTTTTTCCTTTGCCCTTTGTTGGCACCCCTTTTGTTTAAGCAGGTTTTGAGATCAACGTCGTTAGCAGGGTTACCCTTCCGGCTTGGCCTGGGCAGGGTTATGGACGCCATTGGTTATTCTTCAGGGCTCTTAGCTCCATTTGCATCTTGTCCGTAGCCGGACGCTCTGTCGCTTTCAAGGTGATTTGGATCTTTGTAAATTATATCTGTATTCTTGACTCATGGAGTCGTGTTGTATATATATCTGTTCTGTGGGTCCCATCGAGGACTATTGTGTAATGTTATTACTTCGTTTTCCACCCGCACGAAAGTGCCTGGTGGGCACCTTTGAATCGTTTCTATGCGGGTTTGGCGGGAATCGCTGAAACTTGCATAGGGTCGATTATGAGGGTGTTACAACAGTTTAAGATGAAGTACACAGATACATAGGTCATTTATTACATCCATTCCAGAGATAAACATAGTCTTTACAACTCAAAGGCCACATGCCTATTACAAGAGTTTGGAATAAGTAAATAAATATAAGTCTTCATCTTCATGTGCCACAGGCAAACATGTTGAGTGTAGACTCATGACACCTAATCCTCATCAGAGTAACCTGCAACATCACAAGTTACAGCCACAGTGGGTCAATACTTTGGAATAGTATTGGCAAGTGATACCTTAGTAAAATTTAGGTGGACTATATTACTATATGCATTTTTGCTAAGTGTAGCTTGGATTGCTTTGCTCAAAATAGGTTTTTCCTATTAGTTGAAATCACTAAGTTTTCTTTGTCAAAAGTTTTCCCAAGGAACCACCAATAGACATTGAGGTCCTTCACCCTTGTTCACCCATAAGTTTTTACTTAGAAATTGGGATGAGGAGATTCTTGATAGCTTCCATGCCTTGATGCTCAAGTTGTCCATTGCCATGGACTTGGCTAAGTACTTAGATTTTTCCATCTGCAGAGGTTGTGCACTTTCCCCACCAGACTTGGTTTCACCAAGATAGGACCTTTCAGAAGCCTTTCCTTAGACCAAATGGACGCGTTCCAACCTATCATTCCCACTACCACCAACTGTCCAAATGGCTAAGTTCTAGCAACTTATGTGATCCAGGCAGAGCCCATATTGCCAAGTGGCTGCACTATAAGCTTCTTAACACTTGGCCTCTAAAATCTCTTTGTTCTTGGGTGGCATACCACAAGTTAGATACACAAGGTAAACCATAGCCATGGGCCTTGTGTAACCACTCAACCAAAAACCACCAATCAAGTCCCTTTCCACCCAGGTGATTCATTTACTTAGTTGTTTTATTAAGTAAAAACAAGTCCAAAGACTTAGAAATATTTTCATCATAACATGTGTATTTCACCAACCCTTGTTTGCTACTAGCTACGCTAAGAATGGCATAGATAGTAACTTAACTTAGAAATTTCCTAGCAATTCTACAACTACTTAGGATTTCCCACATGGCATAAAGGCAAAATAGTAACATGCAAGACTTAGCAAAATATTTCTAATGTTTAGTACAAAATATAGGTATAGAAATATTCATGAAGTACCACTTTCCTTGGTAGTTGGGAGAGTATAACTCTTCACAATCACAATCACTAGCACCAAAGTCTACACAAAGAATGGTAGCAACAAATACACACAACATACATAAACAAACAAAAATATATGCATGCATGCAAAATGCTAAGTGATGATTTTCAAAACTCAACTAAACAAGTGCAAGGTACTGATTCCCTAACAAGATAAAACTTGCCAATCCACCAATATTCATATCCTAAAACAATTCCTAAACATTTCAAATACTCAAATTAGTCCTACACAAACTTCTGCAAATAAAACCTTTTTAACAGAAGCTAAACATTAAACACATTACATATTTTGAAAGAGCTTGCTCTCCTAATTCCAACGGTATAAAATTTGTCAAAATCTAACGTGGAAATCAAAAGTTACAAACAAAACAAATTTGAACTATAATCTGATTCAAAATCTGTTTTAAATCTAACTCACTGCCACGCGCCTGTTTCCTATTGGCCCGTACCGGTTCGGGCGGATCGATCGACGCAGATCGTTGGATTTAAGTGATCACGCACGGCTAAGATCTAACGTGCCGCTTCGTTAAGTGATTCTATTACACGCATTGGATCTAGATCCAACAGCTCTCGATCAAACGACCAAGGTCTGGCGGCGCGCGGTGAAGGCGAGCGGCGGAGCGCTCTGTCAGTGGCGGTGTCGGCGTTCTAGGTAGCTCGGGGAGGGAAGAGGATGCTCACCAGAACCGCAGTGACGAGGTGAAGCTCAACGTGTCCTTGGCTGGCGAAGGCGCCGGAGTCGTCGAGGATTCCTCGTCGGAGTTCGCGAGCAGCGTCGGTCGCTGCTCGTCGGCGTTGGCGAATCTGAGACCACGCCAAGGCAAAATAAGTAGTCGCGTCGGCGGAGTGATGCTGGTCATGCGAGTGTCAAAGAGAAAACAAGGCGCGGTCGAACTAACCAGAAGGTTTGCGGAGTTGGAGCGGCGTCGGATTCTCGGTGCTCGTCAAGAAGGCAAGCTCTAGATCAAAAAGCAGACGAGCAAAGGGATCGGGGAGTGCGCAAGGAAGTTGCGAAGCTGCTCGTATGAACGAGAGGAAGGCGCGCGAGGTTTACGGGTGGTCGCCGAGTAGGTTCTGTCTGGCGCAGAGCGAATCTTGGATGCGGTGGCGAAGGGTGTGCGGTGTGGGGAAATGACCGCGAGGGAGAGGTTCTTATAGCGGAGCTGGGCGTGAGTTACTCGGAATCAAGGGAATCAGCAGCGGATGGCTAGCTGCGAGTAACGGCGTGTGAGCGGCGCAGTGCGTGATTGGCGAGCGACAGCGGTCATGGGTCCACACCGTGAAATAAACAGAGGGGAGGTGGGGTCCTGGCGTCAGCGACTCCGCGGGTGCGTCTGTGCGTGCGAGAGAGAGAGAAGGGACCCGGGTGGGCTAAATGGGCTGCGTCTGTTGCTGGGCTCAAATCCTGGCGCCGGCCCTTTTCCATTTCCTTTCTCTTTTCTTTTTCTAAATTGAATTTCTGGAATGAGTTTCAAATGAATTCAAACTCTATTTGAATTCAAATATTTTTGGGATTTTTGCAGTGTGCAACAGTCACAATTTTGGGCATAAAACCAAGTGGTCACTTTGAATTGGCTTGGTCATTTGGGAATAAAATAAAATAACAGTGACATAGCACTTGATTCATATTGGTTTTGAAATTGATTTTCAAATGGTATTTGCTTTGAAAATTTTAGTTTAAACCTTAGCAATCTAGCAACTCATTCTGAAAGCAATATGGCACAAGGTTTGGTTTCATGAACAACAATCTCTCATAGGAGAGTAGCATTTGTTTCAAATGATGATCACATAAAATAATGAGCTCATATGCTCCTGTTTTTGAATTTTTTTTGTTTGAAATGAATCCTATATGATCATGGATGCATGGATGATATGAATGAGTTTGAAACATGATTTTAGGGATGTTACAAATCTAACCCCCTTAAGGTGAATCTCGCCCTCGAGATTCGGCTTGGCTAGCAAATAGGTGAGGGTGGTATTTCCGAAGATCATCTTCTCTTTCCCATGTTGCTTCCTCTTCGGAATGATGATTCCACTGCACTTTGCAAAACTTGATAGTCTTAGTCCTTGTGACTCTTTCTGCAGTCTCAAGAATCTTGATAGGTTTCTCTTCATAGGTGAGATCACTTTCCAATTGAACCTCCTCCAAAGGTATAGTATCCTTCAAAGAAGTTTCTTCCATTTCTGGATGACATTTATTAAGCTGACTCACATGAAACACATTATGGACAATTGATAGAGATTCTGGCAGTTCTATTTCATAGGCAACTTCTCCTTTGCGACTCAGAATCTTGAATGGCCCAACACATCTTAGTGCCAATTTTCCTGTGACTCTGAATCTCTTCACTCCACGAAGTGGTGATACTCTAAGATAGGCTCTATCACCAATTTCGTAGGTGACTTCTCTACGCTTAGGATCAGTGTAGCTTTTCTATCGGGACTGTGCTATCTTCAACCTGTCCTTGACCAACTTTACCTTCTCTTCGGCTTCCTTGATAAGATCTGGTCCGAATAAACTTCTTTCTCCCACACCATTCCATAACAACGGGGTGGTACACTTTCTTCCATAGAGAAACTCAAATGGTGCCATCTCAATGCTGGCTTGATAGCTGTTGTTATAAGAAAATTCTGCGTAAGGCAGACTTTCATCCCAACTGGTTCCATAGTCTAAGGCACATGCCCTCAACATGTCCTCAAGAATCTGATTAGTCCTTTCTGTTTGTCCATCAGTTTGAGGATGAAAAGCAGTACTGAATTCCAACCTCGTTCCCAATGACTCATGTAACTGTCTCCAAAAATGGGAAGTGAATTGAGTTCCCCTATTAGATACAATACTCTTGGGCACTCCATGTAGACATACAATTCTACTCATGTAGATTTTGGCTAACTTAGCACTTGTATAGATTGTCTTCACGGGTATGAAATGAGCCACTTTAGTTAGGCGATCCACCACTACCCAAATAGAATCGTATCCCGACCTGGTCCTTGGTAATCCGGTAATGAAATCCATACCAACCTTGTCCCACTTCCAATCAGGAATAGGTAGTGGTTGAAGCAAACCCGATGGTTTCTGATGCTCCGCTTTCACTCTACTACACACATCACACAAAGCAATATGTTCGACGATGTCCTTCTTGAGATTATTCCACCAAAATCTTTCTTTCATGTCCATGTACATTTTGGTGTTACCCGGGTGAATGGAATACGGAGAGTTGTGTGCTTCTTGCAAAATCAGTTTCCGCAACTCCGGATCTTGTGGAACACAGATACGTTTCCCATGCCATAAAGTACCCTGTTCGTCTTCATGGAATTGTTTGGCTTTTCCTTTGCCAATCTTTTCCTTAATCTCTTCAATTTCCTTATCAGTCTTCTAGGCTTCTTTGATCTTGTCCAACAAAGTGGGTTGAACATCCAAAGACATGAGATGTCCTTCAGGCACAATCTCCAATCTGAGTTTTCTAAATTGGGTACACAAATCATCTGGCAATTCTCCTTTGGTAAGGCCATTCACAAAAACCTTACGACTTAGAGCATCTGCTACAACATTCGCTTTACCGGGATGGTATTGCAAACTTAAATCATAGTGTTTGATAAGTTCTAGCCATCTTCTTTGTCTCATATTAATTTCCTTCTGGGTGAAGATATACTTCAAACTTTTGTGATCTGTGAACACTTCACAACGCTTTCCCAAAAGATAGTGTCTCCATGTTTTGAGTGCATGGACAACAGAGGCTAACTCTAAATCATGAGTAGGATAGTTCACTTCATGAGTTTTGAGTTGTCTCGAGGCATAAGCTACAACTTTACCGTCTTGCATAAGTACTGCACCCAAACCTTGATGAGATGCATCACAATATACTTGGAAATCTTTCTCCAAATCTGGCAGACACAACACTGGTGCTGTCACAAGTCTCTTCTTCAATTCCTGAAAGCTGAGTTCACAACCTTCAGACCAAGCAAACTTCTTGTCTTTCTTTAACAATTCCGTCATAGGCTTAGCAACCTTGGAGAAATTTTCAATGAACCTTCTGTATTAACCTGCTAAGCCAAGGAAACTACGAACTTCCTTTACGGACTTGGGAGATTCCCATTCGGTCACAGCTGAAACTTTGGCAGGATCAACTGCTACACCATCCTTTGTCATAACATGTCCAAGAAAACCAACTTCATCCAACCAGAACTCACACTTGCTGAATTTGGCATAAAGTTTATGCTCTCTTAACTTCTCAAGTATCAAACGCAAATGTCCTTCATGCTCTTCTTTGCTCTTGGAGTAGACTAAGATGTCATCGATGAAAACAACAACAAACTTGTCAAGGAATTCCATGAACACCTTGTTCATCATATTCATGAAGTATGTTGGAGCATTGGTCAAACCAAAAGGCATTACGGTATACTCATACAATCCATACCTTGTAGTGAAAGCTGTTTTAGGTATGTCTTGTTCCCTTATCTTGAGTTGAAAATAGCCTGACCGGAGATCAATCTTTGAGAACACACAGGCTCCTTCAAGCTGATCAAACAAGTCATTGATTCTAGGCAAAGGGTATTTGTTCTTGATAGTTACCTCGTTGAGTGAACGGTAATCTATGCATAACCTTTGACTTCTATCTTTCTTCTCCACGAACAAAACCGGGGCTCCCCAAGATGAAGAACTTGGTTGAATAAATCCTTTTTGCAACTGTTCTCCAAGTTGTTTCTTGAGTTCTTTCAGTTCATCAACTGACATTTTATATGGTCTCTTTGCTATTGGTCCAGACCCTGGTACCAAATCTATCAGAAACTCCACATCTCTATCTGGTGGCATTCCCGGTAATTCTTCTGGAAACACATCCGGATACTCACTCACAGTTGGTACACTGTCCATGCTAACCCCCTTAAGATAATTAAGCATACTCCTTTTTGCTTCAAAGTTAGTCTTGAATCTGATCCTTTTATTTTCTGGAGTTGTGAGTGAGACAGTATGGTTGGCACAATCTATCACTCCTTTGTACTTAGTCATCCAGTCCATTCCCAGAATGACATCCAATCCTTGGGAGTTTAGAATTATCAAGTTAACAGGAAACTTATACTTCCCAAATTCTATGACTAGATCATGACATCCTGAATTCACTATCATTTCTCCACCAGGAGAACTTACTTTTATAGGACACCCAATAGTTTCTACCGGTAGTTCATTTCTTTCAACAAATGCTCTTGATATGAATGAATGAGATGCACCAGTATCAAAGAGTACAAATGCTGGAATAGAATTGAGTCTGAACTTACCAGCAACAGCATCAGGTTCCTCATAGACCTCCTCCACATTGATGTGGTTTACTTGTCCCTTCTGGAAAGGGTTGGGCTTGTTAGGTCCTTCAACTTTATTTTCTAGGCATTCATTTGCATAATGCCCCATCTTTTTTCATTTGAAGCATTCAACCTGACTGATGCCTCTCTTAACAGGCTGACTCCCACTTCCACTTCCATTACCACTGTGGTGGCTCTTATGTCCAATCTTGTGGTTCTTGTACTTGTCATTGTCATGACTACGGTGATGCTTGTTGTCATGACGGTTGTGGTTATGGTGCTTGTTGAATTTCCCATGCTTGTGGGATCCTGAGCTTCCACTGTCATCATAATGAGATCGTTTGTGAGATGATCCCGAGCTGTGCTTGTCGGAGTGCTTCCTCTTTATACTCTCAACTTGCTTCATTTTGTTCTCCAATATTGCAGCCTTGTCACAGCGGTCGATAAGTGGGAACATATGCCACGTACCGCAAATTCAGCTCATCATTCAAGCCCTCAAGAAATTTTTCCTTTCTCTTGGCATCAGTGTCAACTTCATCCGGTGCATAACGCGCCAGATTGTTGAACTCCTCAATGTATTCAGCCACGCTGCGGTGGCGCTGCTTCAGATTGTGGAACTCTTTCTTTTTCAGACTCATCACCCCGGATGAGATGCGAGCAGTACGAAAGCCATCCTCAAAGATAGCCCATGTCACCTCATCTATGGGAGTGGTGATCTGGAAGTTGTCCCACCAAGTGGCGGCTGGCCCTTCCAAAGATATGTCTTTCAAATCGACCTTTTCAGCATCGATGTTCCACGATTACCAAGTCCTTGTTTACTGAGTGTAACCAATCATTGGCCACCATGGGATCAGTCGTTCGTGAGAACTTTGCTGGCCTCAATCTCAAGAATCTGGTAAGCATATCAAAGCCCGGAGGGTTGTTGTTGTTATTGTTGTTGTTATTGTTTTGGTTCTGGATGAACGTTGTCATCATCTGCATCAGTTGTGTTTGAGCAGTCATCATTTGCTGCATTTCTGGAGTGATGTTGTTGTTGTTGGGGTTGGGGTTTGCACGACGGGGAGGCATTTGTGGTTTGTTCAAATAGAGATAAGAATGAGATACCCATAGATGCTTTCATGCACATTACATCACATAAGCAAACACAAGCATGCAACAGAAAGATAAAGGTTCAACAACAAGATAAAAAGTTCACAAAGTAAAACACACAAGTAGCAATCCATCCACATGTCGGATGGTCCAATAACAAGTTCTCAAAAAACAAGTATGATAATAGAAGATAAACGAGTAGTCAATCTACTCATCGGCATCAATCTCCTCCTCGGCAAAGGTAAGACCTGCGTTCTCCATCGCGGTCTTATTTTCCTCGATGCTAGTGGTCAAGGTCTCTATCTTGGCCTTGAGAGCCCTCTTCTGGGAACGAAGCCTCTCAATCACCGTCTGCTGCTGCTCTAGCTCGAAGTCCTTGGACTGCAGTTCTTCAGTCATGTCCCGGATCTTCGTGTTCCTATCCTGGACACGTTTCTCCTGACTCTTGAACTTCTTGTCATGGGTCTCGAACTTCGCCTCCATTTCCTTGACTATCTCGTCTTGCTACGCGAAGAGCTTGTCCTTATCACGAAGCTGCACCTGGAGCTCATCATTACTGAGCATGACATTGGTCTTGTCTGTGTCCACGTGCCTAATGAGAGACTCTAAGTCCTGGAGGTACAGGCGTATCGGCTCTGCTGCGTCCCTCGAATCGTCCTCGAAGTCGATGGACTCTCCATCCTCATCACGTCTTCCGAAGACGTGGAAGTGGGTACCTCTAACCTGTCAGGAGTGTCGTCCTAGCAGATGTCCTATCAGGTCCTGCATCACTACCTCAAGGCCTCTCTCCCTGTCATCGTGCATGAGCTTGAAGACAATGGCCTCCGTGGTAGGCTCCGTCTGGCGTCCGGGCTGGTTGACCTTGAAGCCCCAGAGTTCCTTCCTCTCAAACTTGGTTAGGGGATGCACCATGATGGTGGGAAGAGGGAGATTGAGCAAAGTGGTAAGCTCAACGATACGAGGACCAAAGCGGGTAACCTGGAACTCCTCAACAGTGCTGATGGTAATAGGCATCTATTTATAAGATAGAAAAGTTAGAACAACACAAATCAAGATAAAACAAAAGGCATAACATCACATACATATCCTTGGAAAGCAAAACACACAAGTCATGCATACATGAAACCACTACAACAACCAAGGTTCAATCTTATTTAAAGCAACATTTTGGAAAATAAGGTGATAGGTGGTGGTCCAACTAACGAAGTACGTTTACAATCCTATCTCATTGGATCTGTTGGCTAACACAATGTTTCTACAAGCAATCAGCCTATCTTGCTCACATGATTCCATCACCAAGTCTATAATGTCTCCTCTTAAGGTTTGGTTGGTAGCTTCCAACTCTTGGGTATGTTCCTTCTCGTTTCTTAGATCATTTTGGAGGTTGAGCATTCTGCACTTGACTCTATCACCAAGTTCTTTGATGGTCTTCCAAGCTGCATCCTTTGCTGATTCAAAGAATGTAGGGTGCACCACTGAATTGGTGAACATGCAGAATTCTTTTTCCTGATGGTTGTCTTCCTTGTTTTTATACAAGTGAAGTTGTACCCACCAGTATTCCTATCCTTCATCCATCACAGGAAAGCCCTTGTACACAGCTGCACCTTGTATGTCTAATGCAACCATGAGGTCCTTGAGAGCCTTGGGGAATTCTGTCTCACACTCCAAAGTCATTGTCATGAGTGGTCCTTTCCTCACGGCTTCGTTGATGGAGTTCATCTACAAATATAGATGAGAGAGAAGATTAGAAAAGTTTTACGAGAAGAATAGACAAGTGTAGAAGTGGCTGAATTTTTTTCCTTAGTGGTTTCCAATCCTAGGGTCATAATCCTACAGGCAACACAGTGCTCTGATACCATCTGTAAGATCCCTCCTTTGTAAAGGAAAAGGATCCCTGTGATTGCAATGCTAGTCCCTGGATCATTGCTAGCATCCACAGTTTAAGATGAAGTACACAGATACAAAGGTCATTTATTACATCCATTCCAGAGATAAACATAGTCTTTACAACTCAAAGGCCACAGGCCTATTACAAGAGTTTGGAATAAGTAAATAAATATAAGTCTTCATCTTCATGTGCCACAGGCAAACATGTTGAGTGTAGACTCATGACACCTAATCCTCATCGAGTAACTGCAACATCACAAGTTACACCAAGGGTCAATACTTTGGAATAGTATTGGCAAGTGATACCTTAGTAAAATTTAGGTGGACTATATTACTATATGCATTTTGGCTAAGTGTAGCTTGGCTTGCTTTGCTCAAAATAGGTTTTTCCTATTAGTTGAAATCACTAAGTTTTTCTTTGTCAAAACTTTTCCCAAGGAACCACCAATAGACATTGAGGTCCTTCACCCTTGTTCACCCACAAGTTTTTACTTAGAAATTGGGATGAGGAGATTCTTGATAGCTTCCATGCCTTGATGCTCGAGTTGTCCATTGCCATGGACTTGGCTAAGTACTTAGATTTTTCCATCTGCAGAGGTTGTGCACTTTCCCCACCAGACTTGGTTTCACCAAGACAGGACCTTTCAGAAGCCTTTCCTTAGACCAAATGGACGCGTTCCAACCTATCATTCCCACTACCACCAACTGTCCAAATGGCTAAGTTCTAGCAACTTATGTGATACAGGCAGAGCCCATATTGCCAAGTGGCTACACTATAAGCTTCTTAACACTTGGCCTTTAAAATCTCTTTGTTCCTGGGTGGCATACCACAAGTGATATACGCAAGGTAAACCATAGCCATGGGCCTTGTGTAACCACTCAACCAAAAACCACCAATCAAGTACCTTTCACCCAGGTGATTCATTGACTTAGTTGTTTTATTAAGTAAAAACAAGTCCAAAGACTTAGAAATATTTTCATCATAGCATGTGTATTTCACCAACCCTTGTTTGCTACTATCTAGGCTAAGCATGGCATAGATAGTAACTTAACTTAGAAATTTCCTAGCAATTCTACAACTACTTAGGATTTCCCACATGGCATAAAGGCAAAATAGTAACATGCAAGACTTAGCAAAATATTTCTAATGCTTAGTACAAAATATAGGTATAGAAATATTCATGAAGTACCACTTGCCTTGGTAGTTGGGAGAGTATAAGTCTTCACAATCACAATCACTAGCACCAAAGTCTACACAAAGAATGGTAGCAACAATTACACACAACATACATAAACAAACAAAAATATATGCATGCATGCAAAATGCTAAGTGATGATTTTCAAAACTCAACTAAACAAGTGCAAGGTAATGATTCCCTAACAAGATAAAACTTGCCAATCCACCAATATTCATATCCTAAAACAATTCCTAAACATTTCAAATACTGAAATTAGTCCTACACAAACTTCTGCAAATAAAACCTTTTTAACAGAAGCTAAACATTAAACACATTGCATATTTTGAAAGAGCTTGCTCTCCTGATTCCAAAGGTATAAATTTTTTCAAAATCTAACGTGGAAATCAAAAGTTACAAACAAAAAAATTTGAACTATAATCTGATTCAAAATCTGTTTTAAATCTAACTCACTGCCACGCGTCTGTTTCCTATTGGCCCGTACCGGTTCGGGCGGACCGATCGACGCAGATCGTTGGATTTAAGTGATCACGCACGGCTCAGATCTAACGTACCGCTTCGTTAAGTGATTCTATTACACGCATTGGATCTAGATCAAACGGCTCTCGATCAAACGACCAAGTCAAGCGGCACCGCGTGACGGCGGCGGCGAGCGCTTCTGTCGATGGCCTGGCGTTCTAGGTCGTGGAGGGAAGAGGATGCTCACCGAACCGCAGTGACGAGGTGAAGCTCAACGTGTCCTGGCTGGGGCGAAGGATTCGCCGTGATTCCTCGTCGGAGTTCGCGAACGCGTCGGGTGCGGCTGCTCGTCGACGTTGGCGAAGATACAGACCACGCCAAGGCAAAATAAGTAGTGCGTCAGATGCGCGGAGTGATGCTGGTCATGCGAGTGTCAAAGAGAAAACAAGGCGCGGTCAGAACTAACCAGGAAGGTTCGCCGGAGTTGGAGACGGCGTCGGATTCTCTCGGTGCTCGTCGAAGACGAAGCTCTAGATCAAAAACAGACGATCAAAGGGGATCAGGAGGTGCGCAAGTAAGTTGCGAAGCTGCTCGTATGAACTAGAGAGGAAGGGGCGCACGAGGTTTACCAGAATTGGTCGCCAGAGTAGGTTCTGTCTACGGCGGCGCAAGAGCGAATACTGGCAGCCTGGTGGCGAGAAGGGTGTGCAGTGTGGGGGGAAATGACCGCGAGGGGGAGAGGTTCTTATAGCCAGAGCTGGGCATGGAGTTACTCGCGGAATCAAGGGGAATCAACGTGGCAGTGACTGCTGCGAGTAACAGCGGCGTGAGCGGCGCAGGCGCGCGTGATTGACGAAGACGACGACGGGGTCATGGGTCCACCTGTCAGCGAAATAAACAGAGGGGAGGTGGGGTCCTGGCGTCAGAGACTCCACGGGTGCGTCTGTGCATGCGAGAGAGAGAGAGAGATAGAGAGAGAGAGAGATAAGGGAACCGGGTGGGCTAAAATGGGCTGCGTCTGTTGCTGGGCTCAAATCCTGGCGCCGACCCTTTTCCATTTCCTTTCTCTTTTATTTTTCTAAATTGAATTTCTGGAATTAGTTTCAAATGAATTCAAACTCTATTTTAATTCAAATCTTTTTGGTATTTTTGCAGTGTGCAACAATCACAATTTTGGGCATAAAACCAAGTGGTCACTTTGAATTGGCTTGGTCATTTGGGAATAAAATAAAATAACAGTGACATAGCACTTGATTCATATTGGTTTTGAAATTGATTTTCAAATGGTATTTGCTTTGAAAATTTTAGTTTAAACCTTAGCAATCTAGCAACTCATTCTGAAAGCAATAAGGCACAAGGTTTGGTTTCATGAACAACAATCTCTCATAGGAGAGTAGCATTTGTTTCAAATGATGATCACATAAAATAATGAGCTCATATGCTCCTGTTTTTGAATTGTTTTGTTTGAAATGAATCCTATATGATCATGGATGCATGGATGATATGCATGACTTTGAAACATGATTTTAGGGATGTTTCATTGGAGCGGGGTCCACAGTTCACTAGAGGTGCTCTCCTTAGATAAAAAACATGGCATGAAGGGTAAACAAATTACAGCAGGGCAATTGACAGGAACTGAGCAAGGCATAACAATGCAATTACTAGTCAGAAAGATACTATGAGATTTGATTGGGCAATACAACAAGATACATATACCGCCATCCAACTACATCTATGACTAGAAGTCCAGCTTCAGGTTATCATCCCGCAAAACCACTACTAGAAAATCGCGTTGAATTTGTGCATTGCATCGTCATCATCATATGTTGTTTGTCAAAAACTATTTTCGCAAAGCCCGTTTTGTTTTCCAAACGCCCCATCTTAATTCAAATGCAAAGCCCGGTTCTCCGGATTAATTATTTTGGCCGCTATCGGTTTGCACACGGCCCGTTTAAAACAAATAAGAATATTTATTTTTTTAGTGGGGCAAGGCGGTGAAGGCCAACCCGACCCGAACGACCACCCCCGTATAAAACAGATCGGTCCACCAAACCAGCCCTCTAAATCCTAAGTTCACCCATCCTAACCTACCCAACCCTCTGGCCACCTCACCTCCACCTATCCTAGGCCGCCACGTCACCCTGCCCAACCCCCCAGCCAACCATGCACAGCCACCTCACCCTCCTTCTCTCCTCCTCTCTCCCTCTCAAACCAACCACACACGCACACGCTACAAGACACAACACGCCAAGACGCACGCTGCAGCGCCACCTCCACATCCCCGCGTGGCCCCACCCCCGGTCCCACCATCTGACCACCGGCCCCGCGCGTCCTCTTCCTCTCCCCTTCCTCCCGACGCTGCCAAGACTCCTCGCCTCCTTCCCCAGGCGAACCACCGCGACCCGCCCGTTCTCCTTCCTCTCCGTTTGCCGCCGGCCTCTGCGTCCGCCAGGCCGGGCCTCCTCCCCTTCTCGCCTCCCCTCAGCCTGCCCCTCCTCGCTTTGCCGCCTCGCCCGCCTCGCCCGCGGCCTCGCTTCCCGAGCGCCCAGCACTGCACCCCCACCATCTCCGCCACCGCGCCCTCCTCGCCACCCGACGCGACCGCCCGGCCGAGCCACCGTCCGAGTCGCCTTGCCGCCCCTCCGCCGCCTCGGCTCGCATATGGAGCCGCCGACGAGCCCCACCGCCACCTCCGCTCCCCGCCTGGCCTCACACATGACGCCGCTGGCGGACCGCTCCGCCGCCTGCAACCTCCGCCGCGTGCCTCGTCCTCGCACCAACCTCCACCGCGAGCATCCGCCCCTGCACTCGCCGCTCTACACCCCGCGTCCCGCTGTCAGCAGCTCGCTGCCCGAGCCCGCTGCCGCCAAGATCTCCCCGAGGCCGCTGCTCTTCCCCCGCCTCGCCGCCGGCGGACCTGTCCCGCCCGTCCCTCGCGGTGCACGCCTGCCTGCTCCTTCGCACCCGCCGCCTTTGTACCACCTCGCTGGGACCACCCCGTCGGCGCCGATGCCATCCGCCTCCACCGTGCAGGATCCCGGTGTAGTACCAAGTTGGTGCCAAGTGTTGGGTGTGGGAAAACAACAAGATCGACACCGGCAGTCGAACCCCGGAAACCCCAAGTTCACCCTCGCCAAGGTCTTCATCGAAACGCCGAGAACTTCCACCGGAGCCGAAGATCCGAAGCTCTTCATAGAGCGCCAGTACCAAGACCGTTCACTGAAACCCCAAGATCATCCACGGCACCCGAGCTCGACACCGCAACTAAGATGGCACCACAAGACCGTCGACAAGAAACCGCTGACTGAACCGGAGATCTCCACACGGAACCCGAAGGCGCGACGCGAACCACAAGAGCTTCTCCTAGACCGACAAGATCTTCTCCTCGGGACACCGAGCTTCCTCAACGCCAAGCTCGCTGAGTGTGGACCTCAAGATCTCCGCCACGGACACGACATGTACTTCCTCGACGCCATGATCGGGACCCCGGACCAAGGCCACATGGGACGACAAGTACTCCGACATGGACCCAATTGAAGCAAACCCGAAGACGGTAGATGCGACAAGTACTTCCCCGATCCGAAGACCCTAACCCCGGACGCCGAGACCGACCCGTCGAACCCTGGACCCTGAGACCGAACCCCGAACCCCGGAACCTCAAGTTCGTCGAACCCTAATGTGTGACCCTTTCCGAGCCCTATTTTATAATATAATAACAACTGGTTGCTTATTAAATTGTCATCCTTGCATGCATACTTGTCTGTGGTTTGGGGGCCTTATGCCGATTCACCTAATAATTAAATATGGGGCCCATATGCGGGCAAATCTAGCCTTATATTGGCCTCATTTAGATTGGTGTAGCGAACCGGTACTATCTCTTTGCCATGTTAAAACAACATTTAAATTGCGGGGTAGCTAAACAACTTGAACCGTTTAATAATTGTCGGAACCCGGTTCCGCTTAATATGACCTAATTGCATCGCACCTTTGCCATGCCATCCATCATGCATGCATCATGCCGATCTTCTGCCGTTGTATTAAATAGTGCACCCGGTGTTTCTTCTAGTGTTTTGCTTCTTCGCGGATAAGGCCGTTGAGTTGATGTGAGCTTCGCCCCGATCTTCGGTTGAACCTTCGACAATGTTTTCAGGCGAGCATCTCCCCCTTTCTTCCTATCTTACTTTTCTAGTATTTATTCCCTCCTGTTGATCTTTGCTATCTGTGTTGCGATGCTCTAGTTTCGTACCCGTGATATCCCTTGCGCCCATATATAGCCTGGACACATCCTATTACCCGTTGTTTGGTAGATAGTTGGACCCGCGTGTCGTAGTCGCTTGCTCAAGTGTTTTGCTTGTCGTCAAGTACCACAATTGTTGGAGGTTTGCCGCATGTTGACGTTGGAGATGATCATGGTTTACTTATTGTTCACTTTAATTCCTGCTTAACAACTAAAATTGAATTAAGCAGAGGCATCGGTGGGTGATAGGTAAGATTTGGTTTCCGACCACCCACTTGTGTCCCGTAGGACCCGAGTTCTTGACACCTGTTCCGAGATCGAGCGCTAACCACAATGGGGAGATATGGGCCCCCATTGATAATTACCGATTTCAAAGTATTGTCTCGGGGCCACAACTAGTTTGAGGTGTTTTACTATCTGTACTTATGCCATGCTACTTATGTATTTACGTTTGTGCGAGGAGCACACTGCATCGCTTAGGATCGGGACACGCTGCTGTGTCGATGCCCCCGATTTGGGATTGCCGCCACCGCTGGCCCACCCAAACCCTAAGTCCGTCTCGGAGACCGTCGACTCCGTTGCGGGTGTCGATTGCGGGTGGCCCCATGTACTTGCTTTGATCTGGGAACGTCATGACTTAGGCCCCGCCGACATACCGATGGGTGTATGTTAACTGATCTGACAAAAAGGGTCGAAGTGCCTGTGGATACTTTGGTGCACCCCTGCAGGGTTAAATCTTTTCGAGAAGCCGTGTCCGCGGTTATGGACGACTTGGAGCACAATGCTTGATCATAGACAACTATAACTAAAGTTTATTGTTATAACTTGACTTGTATCCGATATGACTAGTAATCAGCTTCACTACAACGGAATGGCTAAGTAAAAGTACCAACAACTGCTGGGTTTGGGTTTATCTCATGCTAACTGTATCTGACTAGTAAGTGTTGCAACTACAACGGAATGGTTAACTAAAACGGCTCACTGTTTATTTTATCAGGATGACTATCTATACCTGACTAGTAATTACAGTAACGATAACCGAATAAATAAAACTGCCAGCTGTGTGAGTTCCTCGGTTGACTTCCTCGAGCGGTGTCGAGGGGGAAACACCAGGATGGGTTTGTTTGATGCTAGTATCAGGTTGGATCCGAATAGGTCTTTCTTACCCCTCTCTGATAGTCGCCAGTGGTATCGAGTCTCTATAGGATGTTTAGTGCATGCTGCCGCTGCCGCTTCAGTCCACCATACCTATGTAGGCGAGGACCGCCGAATTCTAGCCTCGCCGTGTACTGGCCTCAGTACTGACGCTCCTCTTTTTCCTTTGCCCTTTGCCGGCACCCCTTTTGTTTAAGCAGGTTTTGAGATCGACGTTGTTAGCAGGGTTACCCTTCCGGCTTGGCTCAGCGTGGTTATGGACGCCATTGGTTATTCTTCGGGCTCTTAGCCCCATTTGCATCTTGTCCGTAGTCGGACGCCCATCGCTTTCGGTGATTTGGATCTTTGTACATTATATCTGTATTCTTGACTCTTTGAGTCGTGTCGATATATATCTGCTGTGGGTCCCATCGAGGACTGTTGTGTAATGTTATTACGCTTTTCCACCCGCGAAAAGTGCTGGTGGGCACCTTTGAATCGTTTCTCTGCGGGTTTGGCGGGCTTTCGCTAAAACTTGCATAGGACCGATTCTGAGGGTGTTACAGAGTGGTATCAGAGCTCAGCAGTTGCGATACCCCACAAGTCCAGCCTGTAGGATAACCTAGCTAACGGCCGAAGTAGAGTGTCAAAACTATTTTGCAAAATCGGTTGGATAGTTCTGGTTAGGTCTGATTTTACTCCTTACCCCTCTGCTATTCTCCTCTTATCTCGACGTGTTTTGAACCTGCTCTCTTATCTTTTCTTCGAGTCCAGGATTTCTCGTGGTGGGTTTTCCGTCGTACCTTCAGGGTTTCGCTTCCTCCTTTGTCAACGGTGTTCTATCATCCGGTGTTCAAGATGCCTGATGAATCCGTCTACGGTGTTACCATTCTTTGTTCTTGTTTGTGCCTTCCGGTGTTTTCCGGCGCGACGACATCATCTACGCCAGACCCGATGCAGAGTCTGCATCACTCCTTTGTTTCCGAACCTCGCTTGTTGAGATCTTCAGTCTGAATCCGAGGGTTGGTTGCATAATCTATCTATTCGTGTACAGAGTAATGCTTTGAGTGCGGGGTGGAGTCGCGACCATACCACTACTCTTATCATTCGCTTATGTACATTGAATGGTGGATCGATGCAATTCTACTCCTTCCATGGAAGTAGAGGTGGCCGTACCTTTAACTTCGTCCGTTGTTTTCCGGAGTGTTCTCTGGATGAACAGGTTCAACGACCTCTTGTTAGTGGTGTCGCGAAGATCTACACGAAGCGAGAAGACGCAGGTCGCCGACCTTCTTTCCGGTACCATGAGGCGGATCTCGAGGGCGAGATCCCTTGTTAGTGGTGTCGAATTGTGGCATCCCGCAAAACCACTACTAGAAAATCGCGTTGAATTTGTGCATTGCATCGTCATCATCATATGTTGTTTGTCAAAAACTATTTTCGCAAAGCCCGTTTTGTTTTCCAAACGCCCCATCTTAATTCAAATGCAAAGCCCGGTTCTCCGGATTAATTATTTTGGCCGCTATCGGTTTGCACACGGCCCGTTTAAAACAAATAAAAATATTTTTTTTTTAGTGGGGGCAGTCGAACGGGCCAACCCGACCCGAACGACCACCCCCGTATAAAACAGATCGGTCCACCAAACCAGCCCTCTAAATCCTAAGTTCACCCATCCTAACCTACCCAACCCTCTGGCCACCTCACCTCCACCTATCCTAGGCCGCCACGTCACCCTGCCCAACCCCCCAGCCAACCATGCACAGCCACCTCACCCTCCTTCTCTCCTCCTCTCTCCCTCTCAAACCAACCACACACGCACACAGTACCGCCAGCACACAACACGCGCACGGCACGCTGCAGCCGCCCCACCCTCCACATCCCCGCGTGGCCCCACCCCCGGTCCCACCATCTGACCACCGGCCCTCACGTCCTCTTCCTCTCCTTCCTCCCTTGCCGCCACCTCCTCGCCTCCTTCCCCGCGAACCACCGCGACCGCCGCGTTCTCCTTCCTCTCCCGTGCGCCCGTCTCTGCGGCGCCACGGCCTCCTCCTCTCGCCCTCTCCCGCAGCCCCCGCCCTCCTCGCCGCCTCGCGAGCCCGCCTCCGCGCCTCCGCAGCCTCGCTTCCCAGGCCCCGCACTGCACCCCCCCATCTCCGGCCACTGCCTCCTCGCCACCCGACGCGGCCGCCTGCCGAGCCTCGACGCCCCAGTCCGCCTTGCCGCCCCTCGCCGGCCGCCTCCAGCTCGCATATGGAGCCGCCGACGAGCCCCACCGCCACCTCGCGCTCCCGCCCGCTGCTCAGCGCGCCGCCGCCGCTGACCGCCTGGCCTGCAACCTCGCCTGTAGCCTCGTCCTCCCGCACCAACCTCCACGCGAGCATCCGCCCTGCACCTCGCCGCCTCTGCACCCCGCGTCCCCGCCGTCGCAGTAGCTCGCCGGCCCGAGCCGCCTCTGCCGCCGTCGCCAAGATCTCCCCGAGGCCGCTGCTCTTCCCCCGCCTCGCCGCCGGCGGACCTGTCCCGCCCGTCCCTCGCGGTGCACGCCCCGCGGCTCCGTCCTCTGCACCCGCCGGCCCGCCTGGACCCACCTGCTCGCGGGACCCACCCCGTCGGCGCCGATGCCATCCGCCTCCACCGTGCAGGATCCCGGTGTAGTACCAAGTTGGTGCCAAGTGTTGGGTGTGGAAAACAACAAGATCGACACCGGCAGTCGAACCCCGGAAACCCCAAGTTCACCCTCGCCAAGGTCTTCATCGAAACGCCGAGAACTTCCACCGGAGCCGAAGATCCGAAGCTCTTCTTCATAGAGCGCCAAGTACCCGAAGACCGTTCCGCTGAAACCCCAAGATCATCCACGGCACCCGAGCTCGACACCGGCAACTAAGATGGCACCACAAGACCGTCGACAAGAAACCGCGAACCGGAACCGGAGATCTCCGTCACGGAACCCGAAGGCCGCCGACGCGGAACCACAAGAGCTTCTCCTAGACCGACAAGATCTTCTCCTCGGGACACCGGGAGCTTCCCTGAACGCCAAGCTCGTCGAGTGCAGGGACCCTCAAGATCTCCGTCACGGACACGACATGTACTTCCCTGGGACGCCATGACTGGGACCCCGGACCCGAAGGCCACATGGGACGACAAGTACTCCGACATGGACCCGATTGAAGCAAACCCGAAGACGGTAGATGCGACAAGTACTTCCCCGATCCGAAGACCCTAACCCCGGACGCCGAGACCGACCCGTCGAACCCTGGACCCTGAGACCGAACCCCGAACCCCGGAACCTCAAGTTCGTCGAACCCTAATGTGTGACCCTTTCCGATCCCTATTTTATAATATAATAACAACTGGTTGCTTATTAAATTGTCATCCTTGCATGCATACTTGTCTGTGGTTTGGGGGCCTTATGCCGATTCACCTAATAATTAAATATGGGGCCCATATGCGGGCAAATCTAGCCTTATATTGGCCTCATTTAGATTGGTGTAGCGAACGGTACTATCTCTTTGCCATGTTAAAACAACATTTAAATTGCGGGTAGCTAAACAACTTGAACCGTTTAATAATTGTCAACCGGTTCCGCTTAATATGACCTAATTGCATCGCTTTTGCCATGCCATCCATCATGCATGCATCATGCCGATCTTCCGCCGTTGTATTAAATAGTGCACCCGGTGTTTCTTCTAGTGTTTTGCTTCTTCGGATAAGGCCGTTGAGTTGATGTGAGCTTCACCGATCTTCGGTTGAACCTTCGACAATGTTTTCAGTAGCATCTCCCTTTCTTCCTATCTTACTTTTCTAGTATTTATTCCCTCCATTGATCTTTGCTATCGTATTATGCGATGCTCTAGTTTGCACGTGATATCCCTTGCAGCCCATATATAGCCGGACACATCCTATTACATTGTTTGGTAGATAGTTGGACCCGCGTGTCGTAGTCGCTTGCTCAAGTGTTTTGCTTGTCGTCAAGTACCACAATTGTTGGAGGTTTGCCGCATGTTGACGTTGGAGATGATCATGGTTTACTTATTGTTCACTTTAATTCCTGCTTAACAACTAAAATTGAATTAAGCAGAGGCATCGGTGGGTGATAGATAAGATTTGGTTTCCGACCGCCCACTTGTGTCCCGTAGGACCCGAGTTCTTGACACCTGTTCCGAGATCGAGCGCGCTAACCACAGGTGGGGAGATATGGGCCCCCCATTGATAATTACCTGATTTCAAAGTATTGTACTGGGGGGCACAACTAGTTTGAGGTGTTTTTACTATCCTGTACTTATGCCATGCTACTTATGTATTTACGTTTGTGCGAGGAGCACACTGTACTGTTTAGGACCGGGACACGTTTTCGCGGTTTGTTTGATGCTAGTATCAGGTTGGATCCGAATAGGTCTTTCTTACCCCTCTCTAATAGTCGCCAGTGGTATCGAGTCTCTATAGGATGTTTAGTGCATTCTGCCGCTGCCGCTTCAGCCCACCATACCTATGTAGGCGAGGACCGCCGAATTCTAGCCTCGCCGTGTACTGGCCTCAGTACTGACGCTCCTCTTTTTCCTTTGCCCTTTGTCGGCACCCCTTTTTGTTTAAGCAGGTTTTGAGATCGACGCCGTTAGTGGTTACCTTCCGCTTGGCACAGGGGTTATGGACGCCATTGGTTATTCTTCAGGGCTCTTAGCCCCATTTGCATCTTGTCCGTAGTCGGACGCTCCATCGTTTTCGAGGTGATTTGGATCTTTGTACATTATATCTGTATTCTTGACTCTTTGAGTCGCTGTCGTATATATATCTGTTCTGTGGGTCCCATCGAGGACTGTTGTGTAATGTTATTACTTCGTTTTCCACCCGCACGAAAGTGCCTGGTGGGCACCTTTGAATCGTTTCTATGCGGGTTTGGCGAGTTTCGCCAAAACTTGCATAGGACCGATTCTGAGGGTGTTACAATCTCCAACAACAAACATGCGGCCATACTACAACAACTGTGGTTCATGACGACAAGCAACAACACTTGAGCGAGCGACTACGACTCGCAGGTCCAACTATCTACCAAACAACAGGTAATAGGATGTGTCTAAGGCAATATAGAGCGGCACGGTATATCACAGGTACGGAAACTAAAGCATCGCAACACAGATATCAATAGATCAACAGGAGGGAATAAAGACTATAAAAGTAAGATAGGTAGAAAGGGGGAGATGCTCGCCTGAAAACATTGCCGAAGGGTTATTCGAAGATCGGGTCGGCACTCGCATCAACTCAAAGGCCTTATCCGCGAAGAACCAAAACTATTATAAGAAACACCGGATGCACTATTTAATACTACGGCAAAAGATCGGCATGATGCATGTATGATGTATGGCATGGCAAAGGTGCGATGCAATTAGGTCATATTAAGTGGAACCGGGGTGCCGACAATTAATTAGATGGTTCAGGTGAATTAGCTACCCCGCAATTAAATATTGTTATAACAAGGCAAGATAAGATACCGGTTCGCTACACAAGTTTAAATGAGGCCAATATAAGGCTAGATTTGCCCGCATATGGGCCCCATATTTAATTATTAGGTGAATCGGCATAAGGCCCCCAAACCACATGACAAGGATGCATGCATGAACAATTAATATGCGACAAGTTGTTATTATATTATAAAATAGGGTTTTCGGGAAGGGGTGCACACATTAGAGGGTCTCGACGAACTTGGGGTTCCGGGGTTCGGGGTCGGTCTCAGGGTCCAGGGTTCGACGGAAACGTTCTCGGACTCCGGGATCGTTCTCGGATATCGGGGGTAGTTCTTGTCGCCTCCAGGAAGCAGGACTTGGGTCGGTGTCGGGGCGCATCGGATGCTTCCGGGTCGGTGCGGTCTTGTAGTCGCGAAGATCTTGTCGGTCCGCGCCATCAAGTCGTTCTTGGCGTTCGGGGTCCTGCGGTTTCTGTCGGCGTGTGGCGTCAAGATGAAGAAATCGGCGTATCCGTGTCGTGGTTCTTGTCGGGGTTCTCAGCTTCGGGCGCCGGGGTTGGTCCTGGTGAGATCTATCCTCGGATGGTCTTGGCCGCGACACAAGTGATGCAGATCTTGGACTTGTGCATCGGCACATGGCTCCTTGACTTGGTTTTGGGGCAACCCCATTACAGGATCGATCTTGTTCAGTACCATCGCAACCTCGGCATATCCATGTCGAAGATTGTCAGAGAACTCAGCCAAGCTTACATCGCCAGCAGAGACTCATGCCAACTTATCTGCACTTAAACGTGTAGCAGCGGTAGCACGGGCCGAGGCACGCAGACGGAACCGAGGTTGACGCGTTGCTGGGAGGGGGCGGCGTCCGTGGGGCCGAGGCAGGGGCCGCTGCTGGAGACAGGTCGATGCTGCGGGGCCGGCTTGGAGCAGGGACTCGCCGGAGGCAGAGGCCGAGGAAGGCGGTAGGCAGAGGCGCAGGGGCGCCGGCGGGACGGAGCTCCGAGGGGGCCACGGCGAGGGTCGACGGCGGGGCGGCGCCGGGGCGAGCAGAGGCGGCGGGCGCGGGCGTGCTTGGCGGCGCGGGACGGCAGGTCGAGGCCGGCGGGGAGAACGGGGCGCGTCGGCGGCGGAAGGAGCGCCAGCGGGCGGAGGCGGGCGAGCGCCGGGAGCGCTTGTGGCCGGTGGCGCAGCGGGCGAGCAGACGAGAGAGAGGGCGGCGGCGGGTGGAGCCCGGGGAGAGGCGGAGGAGGGGAAGAAGCCGGCGAGGAGGCGGGGCTTGGCCGACGGAGGGAGATCGTCGGGGCGGGGCGGCGCGAGCTTGCGGCGAGGCAGGGATGGTGGCTGCGCGGTGGGGGGAGAAGCTCGGCGGCGCGCCGGCGGCAAGCAGAGAGGAGAGGCGCGGCGAGGCGCGGAGGCGCGGGCGGGAGGGCGGGCGAGGCGGGGGCCGCAGGAGGCGCTGGAGGGGCCGATGGGGAGCGCGGAGGCGGCAGAGGGAGAGGAAGGCGCGAGTGGCGAGGCGGGCGGTCCGGCGGCGCGGCGGCCGCGGAGCGAGCAGAGGGTGGCCGGCTCGAGCGGGAGGTAGGGGAAGGAGGGCTGCGGGGCAGAGGGGTGGGACGCGGGCGCGCGTGGGAACGCGTCGGGTGGGTCCGGGACGCTGGGATTGGGGCAGGGGGTTGGTCAGGTGGTGCGGGGGTGAGTGGCAGGAGGGAGAGAGAGGAGAGAGAGGGGTGGCTGGGAGAGATTGGGGTGGTTTAGCCTAGGTGGCAGAGTGTGAGTGGGTGGGGCTTTGGGGAGAGGTGAGGTGTCACTAGGGGATTGGGTGGGGTGATGTGGAGGGGAGGGCTGGGTAGGTTAGTTGGTAGCTGTAGGATTAATGGGGTGGGCCGTCTCTATTTTTCTGGGGTGGTCGTTCGGGTCATTCGGCCCGTTCGACTGCCCCACTAAAATAATATAATCTTTTATTTACTTTAATGCACCGTTTGCAAACCGATAGTGGCAACAAAATATTCCGGCGACCCGGGTTTGAATTTGAAAACACGACGAGGCGTTTTAGAAAACAAAACAGACTTTGCGAAAAATAGTTTTAAGCAAACAATGCATGATGATGACGATGCAATGCACAAATTCAACGCGATTTTCTAGTAGTGGTTTTTGCGGGATGCCACAATTCGACACCACTAACAATGGATCTCGCCCTCGAGATCCGCCTCATGGTTCCGGAAGGAAGGTCGGCGATCTGCGTCTTCTTGCATCGTGTAGATCCTCTCGACACCACTAACAAGAGGTCGTTGTCCGTGATCGTCGAGGGAACACTCCGGAAACAAAAGGTCGAAGGTAGAGGTATCAACAAATAAAGCCACCCCTAACTTCCGTGGACGGAGTAAAACTGCTGGATCCACTGATTCGGTGTACAAGAGCGAATGATAAGAGTAGTCGGATGGTGATCAGTCCATCGCGCACCCAAACCATTACTCTGCACACGAATAGGCGGATTATGCAACCAACTCTCGGAGTTAGACTGAAGATCTCGACAAGCGAGGTTCGGAAACACCGGAGTGATGCAGACTCTACATCGGATCTGGCGTAGATGATGTCGTCGCGTCGGAGAACACCGGAAAGCACAAACAAGGAACAAAGAATGATACCACAGCAGACGGATTCATCAGGCAGCTTGAACACCGGATGGTAGAACACCGTTATCAAAGAAGGAAGCGAAATCCTGAAGGTACGACGCCAACCCAACCACGAGAAATCCTGGACTCGAAGAAAAGATAAGAGAGCAGATTCAAAACACGTCGAGATAAGAGGAGAATATCAGAGGGGTAAGGAGTAAAATCAGACCTAATCAGAACTATCCAACCGGTTTTGCAAAAATAGTTTTGACACTCTACTTCGGCCGTTAGCTAGGTTATCCTACGGGCTGGACTTGTGGGGTATCGCAACTGCTGAGCTCTGATACCACTCTGTAACACCCTCAGAATCGACCCTATGCAAGTTTGAGCGAAACCCGCCAAACCCGCATAGAAACGATTCAAAGGTGCCCACCAGGCACTTTCGTGCGGGTGGAAAACGAAGTAATAACATTACACAACAGTCCTCGATGGGACCCACAGAACAGATATATAGATAACAGCGACTCCTTGAGTCAAGAATACAGATATAATATACAAAGATCCAAATCACCTTGAAAACGATAGAGCGTCCGAATACGGACAAGATGCAAATAGGGCTAAGAGCCCTGAAGAATAACCAATGGCGTCCATAACCCTGCCCAGGCCAAGCCGGAAGGGTAACCCTGCTAACGACGTCGATCTCAAAACCTGCTTAAACAAAAGGGGTGCCGACAAAGGGCAAAGGAAAAGAGGCGTCGATCGAGGCCAAGACGGCGAGGCTAGAATTCGGCGGTCCTCGCCTACATAGGTATGGTGGACTGAAGCGGCAGCGGCAGCATGCACTAAACAACCTATAGAGACTCGATTCAACTGGCGGTTATCAGAGAGGGATAAGAATGACCTATCCGGATCCAACCTGAAGCTAACACCAAACAAACCCATCCTGGTGTTTCCCCCTCGACACCGATCGAGGAAGTCAACCGAGGAACTCACACAGTTGGCAGTTTTACTTATTCAGTTATCGTTGCAGCAATTACTAGTCAGGTTTAGATAATCATTCTGATAAAGTAAGCAGTGGGCACTTTTAGTTAACCATTCCGTTATAGTTGCAACACTTACTAATCAGATACAGATAGCATGAGATAACCCAAAACCCAGCAGTTGTTGGTACTTTTATTCAGCCATTCCGCTGTAGTTGCAATACTTACTAGTCAGGTACAATGGTCGCAAGCGACAACTCAAACAAGCAATTGTGGGCAGTATTATTTAGCCATTCTATTATAGTGAAGCTGATTACTAGTCATTATAAAGTCAAATTTATAGCAATAAACTTTAGTTATGCTTGTCTATGGTCGAGATACTGTGCTCCAAGTCGTCCATATCCGCGGACACGGCTTTCAGAAAGTTTTACGCCGGGTGCACCAATAGCAACACACGCCGATCAACCTCGAAAACCAAATCAAAACCCAACGAGGCTTTCACGATGAACAATCACAGGATTCAGAAATATTTCAGGGGCCACCCCATTGAGTAGACCAAGCGAAGCGGTGACTCGAGACGGACTCAAGGTTTGGGTGACGGTCGTGAGCGATCGGGAACCCGAAGTGTGGCTGGGCTTGTCGACACCGCGGAATCGTGTCCCGATCCTAAATAGTACAATGTGCTCTCCTCACAATCGTAAATACATAAGTAGCATGGCATAAGTACAGGATCGTAAATAAAACCTCAAACTAGTTTGTGGCCCCAAGAAATAAGAGAATCAAGCTCGCTCGGGGGTCCCATATACCTCCCGGATGTGGATAGCGCGATAAATCAAGGAACAGGTATCAAGTACTCGGGGTCCTACGGGACACAAGTGGGCGTTCGGAAACCAAATATTATCTATCACCCACTGATGCCTCTGCTTACTTCAATTTTAGTTGTTAAACAGGAATTAAAGTGAACGATAAGTAAAGCTATGATCATCTCCAACAACAAACATGCGGCCATACTACAACAACTGTGGTTCATGACGACAAGCAACAACACTTGAGCAAGCGACTACGACGCGCAGTTCCGACTATCTACCAAACAACAGGTAATAGGATGTGTCCAAGGCAATATAGAGCGGCACGGTATATCACAGGTACGGAAACTAAAGCATCGCAACACAGATAGCAATAGATCAACAGGAGGGAATAAAGACTATAAAAGTAAGATAGGTAGAAAGGGGGAGATGCTCGCCTGAAAACATTGCCGAAGGGTTATTCGAAGATCGGGTCGGCACTCGCATCAACTCAACGGCCTTATCCGCGAAGAACCAAAACTATTAGAAGAAACACCGGATGCACTATTTAATACTACGGCAAAAGATCGGCATGATGCATGTATGATGTATGGCATGGCAAAGGTGCGATGCAATTAGGTCATATTAAGTGGAACCGGGGTCCCGACAATTAATTAGATGGTTCAGGTGAATTAGCTACCCCGCAATTAAATATTGTTATAACAAGGCAAGATAAGATACCGGTTCGCTACACAAGTTTAAATGAGGCCAATATAAGGCTAGATTTGCCCGCATATGGGCCCCATATTTAATTATTAGGTGAATCGGCATAAGGCCCCCAAACCACATGACAAGGATGCATGCATGAACAATTAATATGCGACAAGTTGTTATTATATTATAAAATAGGGTTTTCGGGAAGGGGTGCACACATTAGAGGGTCTCGACGAACTTGGGGTTCCGGGGTTCGGGGTCAGTCTCAGGGTCCAGGGTTCGACGGAAACGTTCTCGGACTCCGGGATCGTTCTCGGATATCGGGGGTAGTTCTTGTCGCCTCCGGGAAGCAGGACTTGGGTCGGTGTCGGGGCGCATCGGATGCTTCCGGGTCGGTGCCGGTCTTGTAGTCGCGAAGATCTTGTCGGGTCCGCGCCATCAAGTCGGTCTTGGCGTTCGGGGTCCTGCGGTTTCCTGTCGACGTGCTTGACGTCCAAGATGAAGAACTCGGCGTATCCGTGTCGTGGTTCTTGTCGGGGTTCTCAGCTTCGGGCGCCGGGGTTGGTCCTGGTGAGATCTATCCTCGGATGGTCTTGGCCGCGACACAAGTGATGCAGATCTTGGACTTGTGCATCGGCACATGGCTCCTTGACTTGGTTTTGGGGCAACCCCATTACAGGATCGATCTTGTTCAGTACCATCGCAACCTCGGCATATCCATGTCGAAGATTGTCAGAGAACTCAGCCAAGCTTACATCGCCAGCAGAGACTCATGCCAACTTATCTGCACTTAAACGTGTAGCAGCGGTAGCACGGGCCGAGGCACGCAGACGGAACCGAGGTTGACGCGTTGCTGGGAGGGGGTGGCGTCCGTGGGGCCGAGGCAGGGGCCGCTACTGGAGACAGGTCGATGCTGCGGGGCCGGCTTGGAGCAGGGACTCGCCGGAGGCAGAGGCCGAGGAAGGCGGTAGGCAGAGGTGCAGGGCGCCATGGCGGAGCCAGAACTCAGGGTCGACGGGCGGTGCCGGGCAGCAGAGGCGGCGCGCGGCGGTGTTTGGCGGACGGCAGGTCGAGGCCATGGGAGGGCGAGGCCTGCGCCGTGAGCGGAAGGAGGCTAAGCGACGGGAGCGGAGGTGTCAGGGCGGCAGCGATGGCGAGCGCGAATCGAGAGAGAGGCGGGCGAGTGGAGCCGGGAGAGGCGGAGGAGGGAAGCCGGAGGAGGCGGGCTTGGCCGACGGAGGAGGTCGTCGGGCGGGCGGCGCGAGCCTGCGCAGGCGATGGTGGCGGGATTGGGGGAGAAGCTGGGCGGCAGCCGGGCAAGAGAGAGAGAGGCGCGCAGGCGAGGCGCGGGCGGAGCGGGCGAGAGGCGGGGCACAGCGGCGCTGAGGGGCCGATGGCGGGGAGCGCGGAGGCAGAGGGAGAGGAAGGCGCGAGGCGAGTGTGGCGCGGGCGGGAGCGAGCAGGGTGGCCGGGAGGTAGGGAAGGAGGCGAGGGGTGGGACGCGGGCGCGTGGGAACGCTGGTCGGGTGGGTCGGGACGCTGGGATTGGGGCAGGGTTGGTCGTGTGCGGGGTGAGTGCGGGAGGAGAGAGAGGGGGTGGCTGGGAGAGATTGGGGTGGTTTAGCCTAGGTGGCAGAGTGTGAGTGGGTGGGGCTTTGGGGAGAGGTGAGGTGTCACTAGGGGATTGGGTGGGGTGATGTGGAGGGGAGGGCTGGGTAGGTTAGTTGGTAGCTGTAGGATTAATGGGGTGGGTCGTCTGTATTTTTCTGGGGTGGTCGTTCGGGTCATTCGGCCCGTTCGACTGCCCCACTAAAATAATATAATCTTTTATTTACTTTAATGCACCGTTTGCAAACCGATAGTGGCAACAAAATATTCCGGCGACCCGGGTTTGAATTTGAAAACACGACGGGGCGTTTTAGAAAACAAAACAGACTTTGCGAAAAATAGTTTTAAGCAAACAATGCATGATGATGACGATGCAATGCACAAATTCAACGCGATTTTCTAGTAGTGGTTTTTGCGGGATGCCACAATCACAAACAACACAGACATGATAGAATCATAAAGGCAAAACCATTAATCAAACCAACATAATAATCTCAATATCCATCGGATCCCCGCAAACACAAAATGCATGATTACAAATAGATTAGATCTTGATCATGAACGGAGCTCACAAGATGTATACATGAAAGCACAAGGAGGAGATATAGCCATCTAGATACTACATGGACCCATAGTCCAAGGTGGAACTACTCACGCATCATACCGGAGAGAAGGCCTCCGGGATGATCTCCCCTTCGGCAGGGTGCCGGAAGAACTTCAGATCCCCCCGATCTAGGGACGACGGTGGCGGTGACTATAGAAGGTGTTGTGGAATATTGATCGGGTACTTAGGGTTTCTACATCGGGGTCTTCTTATAGGCGAAGGGGGAGGCCGAGGTGGTGGCTAGGGGCACTACACCCTACCTAGGCGCAGGGCAGGGCCCACCCACACCTAGGGGGTGTGGATGCCCTGGCACGCCTCTCCGTCTCCCCTCTGGACTTATTGTTTCCCACGGAAAGTTATTGGCTTTCACGTTTTTCCCGTCCAATTCCGAGAATATTTCTTTACTAACTTTTCTGGAACCAAAAACAGCAGAAAACATGCAACTAGCACTGTGGCAACTTGTTAATAGGTTAGTACCAAAAAACATGTAAAAAACACCTCAAAGTGTAGACAAAGCAAAGCAAAGTAGATACTAAACAATCATGGAGCATCAAAAATTATAGATATGTTTCCGACGTATCAAGCATCCCCAAGATTAACTCCTGCTCGTCCTCGAGTAGGTAAGTGATAAAAAGAATAATTTTTGAGGTGACATGCACCCTCACAATAAAGATCCAACCATTTGCAAGCATTGAAATATGGGATCAAAGAACTCTAAACATGTGCATGAAAGATGGAGTTCTAAAAATAGTACAAAGTAACTATGCATGCAACATGAAAGTCTACAAACAAAGATCATGAATAACATGCATTAAAAAAAGTTTGTTTGTTTCACATACAAAACATAGCATAGTGGCAATCAGCCTGTCCCTCATAGAGTAGCAAATAGATGCATAGGACACCTTCAAAGTTTACAAGGGTGACTAGAAACAAATAGCACAAGAACAAGTAATATCACAATATGCATCAATCAATAAGCTTTGGAACACTGCACACAGAATGACAACTATGCTCTCTTAATGGTGCCTAAAGGTAGAAGGTGGAGACTCAATAGTGGTGGAAGAAAGACCTTTTATAAAGGAAGCAAGGATTTCAAGTTTCAAAAGGAGCTTCCAAAAATTATGGTACTTGTTAGCTTCCGTACCTCATTGCCCCTATCATAAGCATCTTGAAGTGATTAAGGTTAAAGTGAACAAAGATGGAGTATATGCTTGACGAAGTATAAGTTGGCAATCTCAAGTCCCTTGAATACGAGGGCCACACCTCATTCTACTCAACTTTAGTCACCTGCAAGTTCTTGTCATTGTAAGTATTTGCATATCATAGAGAACCGCCAACGAGGTACCCCTTGCACATGGTACATGAGCTATCCCATAACCAAAATGACAAGACACGCAGACAATGAGCATCTCAGCAATCTTCTTAATTACCATGGGAATATGGTGTTTTTTCTCTCTTTCCTCTTTTCTCAATGTGTCTCTTTTTTTATAATAAGAATGCTTCATAGATGTCACTATGGTGATGCTGCAAGTTTCCACCATGATTAGGCATGGCTTAGGCCAGCGGCCCAGACGTTTCTCTAACACAAAATACAAACTCCATGGACTTACAAGTTCCCTTTTTATTTCACACCGGTGACATCCATAGACAAAAGAGCATGATATCAACTAAGTACAAAGTACAAGTGCAATATTGAAAACATTTCCCGTGGCAGCACGGTTCTGCTAATTCCAACGTATAAGTGCAAGCATATACAACATAGATGACACAATGGTTCAAGTTTATTAGGGGCAAATAATATAAAGTGTGCCATCAAGTTTGTAAGGGCTTTAATCACTAAGTTTTCACATAACAAAATAGTTTTTAATTGGAAGATAGCTGAAAGCAAGAATATACTTGGAATGGTGTAACACACCAGGCATAAGAGTTTATAGTGTACACTTTGGAATAACTTGGTTTCTTGGGAGTTGGAAGCATGAGTAGAGCTTACTCACACAAGTGGAGGCTAGCAAAGGACTGGGAGCAACCAAATAAGAGAGCAATAATGGCCATAATAATGCAGTGCAACAAAGCATTACTAATCAAAGCATAGAGTGGTAGTACAATTCAAGGACTAAATGATCATAGAGGCTATTGTGACTTGTTCATAGTCATAACATGGTGTGAGCATGTGTCAAGTCAACCCAAGCAAAGCATCAAAGGAGAATACCACAATACTATGCTTTTGCATGCTAAAGCAATGCATAATTTCTTCAATGCACACTAAGCAATCCCAATTGTTTGGAACAATACATGCTACAGCAATAATCACTAAGCATAAGGTCAAAACAACACCTATCATGTCATGCTAAAGTCTAAGTCAAAGTCAATGCAAGCTCCTCTTGCACTTACAGGCAAGAACTTACTACTCCTTTCCAACACCAAGCAACTTATTTGCAAAACAACACAGCGAGAACGGGGCTCCAAACTACTTAAACTAAACAACCTAATCAAAGCAAACAAAAACTAAGACGCTCCAAGAACAACACAACTGTGCATGAAACAATAAAAACGAAGTGTCTAAACAGACCTGAGCTTTTTATTGATGAAGAAGGGGATGCCTTGGGCATCCCCAAGCTTTGACGCTTGTGCCTCTTGGATATTTCTTGGGGTGACACCATGGTGGAATCCCCAAGCTTGAGATTTTGTCCATTCTTCATCTCATTGCATCATTCTCTCTCTACACTTGAATTTTTCCTTCATACAAAACTTTACACAATCTTCATTAGCAACATTAGTGTATTCAAAAGATATTAGAACTCTAGCAAAGCTTTGTAAAAGCAAGGATTTTCAATAAAAACACAAGATACTATAGTAACTCATTCAAAAAGCTCAATTCACATAAAGAGAACTCAAAAAGGAATCAATAAGAAGCAAATGCAAATAATGGCAGAAATTTGTCAAAACAGACCAGCAGGTAGAAACCGATTTTTTCAGACATTTTATGTTGCTCAAATCAAAAAGTGTTGAACTAAAGAAAGTTAGATAACATACTTCTGGATTTATTCGTAAATTTTGAGATCAATCCGAGTTACAGAGACTCCTCACGAATTGTTTTGGTGGAGGGCAGAAATCTGTTTCTGGACAGCAACTCCCCAAATCTTACTTCCCTCTTATTAGAGGTCATTCCTGGCACAAAAAGCAAACAAAAATGATAAGGAGAGGTCATTACTGAATTAATAACTTTCAAGACTCAAGGAAACTCTTGGGTTATCTTCCAACAAGTACTTTTTTTAACGCCTTTAAGTTAGACACAAGAATCAAGAAGAATCAAGTATTTTCAAATGAAGAATTGAGATCAATACTTGCAAAGTCTTAAACTATGAGAGGTATCTCATCCAAATGAGTTTTGGAGGATCCTTTCTCATCTCTCTTGGTTTTACTACTTTCATCAAAAGGATTTTCAGGAATAATCCAATCAAAATTCTTTCAAAGGCCTCATGCATCCCAACAAGCTTAAAGGGTATAGGTATCTTAAATTCATCTCTAGGCTTTGTTTTATCTGAAGTGCCCACAACATATACACATGAGCCTAGCATATTTAAACGCTCAAAGACATTTTTGGCTTCCCTAGCAACATCAAGGAACTCTTTGAGTAAAGTTTCGAGAATAAAATCTCTCTTTTCAGCATTCTTTTCTTCTTTTAGTTTTAAGAACAAATTTTGCATCATGGGGTTAAGGCTAACAAGCCTAGACTCCAACATATGAACTAAAGAAGCTGAAGAAATTTCATAATTAGGATCAAGCTCTGCTATAGATTTATCCTTAATATCCTCATGCTTGCTAACATAATTAAAGAATTTTTCAATATTACCTTTCCCAATTATGGAGCCACTACCTATAGAAAGGCCCTTCAGGGTGAACTTGGGGAGCAACATGGTGAGCTAGAACGAGGTGGCAACTAGAGTAGGAACTATTTTTTTGTGTTTTTTAATAAAGCAATCAAACCAAACTAGACTATTTTTTAGGGTTTTTTGGAAAGAGGCAAACAAAACCAAGCAAAAGAAACAAAGCAAACTAAAAACAAAGTAGAGAGAAAGGAAGTGGAGGACTCCTCTTGTGAATACGTCCTTAGCCTCCCCGTCTACGGTACCAGAAAAGCTTGATGCAGCGCTGAGTTGATGTAGGAGCGCTTCGTTGGGAACCCCAAGAGCAAGGTGTGAAGCAGCAAAACATTAAGTTTTCCCTCAATAAGAAACCGAGGTTATCGAACCAGTAGGAGGAAGGAAACATTACACAGGTGTTGCAAGAAACGCGGAGACCTGCACAACACAAACTCAAGACTTTGCCCCAACGAATCAGTGAGGTTGTCAAGCTCACCGGTTTGTTGTAACAAAGGATTAAACGTATGGTGTGGAAGGTAATGGTGGTTTACAGCAAGTAAACAAATAACAGTGGAATATGTATCAATGATAAAGATTGGACCGGGGTTCATAGTTCACTAGAGGTGCTCTCCTTAGATAAACAACGTGGCATGAAGGGTAAACAAATTACAACAGAGCAATTGATAGGAACTAAGCAAGGCATAACAATGCAATTACTAGTCAGAAAGATCCTATGAGATTCGATTAGGCAATACAACAAGATACATAGACCGCCATCCAACTGCATCTATGACTATAAGTCCACCTTCAGGTTATCATCTGAACCCCCTCCAGTATTAAGTTGCAATCAACAAACAACTGCTTTAAGCAAAGTGTATAAGGTAAACAGTTCACATGTTCCATGAACAAGAGACCGTTGTTTTCTCCCTAGTAGAACAACACATATACAACCGAAGATATTATTGTCACTTCTCTTGAAAACTAGAGGAATGAACCCACTATCGAGCATAAATACCCCTTCTTGGAGTCACTAGCAACTACTTGGCCAAGATAGCTACTAGCAACGGAGAGCATGCAAGATCACAAACAACACAGACATGATAGAATCATAAAGACAAAAACATTAATCAAACCAACATAATAATCTCAATATCCATTGGATCCCCGCAAATACAACATGCATGATTATAAATAGATTAGATCTTGATCATGAATGGAGCTCACAAGATCTATACATGAAAGCACAAGGAGGAGATACAACCATCTAGCTACTACATGGACCCATAGTCCAAGGTGGAACTACTCACGCATCATACCGGAGAGAAGGCCTCCGGGATGATCTCCCCTCCGGTAGGGTGCCGGGAAGAACTTCAGATCCCCCCGATCTAGGGACGACGGTGGCGACGTCTACAGAAAGGTTTCATGGAATATTGATCGGGTACTTAGGGTTTCTGCATCAGGGGCTTCTTATAGGCGAAGGGGGAGGCCGAGGTGGTGGCCAGGGGCCCCACACCCTGCCTAGGCGTGGGGCAGGGCCCACCCGCGCCTAGGGGGTGTGGCTGCCCTAGCACGCCTCTCCGTCTCCCCTCTGGACTCCTTGTTCTCCACGGAAAGTTATTAACTTTGACGTTTGTCCCGTCCAATTCCGAGAATATTTCTTTACTAACTTTTCTGGAACCAAAAACAGCAAAAAACAGGCAACTGGCACTATGGCAACTTGTAGGTTAGTAACAGAAAACATGTAAAAAGCACCTCAAAGTATAGACAAAGCAAAACAAAGTAGATACTAAACAAGCATGGAGCATCAAAAATTATAGATACGTTTCCGACGTATCACTCATCGATTTCATCAACCATCTGTTGCCTGTCTCAATCCTGACATACTCACCTTTCCAATCACCAAATCGTAACAAAGAAACTTCTTGCTCTGCCCCCAAACCACACTCTCCCCAATTTTTCCACCATATTCCTCACTGCCTCCTCTCCCATACTTTGTAGCTCTTGGGGATCAACATGTTCTAATTCCACATCCCATTTAACAACCGTGTCTCTCTCAATGATCTGCATGCTTCCATCAACTAACATAACCCTAGAGGGAAATAATTTGATGTAAAATTCGAAGGTGTGCCGCGTAACATCGTTTCCCCTATTTTTGGTGGCCACTGTGAGCTAGCGGAAGCGGACAAGGAGCCAAACCTAAAATAAATTAAGTGTCAGAGATGCGGGATATACCGATTAGAAGTTCCCTCTCGCGGCTCCATCTCATTCCCCTCATTCAGCACACCCGCCCGACCTCCACAATCTAGCATCAATGGGCACACTCAGATCTCGAATTGAGAAGAATGAGAGAGGAATTAGGTTTCAAATGGAACTCACCACCTTCGTCGTCGAACAAAAGCACTGCCACCTAAAATAATTGCCCTGCCGCCACCGCCGACGCCGAGAACGATGGGCGAGGTCCACCGCCGCCGTCGGGGAAGCTACAGTAAGTGTGACGCACGCGCTCAGTCGGAAGCGGTTGGTTTGACTGGCTGTCCCAATCGACCGTTTCGACTTAACCTAATCTTAGAACTAAGTTAAATGTGTCCTTAACGACCGTTTTATGGCCTGTGTGTCCTTAGAACTAAGTAGTACTCCCTCCGTTTCAAAATATAAGGTGTTTTAGGTTTGTGAAGGAAATGAATCTAGACTTCTTTTAGTGTTTAGATTCATCCCAAAGTTGAGTGAATATACATACTAAAACA
This sequence comes from Avena longiglumis, assembly GCA_030063025.1. Taxonomy (NCBI): domain Eukaryota; kingdom Viridiplantae; phylum Streptophyta; class Magnoliopsida; order Poales; family Poaceae; genus Avena; species Avena longiglumis. The sequence continues at coordinate 484,834,181 of CP125976.1, forward strand.
AGTCTAAATACATTCTTTTCACAAACCAAAAACATCTTATATTTTGAAACGGAGGGAGTATCTGATAAATAGTGCCGGCAAGATATGTGGAAAAGATCATAGATGCGCATTAAGACTTTTAGTCCCACCAATATCTGTTGATAATCAACTTGCATATTGGCTCGAACTAATTAAACACTGCAAGTGGAGCATGGTTGCCAGCGAGAAGAAATCTGGTTGGTCATGAAAAGCCCAAAGAGCGAACAAGATCATTCTGGCGGTCTCACAAGACGTAGGTCGCGCATGCCGAAATTACTTTCAAACTATCCTGATGGCTCATATTCTCAAGTACGTGTTTAGATCTTGCTCTCATCATCTTCTGTGTACATGGTACATCAATTGTTAAAGTGATACTAAGATGTTAGAGCGAAAACGATGTAGCAAAGTTCAGTTGAGGAAAGACGGGAATGTAGTACATGATGCCTCCTCTTGTAAAAATGGGTGTAGAGGGCCAGAGGGGCGAAGGAGGCATTGACTAGTGTCTGGACATAACACATGTAAAACAGTTGGTGAAATATTAATTTGCATTAGTTTCAGTCTGTAGATTGGAGTAGTAGGTTGTACAAGTTCACAAACTATGTATCCAGATCTTCAATTGATTTTTTTTTTTTAGAAAAGAGCATATATTAATATCACAAGGACACCAATTATACTCAGCCTCGGAAACAACGCATGCCCTAGCGGCTCTACGGATGCACACAGCTCAGAAAAAGAAAGAGAAATTACAAAAAAGAAAAGTCCCGCTACAGAGGACTAATCCTCAAAGAAGCGACAGTGACACCATCAGAACAACACCAGTAGTCCTCCACTCCAATAACAACGCCTTCAAGAAACAGCGGTGCTCAAAGCGGCCGTTGCGGACCAAAGGCCATAGGTTTTCACCCGAAAAGTCCTTACTCACAAAACAATGTCTTCAACAAGATCATTGCAGCACAACCAACTAACGCCGACCTTAGATTTTCACCGCAAGATAAGATGAAACTCCCATGTGTTGTCTTCCCGCACTGATCACGAGTCTCGGATCACGACGGATCTCCGTCACCACAAGAACAAAAATCACCATCGCTACCCTCAAATTTCCACTTCTCGACATTCTCCTCATCCGACATCACCCCGGCTCAAAGCATGGCACTTGGTGGGAACAAACATGAGCTTCGCACGCTCAGAAACCAATCGGCCAGAAAAACAAGGTGCGCGACCGAATACCTTCCGATCCGCAATCTCCGCCGACGGCCGATGGCCCTAGATCTAGCCCACGCGGCGCACCGAGACGGTCGTCGCATCCGCCTCCGCCGAGCCAAAGCGCCCGCGACCTCCGAGCAGGCTGTCCAACGCCGACCTGCAGCCCAGACGGGCCCAGATCGAGCCAGAGCCAGCGAGGCGCCTCCCATGCTCGGTCGCCTGCCCGCGAATCGCCGACGTCCGCCTCGCCCATCCTCCTCCGCCCTACCACGACGCAGATCTGCAGCGCCGCCGCCCGCGACTCCCTAGACCACCGCCTCCCCGCGTGAAGAAGCTTGTCGTCGGGGTCCGCCTCCACTCCCTCCGTCTTCGACGGCGGGTGCCACCGCCCGGTGGCGCCGCGACAGCGCTTGTGGCGGCTGCTTTGCTAGGGTTTGGGGAGCCCTCGGGGTCGCCCGCGCGAGCGACCCGGGAGGGAGCGGCTAACAGATTTCGGGTCACCAGATCTTCAATTGATGGCGTTAATTAGGAGTGAAGCAGAAACATAAGATTGAGAATGAAATGCAACACATCTCATGTCCCCTTGAACTAATTCCCACCTCTCTACTCCCGCTAGCTCCCCTTCCCTTTGGTCACCAAACAAGCTGTATAAGTGAATCGTAAAACCACAGCAACAAACGAGCAAATGACTACTCATCTGAAGCCTGTAGGCCAAAAGCCATAGCTTCCTGGGGATGTCAAGCGGTGAAGACGATGGCCATCGATTGTGCATCTTGCTTCCTAGGCACCACATCTCCACCTCTTCCAGCTTAATCCATTTCACAAACATGTTGCTAAGTCAGGCTGGCTTGCTCTTTCTTATAGCGTTCGGCTATAGTTGTGTCTAAGCTCGACGAGGAGACAGAGCTCTGTTTTCAATTGATCATCGCTGATGCAGGACAAGACAATGGAACCAATTATCTACATATTTGAGTCATTGTTTGCAGATCTCATCAGCAATGTAATGCTTACAAATTAGGAGCCATATTCTTCATCCCTAGAGTAGTATTTTTAGTTTCTTATCTTGCATTCCGTTCCAACTTCTGCAAACAATATAGGCAAGCTAAAGGACGTCCAACAGATGGGTCAGATCTAGGTCACAGGCCACCAGGGCCATGGCCCGGCAACGGCGTCGCAGGCTGCACTGTACAAGCGTCGCTCAAGGCTGGGTCCGTCACGTCAAGATCAGTATATCAAGTAGCACCGCCTGCTTAGTTAGTGGAACAGAATCTCTTCAGAGATGTTAGGATCAATATGTGAATTCTAATACGTAACCATATTCAATTGGTGAAGTTTCTGATTCCACAGCTTTTTTGAAATTACTACTACCTGATTTTCGTACCCTGACCCTGGCCCTGACTATTTAGTTTATTTCTTGATCAAAGTGTTCACCGTCTGTAACTATTGGTCACTCAGGAGATGCAGAATGTTACTCCCTCCATTTCAAAATATAATACTCCCTCCGTTTTAAAATATAAGACGTTTTAGGTTTGTGAAAAAAATGAATCTAGACTTGTTTTAGTACGTAGGTTCACTCAACTTTTGGATGAATCTACACACTAAAAGAAGTCTAGATTCATTTTCTTTACAAACCTAAAACATTTTATATTTTGAAACGGAGGAAGTATGTTTTATGTTTGTGAGAAATTGTATCTAGACTTATTTAATATGTAGATTCACTTCAAACTTGAGTGAGTAGTATTTGTTTCACTCCAAAGATACATTTGTTTCACAAGGCTAAAGCATCTTATATTTTGAAACCGAGAGAGTAGTATTTGTTCATGTATCATGTGGTAAGATGAGGAGAAGATCCTCCACGGACATGTGCCATTGTTTGCACAGTGAAATACGTTTTCGGACTTGCAAAGATAGATCTCATTACAAATTATACGTGGAGACATATGTACTACATCCATCTGAGAAGGCAGAATTAGTAGTTTCATCTTTTTCCTTCTATATAAGGAATCAAAGAGGAGCAATGAAGATTGGTTGATCCTTTGCTACAAACATATAAACATATACAAATTGAAAGAACAAGGTAGCCAAACAACTATGGCCTGAACACAATACTTCCGCAGAGATTGCTATATACCCAAAAAAATCAGAGACGTGTAACAAAGGAACCAGGAAATATCCGGCAGGGTAAAAGTTCAGAAGCATAACTTAACTGAAATAGCTCACTCGTGCCCACCATGCTCAAGAACCCAATATGATCCAGTTAACCTTCACAGTACAACTCTATAGTATATATACGTTTATACTTGCAATCAAAATTAGGAAGTAACAGTTTTGTAGTTTAGATAATTAGACTATGGTAATTATCTATGGTTCATAATACATAGCACCTAAAACAGCGCACCGACTTTCCTTTAAGCTTTTACAATAACACAACATAGTCCCGATGCCTTATATTCTCAGTAAATACTACATAGAATGGAGTACATGCTGCGGCGGTCCTCTTGTAAAAGTTGGTGTATATAGAGCAGGGAAGGAAGCATTGTCTAGTCTGGACATTACACATGTAAAGCAGTTGGTGAAATATTCATCTGCATTACACTTCAGTCTGGAGATCAGATTAGTAGGCTGTACAAGTTCACAAACTAGCGTATAACCAGCTCTTCAGTTGATGACATTAATTGGGAGAAAATCAGAAACATAAGATTAAGAATGAGATACAACACATCTCATGTCCCGTGAACTGATTTCCACCTCCTACGAAGCATGTCCACCAAAAAACCTAGCTACAAATACGAAGGACAACATTATGGTACTCTATTTAGTAGTATATAATATCACGGATACAAGGTGTACTGTGCAACATACAGGCTCATGACTACTAGTCTATATGTTGCAGTAGATCTATCAAGTGGCGTTATCGATGGTTATCAGATGTGCATCTAAACGAAACAGAGCTCTGTTTTGATCGTTAGTCCAAATTAAAAAATATTGCAGTGTTACAAGTGTTGATCCAATTGTTCCCTTTATTCCATTCTGCAAACTCCAAACTAACAAATATTGCAGTGTTACAGGTGTTGATCCAATTATTCCCTTCATTCTATTCTGCAAACAATATAGGAAAAGCCAAAGGACATCTACAGAATATCATCCAGCAATGTGGTGCTTACCTAGTGGAAAAGAATATCATCCAGCAATGTTAGGACAAGGATGTGAACTCTAATGAGCACAGTCCATTAAGTTTCTGAGTTTACATGCTTTTGCAAAGTACCATCAACATCAATACTAGATCAAGTAGCACCGCTTACTAGCTTACCTAGTGAAATAGAATCCCATGCATCAATGTTAGGATAAGGATGTGAATTCTAATGAGCATATTTAATTGGTGGTTTCTGATTTTACTTTCATGATTTTGTAAAGGACCATGTTGAAATTACAAACATTGTTTTCTGCCCTGAACCTGACTATTTCTTTATCAAGGTGTTAAGCAGCTGTAACTATTGGCCACTCAGCAGATAGACAGTTTATTTCTTCATGTACCACTAAGGTAATATGATGAGAATAGTCGGATATATGTCATTGTTTGCATAGTGAAATAAGTTTTCAGAGACACAAAGATATCACTAGAAACTAAGCGGGTAGTCATTTGTATTAATTTCATGTGAGAAGACATAATTAGTTCTCTATTTTTTCCTTCTATTCGAAAGGAATCAAAGAGAAGCAATGAAGAGGAGTTGATCCATTGCTATGAATATAAAATAGGCTGAACAAATATGTACAGATCTAATGGACAGAGTTGCCAAACAAACATGTACAGATCTAATGGACAGAGTCGCCAAATAAACATGTGTGGATCTAATGGACTGGGTCACCAACAAACAGAATATTTCTGAAGAGATGGAAAAAGCGAGTGTTAAATATTACCCAACAATAAAATTAGAGACGTGTAAGAGAGAAACCAGGAAAGATCTACGGATTTCCAGCAAGGTAAAAGTTCAGATCTAGCATAAATCAATTCAAACGGCTCACCCCCTCACCACCATGTTCTGTGCTCGAGGACCCAAAGATTCATTTCAAGAAACATGTGATCCGAGATCAGATCTATGAACCTCAGCTACACATGGTGAATCGTTTTGTGCAAGCACCCATGTAGCAACACCAGCAGAATCAGCCGTCATATTATCACAACACGCAGCTGAATCAGGTGGACACCGAAAGCGGTGTTGCCTCATGGGTGCTAGCACAAATCTATCACCAAAAACACAAATCTGGTTGCCGCATCTGAAGATCCGCCTATATACCAGAAGATCCGCATATTTTCTCCTAGCGCCCATTTGACAACACGACCATAAATCAGATCTCCACTGCCGAATCACATATGAATCAGGTGAGGCGACTGAGGATGGTGTTGTCAGATGGGTGCTAGGATAAAAAATTAACAAATCAAGATAAATTTGTTGTTTGGGCAAGGCTCTGATGAATAAGTCTCTGTACTGTTGGTCTTTGTGGAGTATGTAACATGGTCCTTAGCAGGACGGGCGATTAGGGCAAGGACCAAACATCCTTCGATCTTTTAGCGGCATCTTAGACTAGCATCTTAGACTAGCATCTTGGACTAGCATTTAGCATATTCTTGGCTAGCAGCCTATAAATATGTATCCCCAACCCCTGGTTGGCATGGCATTAATGAGTTTGCGAGAAATAAAACCAAAATTGCCCCAACTCCTAGTGTCATCCCCCTCTTCAATGAGAGTAAATCTAGAGATCCTATCAAGTGGTATCGAGCAAGGTTGTCTTGTGGTCGAGTGTTTCCTGCTCATCCCTTCACGGGTGTGCAGGCCCAATGAGCAAAGGCTCAAGCTCCCCCAGTGGCCTCTCCTTCTTGCCATGATCGGCGGCGGCTCGTTAGCGCAGCTCTCCCTCCACGCAATGCCCCCGGCCATGTCCCAAGGTCGCTCTCGGCACTCGGCTACCTCGGCGTCGGCGTCGGCGAGGCCGAGGCTCGCCGCGGAAGGCGTGAGCGGCGGCGGCAGCCGTTATGGCGGCAACCAGGCGTCAAGGCGCGGCAGCGGGCGCGGCGGCAGGCGAAGCGGCAGCGGCGGCGGTGGAGGCATCACGTCTAGCGGCGAGCCCGAGCTCTGTGGCAGCGGCATCGGCTCCATTTCGAGCGAGCAGCGTCGACAACCCACGGCGGGCGGCGCGGTGGCGGCCGAGCATGCTCAAGCACAGCGGTGTCGCTCCGAGGAGGTGAGCACTGCGGTGACGCTCCCGGAGGAGGCGCGCACGGCGGTGGCGCTCCAGGAGGAGGTGAGCACTGCGGTGGCGCTCCAGGAGGAGGCGCGCACGGCGGTGGCGCTCCAGGACGCGGTGGCGCTCCAGGAGGAGGCGCGCACTGCGGTGGCGCTCCAGGAGGCGGCACGCATGGCGGTGGCGCTCCAGGAGGAGGCGCGCACGGCGGCGGCCGAAACGACCAAGACCGTGGCCTCTACGAGGTCGGGCGTGGTCGAGGCGTTAGTCCCGGTCTGGGTGGCCTACCTCACCAAAACCAACTCGTCGAGTGGGCGCGGTCATGAAGGTCCGGCTCAGTGCGACACATGTGGGAGGCGATCCGGGATGCCAACGTCGACCACCATGACGATCGACGGGCTGGGCGCCTCCTCGCCGCTCCCCCGAGATGCGGTTCTCGCTTTCCAACAAGCGCCAAGGAGGCACAGGAGGCCATCGCGGCGTCGCGCGCCGGCGGCGACCGTGCTCGCAAGGCCGCTCTGCAGGCACTCCGCAAGGAGTGGGATGACCTAGCTTTCAAGCCAGGTGAGGACATCGACGACGTTGCCCTCCGTCTCAACACTTTGCTGCAGAAGATGGAGCGGTTCGGCGACGCCACCTACAACGAGGAAAAAGCTGCCGAGAAGCTTTTTCGCTGCGTCCCCACGAAGTACAGGCAGATATCTCGCTCGATCGAATCCCTGCTGGACCTCAGCACGATGTCGATCGAGGAGGCAATCGGTCGCCTCAAGGTCGTCGACTTGAGCGAGCTTCCTCGGGGTCCATCACCACTTCTGAAGCTGCTCCTCACTCGAGGCGGTGGGGCCCGCCACACGGTGGCGAGGAAGAAGAGTCCTCTTCGCATCAAGTGGCCGCGGCGTCAAACCGCGCAAAGCGCAAAGACGGTCGAGGGTGCAAGGTGGCGCCCGGATGAGGTGCCGAGGCGCCACGGCAGCTAAGTTGGCCCAAGATGATGCTCGCCACAGGCAGCGGCTTAACCAGGCCAAGTGTCGATACCACGACGCGGCCGGCCCACGCCGCCTGAGCAGAGAGGAGGAGCCGGCTTTGTTCATGGCTCATGCGAGCATCGAGCTACTGCGACACCGACGGCGGCTCCCTCCACCTCGACGAGCCAAAGGCACGCCCTTCTCGGCGATGGCTCTGGCACCGACAAGACTGGCGGGCGGTGCCTTGACACCGGCGCCACCCACCACATGACTGGTCGACGGGAGTTCTTCGCCGAGCTCGACTCCGACGTGCGAGGCTCCGTCAAGTTTGGAGGTGCCTCCGCCGTGGAGATTCAGGGTGTCGGCTCGTCATCTTCGCCGCCAAGACCGGAGAGCACCGGATGCTCACCGGTGTCTACTACATCCTGTTGAGGAACTCCATCATCGGCTTGGGACATGGATGAGAACGGCTCGCGTGCTGAGCGAGCACGGGATCCTGCGCATCTGGGATCGCCATCGTCACCTTCTTGCCAAGGTAACTAGAGGCGCAAATCGGCTCTATGTCCTTGATGTGCAGGGGGCACAGCCCCTCTGACTCGCCGCCCGTCGGGACGATGAGGCGTGGCGATAACGAGCGCCGGGCACCTTCACTTCGAGGCTCAAGCGGCTCGGCAAGGAGATGGTGCGAGGCATGCCGTGCCTCGAACACGTGGAGCGATTCTGCGACGTCTGCGTGGTGGCGAAGCGGGCGACTCCCTTCCCAGCGGGCGAGCTTGAGCTAAGGAAGCTCGAGCTCGTGCCGAGGACTTGTGTGGACCGGTGACTCCAGCCACACCGGAGGACAGCCTACTTCTGTTGCTCGTCGATGACTTCTCCGCTACATGCGGGTGGTGCTCTCGGCAGCAAGGGAAGCGGACGCCATCAGCGTCTGCAGTTGCCGGGCAGAGGCTGCGTCTTCTTGCTGCCGCGAACGGCGGCGAATTCACGACAAGCGAATTCGCGTCGTCTTGCCGATGAGGGCATTCAGCGCCACTACTCCGCCTTACAGCGCGGCGAGCAGGCGTCGTCGGCGGCGCAGACGGTTGTGGGGATGGCGGGCCCTCCTCAGCGAGAGGGATGCCGGCATCTTACGGGGAGGCGGTCTTGACAGCCGTCTACACCCTCAACCGCTCACCTACGAAGGCACTTGACGGCAAGACGTCGTGGAGGCTTGGCATGGGCGCAAGCGGCGGTCTCCCACTTACGGGTCTTGGCTACCTCGCGTTCGCCAGGAGCTCGGCCACATCGGCAAGCTCGGCAGCGAGCACTCGGGAGTGTTCGCCGGCTCTCGCGGAGGGCGAAAGCCTACCGCATCCTCGACCGAAGACGGCGTGTGCGCCTGCGCGCGAGATGTTGTGTTCAACGAAGGCGAGGTGGGCGTGGGACAAGGCGGTGGGCGGCGGCTACTCCGGCGTATGGCGACTTCATTGTCGTCGTCCGAGGCCGGGGGCGGCTCCTCCTCGCCCAGCGTCTATCTCGATTCCCAAGTCTCCATCTGTCGGTGGGCATCACACCGGCGGCACCACATTGCCGACGCCACCGGCGCCACGCTCGGCACCAGCAGTCCCACCTCCGGGGCGTCCACTCCGGCAGCAGTCACACCTCGGTAGCGTCTACACCACCGGCTCGCGTCGGCGCAGCCCGGGAGTTCGCTTCCCGCTAGCTCACGGCGAGGCGCGTCGACGCAGACGTACGGCGGCGAGCCGTTCTTGTACCGTCACGATGGAGGGTCTTCTCGGCGACCAGCGGTGCCGGACCGGTGCCACGCAACTGAGGCGCAAGCGCAACTTGCATGTGACGGCGGTGAGCCTCGGTCTTTGCGAAGCGAGCAAGACGCGGCATGGCGAGCCGCGATGCAGTTGGAGATGGATGCGGTCGAGAAGAACAAGACTGGAGCTCGACCTCCCTCGAGGTCACCGGGCGATCACCCTTAAGTGGGTGTTCAAGGCGAAGAGGGATGAATCCGGCCATCGTCAAGCACAAGGCTCGCTTGGCCCGAGGTTTCTGCAGCAGAGGGGGTCGACTTCGGCGACGCTTCGCTCTGTGCACGGATGGAGTCCGGCGACTCCTCCTGCGCTAGCCTTTCGGGAGGCTGGCGCATTCATCACATGGATGTCAAGTCTGCCTTTCTCAACGGCGACTTGAAGGAGGAGGTCTATGTGCAACAGCCGCCGGGATTTGCGATTCCTGGCCAGGAGGGCAAGGTACTTCGTCTACGCAAGGCTCTCTATGGTTTGCGGCAGGCACCAAGGGCATGGAACGCCAAGCTGGACTCCACGCTCAAGACGATGGGCTTCGGGCAAAGCCCGCACGAGGCGTTCTTCTACCGACGGGGCAATGGAGGAAATGCCCTGTTGGTAGGTGTCTACGTCGATGACTTGGTCATCACCGGCACCAAGGATGCAGAGGTGGCGGCGTTCAAGGAAGAGATGAAGGCCGCCTTCCAGATGAGTGATCTGGGGCTCCTCTCCTTCCACCTGGGGATCGAGGTGCACCAGGACCACTCCAGGACCACGCTTCGACAGACCGCCTTCACCAAGCGCGTTGTTGAGCTAGCCGGGCTCACTGACTGCAACCCAACTCTCACTCCGATGGAGGAGAGGCTGAACCGAGCGACAAAGACGGGCGGAGGAGGTGGGCGCTACAAGACCGGCGTCTTGTGGGAGCCTTCGCTACCTCGCCCACACACGGCCGGACTTGGCATTCTCCGTCCACGTTAGTCGGTTCATGCAAATGACGACGGAACACCAAAGCAGTGAAGAGGATCGTCCGCTATGTTGGGACTCTCGACCACGGCCTCTACTACCCTAGGTGCCCTGGGCGGCACTGCCGTACAATGCAATGACCACGCCCGGCGACATCGACACCAAGAAGAGCACAAGCGGGATCCTCTTCTTCCTCGGCAAGTGCCTCGTGAGTCGGTCAACAACAAGCAGTGGTGGCCATGTCCAGCTGCGAGGCCGAGTACATAGCGGCCTCACCGCCTCGCACTCAGCCCTCCGCTTGCTCGACCGCTTGGTGATCTCCTCGGTCGAGACACCGGGTAGGTACGGCTCATGGTGGACGAAGTCCGCTCTGGCCCTGGCGAAGAACCCCGTGTTCCACGAACGGAGCAAGCACATCCGAGTGAGGTACCACTTCATCCGACGCTGTTTGGATGACGGGAGCATCACGGCGAGCTACATCAACACCAAGGATCAGCTTGCCTGCACTGCTCACCAAGCCTCTTGGGCGGATCACGTTCCTTGGACTCGCTCGAGATTGGGATGGTCGATCTTCCCACAAGACAACGCACAAGACTTAGGGGAGAATGATGAATAAGTCTCTGTCTTGTTGGTCTTTGTGGGCTGTAACACATGGTCCTTGTAGCAAGGCGGTTAGGAGCAAGGACCAAACATCCTTGACGCTTTTAGCATCTTAGACTAGCATCTTAGACTAGCATCTTGGACTAGCATTTAGCATATTCTTGGCTGGCTAGCAGCCTATAAATATGTATCCCCAACCCCTGTGGTTGGCATGGCATTTGTGTGTGAGTTTGTGCGAGAAATAAAACCAGAAAATTGCCCCAACTCCTAGTGTCATCCCCCCTCTTCAATGAGAGTAAATCTAGAGATCCTATCAGGCTCTTGTTGGCACTCTATGTAGCAAGTCGAATGTGTTGGTGTGCAGATCTGCGGAGGGCTGTGGTGTATATATGGTGAAGGGAAAGAGACGGGATCACGGGTGTGCCGTTGGGAACCGCCGCCGGGCTCGGAGACAAACTCTGAAAAGCCCAAAGAGCGAACAAGATCATTCTAGCGGTCTCACAAGGCGTAGCTCGTGCATCTTCACGATACGGTTGTTCTTTACGAGATGTTTATGTCGGTTACGATAGGCCCCTTCTCTCCTCTGGCGACCTAGAGGCGAAACCCTATCTCTCTCGACTCCGTTTGTCGGCGGCGAGATCCACCTCCCGTCTTCCACCTCTTCCCTCCCTCGCTAGTTACCCTCCGCCTGTTGTCTTCCCCCGCTGTTGATTCGTCTCGATCTCGGGGTGATCAAGGGGCGAACCTGGTTTCGCTGCCCACCCTTGTTTCGAGCGGGTTTTTCGGATCGGGGTGCGATGGTAGGATCGGAGGAGGCAAGGGCGGATCATACTGCTGCGGGCGCCGCAGCGTCGGGCAGGAATTTGTCGGTCCGTAACCCGGATCTGGCTGGTAAGGGGAAATCATCTGTGGGTGCTGGTTCATCTTCGCCAATGGCGGGCGACAAGGTTGCGGAGATGTTCGGGCGGCTCCACCTCACCTCGCAGGAATCCCATGCGTTTGTCCTGGATGATGAGGAAGATGAGTATCCTGGTTGCCCGGATTGGGCTCTAGTTGGGAAGATCTTGGCACCCAATACGTTGCATGTGTCGACGATCAAGTCGGTGCTGCGGCCAGCGTGGGGGAATCCGAAGGGGCTAGAGTTCAGGCCTCTTGGTGCCAACATCTTTCTGGCTGAATTTGCGTGCAAGGCAGATAGAGACCGTGTCCTGGGTAGGTCGCCATGGCATTTCAATAGACATGGTGTCCTTCTCAAGATCTTTGATCCTTCTATTAAACCTAGTGCAATCTCCTTTGATCGTCTAACGCTCTGGGCACGCATCCTAAACTTACCTTTTGGGCTGATGAATGATGGACGTGGAAAGAGCCTTGCTAGCAACATTGGTGAGATTGACAGGATGGATGTGGACGAAAAGGGCCGGGCAAGGGGTGAATACCTGCGCTTTAGAGTTTCCATCAAGGTGGAGGAGCCGCTGATGCGGTGTGTCACTGTGTTCTCTCAGAAGCGTCAGTCCTCCGATGTCTACCAGGTGATGTACGAACAATTGCCAATATTCTGCTTCTCTTGTGGGGTATTGGGCCACGCTTCATTGATGTGCGCACACCCAGGAGAGCGGGATGCGGAAGGTATGCTTCCATATCATGGTGCCCGTCTCTGTGTGCCGGATGATCGGAAGAAGAATCAATCCAGCACGAGGTCAGGACAGAGCTCGTTCTCAAGTAACCAAACTGATCCTGGAATTGGTCAGGGTGGACCACAATCGCAGCCTGCAACAAAGCAGTCTGGTGAAGCTGCGGGCGAGGTTACGTCGCCCACAAAACCGAAGAACCCGCGTGCACGGCGTGCACCAACGACTGCCACGGCGGAGGAGGGCACTGGCCGTGGTAGAGTGGGAAGGAAGCTGAATGTGACACCCGGGAATACAGGTCGTGTATCAGGTCAAAAACGAAAGGAGTATAGGCCAAAACAGGTGGCTAAGGCTGATATTACAACCCCGGAGTTGCCTATTGTGCCCCTGGCCATTGTGGGCGTCCAGTGTTCTACTCAGACCGCTCCTGTTGATGAAGGCGGCTTGTCTGAATCAGACTCAAACAAGAAACAAAAGAAGGTCCCTCAAGATGATGACTCTCACCGATCGGCGGATCAGGCAGAGGCTGTTGAACAGCCCTGCCGCACGCAATGAATCTTCTTTGTTGGAACTGTCGAGGGCTGGGGTCGGACTCGACAGTTGGCGAGCTTCGCTGGTTAGTGAGGTTCTTCCGACCCTCCTTCCTCTTTTTGTGTGAGACAAAGATGAAGGACTCTAGAGTTCAAAACTTCATGTGGTCGCTTGGATACTCTAATAGCTTCGCTGTTAGTACCGAGGGTCTCAGTGGTGGGCTGGTGCTGTTTTGGACACACCAGTTCTCTGTCTCCTTGAAAGGGTACAATGCACGGTGTATCGATGTTGTGATTTCAGAGGAGAATGGTGCACCATGGCGTGCAACTTTTGTTTATGGAGAACCCCGGAGAGAACTTAGATATGAGTTCTGGGATCTAGTTCGTCGTCTTCATGGACAGTGGTAGGGTCCATGGATTTGCTGCGGCGACTTTAATGAGGTTCTTTGTGGCGATGAGCATCTTGGCTCTAATGATCGGTCAGACTCTCAGATGGCCCTGTTCCGTGACTGCCTGTTTGACTGTGGATTAGTCGATTTGGGATTCTCGGGACCAAAATTCACGTGGAATAATAGGCAAGAGGGAGATGATCTGGTTCGTGTTCGACTGGATCGTGCTGTTGCTAATGGCGCTTTTACTGATCTATTTGGAGGCTTTCATGTTGAGAATGTGATAACCACATCGTCGGATCACTTTGCTGTCTCCATCCAACTAGCTAAATTCGATGATCCACGCTCTACTGCCCCGGTCCAGCAGACGTTTCGTTTTGAAGCGGCTTGGTTGCGGGCCTCAGATTATCGCGAAGTGATGGAGAAGGCATGGGAGGAAGGGAGAGATGGCGATACGTCTCTCCAAGCCACATGTGATAACTTGCACAGATTGGCAGGCTCTCTGAGACGCTGGAGTCGTGAGTCTTTTGGCGCCATTGGGAAGAAAATTTTGAAGTTGGAGCGGAAACTTCGGGCTCTGCGCACTTTCGATGGGGATAATGTTGAGATCCGTATGGCTGAGAAGGCTCTTGGTGAGCTTTTTGAGAGGGAAGAAATCATGGCTCGCCAGCGTTCTAGAGTGGACTGGCTCCGGGAGGGAGACAGGAACACGGCTTTTTTCCATGCGAGGGCATCAGCGCGGAAGCGTGCCAATAAAATCACATGCCTTGTGAGGGAAGATGGGTCCAGATGTGTGGACGGGACAGAAATAAAAGGTATGGTGCACCACTTCTATGAGCACTTGTTCACTTCTGAATCATGCCCATCCCTAGAGGATGTCCTGGATGCCATACCGACTAAAGTTTGCAATGAGATGAATGCATCTCTGACTAAGGCCTACACAGATGATGAGATCAAGGTAGCACTTTTCCAAATGGGTCCTACAAAGGCACCGGGACCTGATGGTTTCCCGGCCTTGTTTTACCAAACTCATTGGGACTTTCTCAAAAGGGAGATTTGTGATGCGGTCCGAAGTTTCTTGACAGGAGGTACCATTCCTGCAGGTTTTTGTGATTCAGTGGTTGTCCTCATCCCGAAGATCACTAACCCTCAGCAGCTAAAAAACTTCCGTCCCATCAGTTTATGTAATGTATTGTACAAGATAGCTTCAAAGGTGCTTGCTAACCGTTTGAAGCTGATTTTGCCTGATGTTGTGTCTGAGAACCAAAGCGCTTTTGTCCCCGGAAGGTTGATCACGGACAATGCGCTCATTGCTTTTGAATGTCTCCATACTATTCGACAACAACGTACTAAGAGGCCTTTCTTTGCTCTGAAGATCGACATGATGAAAGCCTATGATAGGGTGGAGTGGAATTACTTACAGGGCTGCCTCTCCCGCCTAGGCTTTGCTGATGCGTGGATCAACACGGTTATGCGATGTGTCACTAATGTGAGATATGCTGTCCGCGTCAATGGAGATCTTACTGAGCCCGTGGTGCCCTCGAGGGGCATTCGTCAAGGGGATCCCATCAGTCCCTACTTATTCCTTCTTTGCACTGAAGGTTTATCGTGTCTTCTGCAGAAAAAGGAGGTTCAAGGTGCACTACAAGGCTTAAAAAATGGCAGACTTGGACCTTCTATAACACACTTGCTTTTTGCGGATGACAGTATCTTCTTTGCTCGGAGTGATAGGCGGAGTGTGGATGCCCTTCACCAAACTCTCAACCTCTTTTGTGATGGTTCGGGACAGAAGATTAATTTGGACAAATCAACAATTTTCTTTGGTAATGGCTGCCGAGTGGAAGTAAAAGATGAAGTCAAGCAAAGGTTGGGGGTTTACAATGAATCCTTGCAAGACTCTTACCTTGGTATGCCCACTGATATTGGCCGATCGCCTATCATGACGTTCAGGTATATCTTTGACCGCATGTGGCAACGGGCCAATTCTCTCTCAGATCGCCCTCTCTCTAGGGCTGGAAGCGAGGCAATGCTAAAATCAGTCATCCAGGCGATTCCAACTTATGTGATGAGCTGCTTCCGATTGCCAGCTGCCATCTGTGACCAGATGAGGAAACTCATCGCAAATGAATGGTGGGGTAAGAAAGATGGTAGAAGGAAGATGCACTGGAGATCTTGGGTTTGGCTCTCATCACCAAAAGGCATGGGAGGAATGGGTTTTCGGGACATGGAAACTTTTAATCAAGCTATGTTGGGTCGACAATGCTGGAGGCTGCTGACTGATCCTACCTCCTTATGTGCTCGTGTCCTTCAGGGACGGTACTATCCAAATGGTAACTTTTGGAATGCTCAGAATCCTCGGTCTCACAGACACTCGAAGATACCTGGCATCGTAAACTGCTTGAACTTGGTGCTAGGTGGGGTATTGGTAACGGCGCCACTGTCAGAATTATCTCTGACAATTGGATCCCTGGCACCCCGCCGACTAGTTTGAGTACCTTGACTGGGCTAACTGATGGACAAACTGTTGATTCTTTATTTGATGCTGATTCAAGGTCGTGGGATGAGGAGTTGGTTGCTTCAGTCTTCCCCGACGACGTGGCTAGGCAGGTTCTCCAAATTCCCATCAGTGTTTTCAGCGAGGATGATTTTATTTCTTGGCCACACAGTCGTTTTGGTGTGTATACGGTCCGCTCGGCCTATCATCTTGCCCGCTCGGAGGCGGCTCTGGCTACTCAAAGCTCTTCGGGAAAAGGAATGTCGTCAGACTCCCAAGCAGACTCTGCTTTTTGGAAAGCGTTGTGGGCTGTGCAGGCGCCGGGCAAGATGCGCATCACTCTATGGCGTTTTGCACATAATTGCCTGCCGAGCGGACAGCAAATGCAACGACGACACATCCCATCTTCTCCTGCATGTATCCATTGCTCAGCCGAGGAGAGTGTCGAGCATGCGCTGCTGTTCTGTCCATTTGCTTGGGACGTATGGAAAACAGTTAAAGGAACTTTTGATATCCAGCTATACCGGAAGTTCTTCACCTCACCAAAGACTTGGCTAGCTGAATTTCTCACCCGTGGATCCAAGGTGAATACTACGGTTCTAGCTGTGGGCTTTTGGCACCTTTGGGATGCACGCAACAAGCTCCGAGAGGAGGGCGGCACAGTTCATCCTGCTAATGTCGCCGGGAAAATCATTGCCTATGTTGATTTGATTTTGACTCATCTCGTGAAGCCTGGTGCCGACCATAGTCGTGAGACCTCCAGAGTAGTTTCATGGTCTCCGCCGCCGGAAGGTACTCTTCAGGTAAATGTTGATGCTGCTCTCTTCACGTCCTCCCGCAGAGCAGGGGCTGGGGCTGTCATTCGCGATCACCTGGGCGCTATGGTTTCGTCTTTCGCTGATAGCTTTCCAGAAACTACTGAGCCCGAAATGGCCGAGGCCCTCGCAATCAGAGCTGCTCTCTCTTTTGCAAGGAGCGAAGGGCTGGACAGGTTCATCTTAGCATCAGATTGCAAATCAGTGGTGCAAAGAATTGAGGCCAGGGAGAAGGATCGTTCCAGATGTGGCGCTTTAATCCAGGACATCAAAACCTTGGCTGCCTCTTTTCAATCTGTTTCCTTTATGCATGTTTTTCGCGGGCAAAATATTGCTGCGCATCGTTTAGCTCGTTCTTCAGAGTTTTCTAGTGTGTCTGTGTGGCGTGGTGTGTCCCCGATGTGTATTCGGGAAACTATTTGTATTGACTCTATGTTCTCATGATTAATAAAGCACACACGTTCTCAAAAAGGCGTAGCTCGTGCTGCTGCTAGTTCCTCTCTGAAGAAAGAAGGTATTCAACAAACAGTTTCGGTTTTCGATGTTCAAACATCATATACTGTAGAAGTTTACTAGTGTAGTCAGTTCTTTATGTTACTTACCAAATAATACTGTATAAGTGTATGATTGGATGATCCAAAACCTCCAAAGAAACATCGACATCAAATGCAATATCAATTTTTTTCAGTTTTCACTTCACCTAAAATAAAGACAGATTAGTTTGTTTATGTTATAGCAGAAAAATATGGGATACTAATGCAATATCTAACAATGAGTGTACCTTCGTCTTTGCTAGAACCATATGTGAAAAAAGCGACAAGCAGGTCAAGAAAACTGTTAGAGTATTGTACGTATACGGTTATTATAATAGTTTATGATAGTTAGGGCTCTAGCCTAACTTGACTTGTACTTCAAAATGATCCATATACGTCTATATATACTCGTTCACGAGGCTCAATAATATATCCAATGTGTTTCGCCAATCTCCTTCTCTATCGTTCTACATGGTATCAGAGCGGCAAAATTCTTGACCTAGCCGCCGCCGCAACTACCTAGTGTCGCAGCCGCCACTTTCCAAACCCTAGCGTCATCGCCCGCCATGGCGCCGCACTAGCCGAGCAACACGCTTCCGCCGAACCGCCCCCGGGAGGTCGATCTCCATGATCTCCGTCGGGGCCGCGCAATCCGTACGCAGGGTTCGTCCGCCGATCCGTGATCGGCTGCCCTGTAAGTCTTTTTTTCCGATCTCTTGATCGATTTTTTTTTGGTTTACCGATCTTAGATAGGATTGTATCGTCCATTGCCGTCGTTGATGACCCACAAGTATAGGAGATCGCAACAGTCTTCGAGGGTAGTATTACCAAATTTATTGATTCGATACAAGGAGAGCCAAAGAATACTTGCAAACCTTAACAACTGAAGTGTCAATTCAGCAGCACCTAGAAATAGTCTTGCTCATAGGAGTTTATCAGTAGCAACAGTTTTGTAGTAGCAATAGCAAAGCAACAGCAGCAGTAAAACAAGAGCAATAGTAACAATAGTAGCAAACAGTATGGTATGAGTGTGGTAGGCATAGGGATGGATGCACGGGTGTTGTATGGACAATTCTAAACATGTAACTTCAAGATCTAGGGCAATTGCAGGTAAATAAGATAAAATATCAAATCTTACAAAATAATATTGTATGTATGATTGGATGATCCAAAACCTGCAAAGAAACATCAACATCAAATGCAATATCGATTTTTTTTCAGTTTTCACTTCACCTAAAATAAAGACAGATTAGTTTGTTTATGTTATAGCAGAAAAATATGGAATACTAATGCAATATCTAACAATGGGTGTACCTTCATCTTTGCTAGAACCATATGTGAAGAAAGCGACAAGCAGGTCAAGGAAACAAAGACCGCTTTCTGTTGAGATGTAATTGTATTACAGTAGGTCTTCGTGTAACCGTTGAATTGTACTCTGTAATTGTCTATATATATATATATATATATATATATATATATATATATATATATACACGTGACAGCTGGTCCTATTGGAGCTGTGCAATCTCCCATAATCTCTCTACATGGTATCAGCCTAACCGATCCTCCCTAACCCTAACCTAGCCGCCGCCGCCTCCTTTCGTCGTCGTCACCGCGCACTCTACCCAGCCGCCTCTCCCTTAGGCGCCACCGGATCCGCTTCCGCCGCCTCATCACCAAGGACGGGTTTGCCTCCTCCTCCTGCAAATCCGATCCCTTCAACTCCTCCCGCTCCGGCAGCACCAACCCCTTCGCCGACCCCTCCGTCGCCATCAAGTGGTTGGCGATCGACGCCACCATCATCCGCTGGTTTTTTAGACCGTCTCCAACGAGATCTTTCGCACCGTTGTCAAGAACGGCGACTCCGGGCACACGGTCTGGACCAAGATCACCGGCCTCTTCACCGACAACAAGCTCCAGCGGGTCACCTTCCTCCAACAGGAATTCTTCGGCACCCACCAGAACGATCTCTCCCTCGACGACTACCTCCTCTGACTCAAGTCCCTCTCTGACGAGCTACGCGACATGGAGTTCCCGATCGATGACAAGATCCTCCTCTGCATGCTATCGGCAGGACTCGGCGAAGACCTCAGCAACACCGCCTCCAACCTCACGCTGCTCACCACGCCGACCTTCGAGCAAGTTGTGGCGTACCTCGGCCTCGAGGAGCGGCGGTTGAAGCACCTACGGGCCCGGTCGGCTCACACCGCCTTCGCCGCTGGCCTCTCCCGCGCCTCCATGACTACGTCGCCCACGGCGCCTCCCGCGCCTCGCGCACCGGACCCAACCCTGCCCGCATTCTACGCACCTCAGCAACCCGCCTATCCGACTCCCACCAACAGCGACAACGATGGTCGTCGTCGGCGCCGCGACAACAGGGGGCAACGGTGGCAACAGGGGCAACACCAATTTTGCCCCGCCCCGCCCGACGCAGCAAGCCGCCCCGACCCCGCCCTGGATGACGGACACCAATCTTTGGACGGGGGTCGTCCACGCCTACACGATGCCCGTGCCACGCGCCCCCTACCCGGGCATCATGGGTCCGCGCCCGGACAACCACCAGGCATTCTTTGCGGGGCCGATCGTGTCTGTGCCCTACACCGCGCCTTCGCCCCCTACTACCCCGCACCTCAGCTATCGTCGACTCAGTGGGATCCCGCACTGCTGACCGCCCTCCAGTACTCCCCCACCGTTGGCCTCTATGGTGGCGGCGGTGACTGGTTCATGGACATCGGCGCCTCCGCGCACATGTTGAAAGAACATTTCATAATCCCTAGTGTTTTGTGTGTTAGATAACAATATCAAGGATTATTTAACGTGTGTTGAAGTGCTGCAGATCTGTACATTGAGAAGGGAAGGAAACTGCTTTCTGGGGGCGGATAATCCGCCCCATCCCTCTTTCAAGTGTGCGCGACCCCTAGATAAGGGGCGGAGTTTGTGGCCGGATTTTCTGGCCCAGCCGGATTATCCGCCCCTTGGGGCGGACTGTCCGCCCCCTCGAGGAATTCCTTCAAGTCAAGGCTGCATCGCTCTCTGTATGGGGGGCGGAGTTTCCCTCGGACTTTTCGGTCCTTGGGCGGACTTTCTCGCTAGGGCGGATAGTCCGCCCCTGGCGGGGGCGGATAATCCGCCCCCTCTGGAAATTTATTCAAGTCAAGGCCGCGTCGCTCTCTGTATAGGGGGCGGAGTTTTCCCCGGAGTTTCCGTCTTGGGGGGAAGGATTTTCTCCCCAGGGCGGATAGTCCGCCCCCAAATTTCTCCAACGGCTTGTTCTGGGAAGGGGTATTTAAGCCTGTCTTCCCCCTCTGTTTAGAACTCTTGATTCACTCGAAAAAGAACAGACCTGATCTGCAAGCTTCATCCGGGAGAACTCCACCTAGATACACTCAAAGGCTCCGTCCATTGGGGAATCATAGGAGGAGGACTCGATCTTCATCAACTACAATCAAGCGCTTCATATTCTCCCCATTACTTTGGGGAACCACCGATCTAGTATTTCTTGCAAATACCTAGATCCTTGTTTTTGTTTATATTGATAAATCTTGTTCTTGTGGCAGCTTGTTGTCATCTCGGGAGCCCCCAATTCGGTTGTGGGTGTGTGCCTCGATAGAGTTGTAAAAGGCACCGGTTCCCGCCTCGAAGGGATCCAATAGTGGAGAAGGTGGATCAGGCCTCACGTGGCGAGATCCATCGGAGAATAGGGTTAGGCCTATTATGGCGTGGTGGTCTTAGAACCGCCCACCCCTCCAACACAGATGTACTTCCCTTAACAAGGAAGGAACTGCGGTAAAACAAATCCCTGTGTCTCCGCATGCTCCACTATGGTTCCTTCGTTCCTCTCTTTACGTGCTTAGTAGTTAGGATTGCATATAGGGGAATTCTCGTAGTTGCATATCTAGAGAATTTACTTTGTGTCAAGCCTAAAATCGAAAAGGTATTAAAAAATTGGTTAGCACCTATTCACCCCCCCCCCCTCTAGGTGCCCATACGATCCTTTTCAATTGGTATCAGAGCAGCGGCTCTTATTTCGGGCTTAAACGCCTAAGATAAGTATGGGTTCCATGGTAGATGGGAGTGATGCTCCGGATGTAGTCACCATGAATGATCTCAATACGTTGGAAACAACCTTGGTGAGTTCAATGGAGGCTAAGATGGAAGACATGTGTCAATTGATAATGCGTCTCTCCCCATCCACAGCATCACCTCCATCTAACTCTGAGGCTACCACTCCGCAATCCAAGGAAACGGGTAAAACCGATTCCAAAGAGAACGAAGTGGTTGGTGATGACACTAGCAAGAGCTCCTCCTCGGAAAAGGATAGTGGTAAGGATGGATACAGTGAGGTTTCTCATGTGTATTCTCCCGATCCACCTATCCCTCACCCACATATACATAATAGGGGTGATCCACCCAAACTTTCTGCATCTACTTTTTCTCAATGGAAATTTTTGATGAAGTCTCATGTGTGCAGTTCCTCCATTGAGTTGTGGAAAATCATAGAAAATGGTCTTCATGTTGGAAACCCCAACAATCTCACAAGAAGAGAAGTTGTTGATAGCCAATTCAACGCTACAACTCTACACATGATACAGCTTGGTGTGGGTGACAAAGACATGCCACACATTCAGCATCTTAGCACAACTAAGGAAGCTTGGGATGATAGATATGATGCTTTGAGCAACGAAGTTGAAGGATTCTATATGTTGGATGGAGAAGACCACGAGGATATGTATAGGAAGCTCAAGGCAATAGCCACAACTTTCAGAAACCACGGTGCAGCTCATGTTGATGATGCTTGGATCAAGCGCAAGTATGTCAGTGCTCTTATGCCATTTGAGCCCACAGATTTGAAAAGTCTCCAAGGTAGGCATAACTATCACCTCATGTCATCCAATGAAGTAATGCAAGAAATGTCCGCTTTCAAAGTGGCTACCAAGAATGCTGAAGATGCTCGTGCTCGAGCTATGGGGATGCAAAAGGGGGTCAACATGGCCTTGAAGACTAGTGTGATTGATCATGATGAATATGCCGTAGAAGGTCTGGACTGTCCCGAGGATATAAAAAGGATCCACAGACAATACTTGGCTCTTTATGCTAGAAACTTTTGGAAAGATCCAGCCAAGGCTAAAGCTGAACTAGAACGCAAGAGTGGAGCCTATGGAAGAAAAGAAAATGGTCCTAGGCTGAGAACATGTTTCAACTGTGGTGACCGGCTGCACTTTGTAGCTGAGTGTCCATATCAAAGTAGGGAAGATAATGGAGGAAGAATTATTTTCAAGGACAAGTCAAAGGCTCCACGCAAGAAACAATTTGTAAAGAAGAATGCTCCCTTCAAGAAGCAATCGAAGATTGTTCTAGTGGCTCAAGAAGAATATTCATCGGGAAGTGAAGATGAGGACGAGGACGATAGCTCTCAAGAGGTGGCTGCTATAGCCACCACATCTACATCAGCATCTCTCTTTGACTCTCTGAATGAAAACATCATCAACAAGAATTCTACTTGTCTCATGGCAAGAAGCTCCGAGGTAACGACTTCTAACTCTTCTTTTCCTAAGGCTATGATTGACATGGATGATCCTACTAGTCTTAACGTTAAAGAAGAGATTATTGCTTTGGATTACTTCTACACTAACTTGCAAGGTGAGCACAAAGTTAGTTTTGAAGCTCTTATGGATCAGCTGGCCCAAAACAAAGCACTCCTTGAAGAAAAGGTCAGAATTGAAAGGGAGGATGCAATGGAAATTGCATCCTTAAAAAATGCTCTTGAGGAAGAAGAAGAAGCTCGGTTCTCTATTGAAGAGAGGCTTGAGTCCATTGAAGAGTCACATGAAGAAATTGTGGCTAAACTTGTCAAGGAACATGACAATGCAGTCACCAAAGCAAAGAAGTTAAAGAAAGAAAAGATTGACTTTGGGGCTGCTCATGATAGACTCTCCGAGGAATTGGAGAAACTTGACAATGCTCACAAGGCGTTGAAAAATGATTTCTCTATTCTCAATGAGTCACATGATCAGCTTCAAAGTCGATTGGCCAAGTATGATGTTCCTAGCTCATCCAACTCAACATACAGTCAAAAGGTAAATGCTAGTGTGGAAAAAGAAGTGGTCAAGGACATCACTCCCAAGGAGAAGGGTGTGCTTGATGAAGTCCTTGACAAGCAAAGGTCAAATCATGGTAAAGAGGGACTTGGGTATGTCACTAAGTCCAAGAAAAAGAAAAACAAGAAGAACAAGACCAAGAATGTGCAATCAAAGACAAGCGCCGCTGAGAAGAATGTCACAAAAGACAAGACTAACAATATTGGTTTTGCAGGGTCTCACAATCTAAATTATGAACTCTTTTGTGATGATTATGGCGATGTTTATGCTTATTATGTCGGTCCCTTTGATGAATATATTGCTTGGTCTATTTGGGTCCCAAAGACCCTTGTTACTAACATGAAAGGACCCATTGGAAAATGGGTACCTAAAATCAAGAAGTAATTCTCTTGCAGGGCTATGCTTCCGGTGGGTCGAAATGGGTGCTGGATAGTGGATGCACTAGTCATATGACCGGAAGCAAGGGGATCATCACGGAGATGCGTCCAAA
This sequence comes from Avena longiglumis, assembly GCA_030063025.1. Lineage (NCBI taxonomy): Eukaryota > Viridiplantae > Streptophyta > Magnoliopsida > Poales > Poaceae > Avena > Avena longiglumis. Next base: position 484,857,929 of record CP125976.1, read on the forward strand.
TCATCATAATATCATAGTCTCCTATGGTGATAAGTCTAAATCTCAGGTATTGGGTCTTGGCAAAGTTGTGGTTGCCCACGATATCTCTCTCGTGGACGTCATGCTTGTTGAGACCCTCGGTTACAACCTTCTTTCTGTTCGTGCCCTTGGCAAGATGTTTTTTTTTGTTTTTATCGATGATGATTTGGTGGTACTCTTGTGGAGCAAGTCTCTAAAGGTCGCTTTTGTTGGATACGTCGAAAATGACCTGTATGTGGTGGAATTTTCGGGGAAAAACACTTCAGGTCCGATATGTCTATTCGGAAAGGCCGACGTGGGCTGGCTATGGCATCGCCGTTTAGCCCATGTCAACATGAGAACTTTGCAAATTCTCCACAAGGGTGGCCACATCCTTGGACTAAAAGACAATGTCTCCTTTGCCAAAGATTGTGTTTGCAGGGCTTGTGTTGAAGGCAAAATGCACGACTCTCCCCACAAGAGGAAGACTATTGTGTCTTCAAAGAGGATCTTGGAATTACTTCATGTGGATTTATTTGGTCCTCCTTCTCATGCAAGTCTTGGTGGGAAGAAATATTGCTTGGTCATTGTCGATGATTACTCAAGATATACATGGGTCTATTTCTTCAAACTAAAGAGTGAGATTCAACAAACAGTCATTGACTTTGCCAATGAAGTTCAACGTCAACACAATGTTCCTATCTTGGCAATAAGGGGTGACAACGGCTCCGAATTCAAAAATTACACCTTGAATGAGTTTCTAAGCGAAGAGGGGACATCAATATTCCGCTGCGTACACCCCTCAACAAAATGGTGTAGCCGAGAGGAAGAACCGGACTTTGATGGATATGGCAAGATCAATGTTGGCTGAATTCAAGTCTCCTTACAATTTTTGGACTAAAGCCATATCCACTGCTTGTCACTCATCAAACTGGCTCTATCTCCGCAAGATTTTGGACAAGACTCCTTATGAAATACTTACCGGTAACAAACCCAACATCTCATACTTCAGAGTATTCGGGTGTAAGTGTTTCTTTCTTATTAAAGGTGTCCGCTTGTCTAAATTTGAGTCCAAGGATTTAGAAGGTATTTTCGTTGGTTATGGTGCCGAATCTCACACTTACGGAGTCTACAACAAGCTCACTGGGATTGTTGTAGAATCTTGTAGTGTGGAGTTCGATGAAAATAACGGCTCCTTTGCAGGGCAAGTTGATGTTTGTGATGCAGATGTTGAAATACCCCAAGATGCCATAAGAATAATGGGCGTGGGATTTTTCCGCCCCATTGAGGAACCCCTTGTGGCGGATCGGGAAGGACAATGCTCCACTCAAGTGGAGCCCTCATCTACACAAGATCAACAAGCTCCTACTATTGGAGAAAACTCTGCACCAACACCACAACCTGTTGAAGATCATTTGTCTCCTGGACAAGCTGGTAGTCCCAGGACAGACTATCCGCCCCCTCCAAGGGGCGGACAATCCGCCCCCGGCACTCCAACTCGTTCCAGGGGATCCGAATGAGAAGACAACAGTCAATAAGCTCCTAGGCCGGATTCTTCGGCCATCGAGGGTGGATTATCCGGCCCTGGTTCTCCAACTCCTGTCAGGCACTCTCAGGAAGAAGGCACTGGTGCTTCACCTCCCAGGCCGGATAGTCCGGCCCCTCCAAGGGGCGGATTATCCGGCCCTAAAGAACAAACTCAGCAGCAATCTCCTGGTGTTAACTCAGATCAGGATTAAGGGCAAGGCAGTGGTCAAGACCAGGATACAAATACTGAATCAACTCCCTCTAGAAACAATAAGGACATTGAGACTCGTCGCAAGGCTCGTGCTGATCGGAACCTTGAACTAAGGGGTCACACTCTTGACAAGGTTGTTGGTGATCTACGAAGAAGGGTATCTACTAGAAGAGAACTTGCAAGCTTCTGTGATCATCAAGCTCACATTTCCATGGTTGAACCGAAGAAGGTCTTTGATGCTCTTGAAGAAACCGATTCGGTTGTTGCAATGCATGAAGAATTAAATAACTTCGAATGCAACAAAGTTTGGAAGCTCGTAGAGAAACCCAAGGATTGTTGTAATGTTATCGGCACCAAGTGGATCTTCAAGAACAAACAAGATGAAAATGGCATTGTTGTGAGGAATAAAGCAAGACTCGTGGCTCAAGGATTCTCTCAAGTGGAAGGAATTGATTTTGGCAAGACTTATGCTCCTGTGGCTCGTCTTGAGTCCATCCGTATCCTTCTTGCATATGCAGCCCATCATAATTTTAAATTACAGCAAATGGATGTTAAGAGTGTGTTTCTTAATGGTCCTCTACATGAGTTAGTATACATCAAGCAACCCCCGGGTTTTGAGGACCCCAGATTTCCGAACCATGTCTACAAACTCGATAAGACGCTCTATGGCCTTAAACAAGCCCCACGTGCGTGGTATGAGCACCTTAAAGAGCTTTTGTTAGACCGTGGATTCGAAGTTGGGCAAATCGATCCCACTCTTTTTACTAAGAAGGTTAATGGGGAGCTTTTTGTATGCCAACTTTATGTAGATGATATTATTTTTGGCTCTACTAACCAAGCTTTTAACGATGAATTTTCAAAGCTTATGACTGACAGGTTTGAGATGTCCATGATGGGTGAGTTGAGGTCCTTTATTGGATTTGAGATCAAACAACTTAGAGAGGAAACCTTTATTAATCAAGCTAAGTACATCCAAGACATGCTCAAAAGGTTCAAGATGACGGATCTCAATGGTGTGGCTACTCCAATGCAAACAAAGTGTCATCTTGAGATCAATCCCAAGGGTAAAGACGTGGACCAAAAGGTATTACCGATCCATGATCGGATCTCTCCTTTACCTTTGTGCATCTAGACCGATATCGTGTTAAGTGTAGGAGTGTGTGCAAGGTACCAAGCCGCTCCTAAAGAAAGCCACTTAGTGGCGGTCAAATGAATCTTCAGATATTTGGTTCATTCCCCAAATTTTGGGTTATGGTATCCCAAAGGTTCAAGTTTCTCTCTATGTGGTTACACTGATTCATATTGGGCTAGTGACAAAGATGATAGGAAATCAACCTGTGGTGCATGTCAATTCTTGGGCAGGTCTCTAGTGTGTTGGTCTTCAAAGAAACAGAATTGTATTTCACTCTCACCGGTTGAATATGTTGCTGCTGCAAGTGCTTGTACACAATTGTTATGGATGAGGCAAACTTTAAAGGAATATGGTGTCAATTGTGACAAAGTGCCTCTATTATGTGACAATGAAAGTGCTATCAAGATTTCTTACAATCCCGTGCAGCATACAAGAACAAAACATATAGAGATTCGCAACCACTTCATTCGGGATCATGTTGCTCGTGGTGACATTGCCCTATCCTTTGTGAGAACGAAGAACCAACTTGTTGATATTTTCACGAATCCCCTTGACGAAGCAAGATTTTGTTATTTGAGGAATGAGCCAAGGAGCTTGGCTTGACTATCCTTGCACACTCACTTGCTCTTATTCATGTATTTGGTTTAGATGCGGGCATAGACATAGGGGGAGTGTGGTCCTAATTGATTGGGCCAACCCTCCCCCCATAATGCCGGAAGCAAGTAAAATCATTTCCCTTAATATCATTTTGTGATATGTGGGTCATCGATGAGCATTGGTTTTGAACTCAAGATACATCTTCGCGGTGTCATACCATGCGCTCCAACATGGTGGCTTCGGCCACTGCCCTCTTCCTAGATAAGAGTTGGTTTCTAATCGCTCTTCTTCCTTTTTGGCGTTTCGATGCCAAAGGGGGGAAGTAGTTCTATTAGGTCGCCGGATTTTCATGGGTCATGGGTCGGGCACAAGCACTTGGTTTTCCATTCGTTCGTTTTACTTGTGCCCCTTTAGCGTGAACTTATTTGCTATTTGCTATTTGTTGCTTGGTTATTTTAAGACTCTGTCGTGACTTATTATGTATGGTCTCATGGAATTATGGATTTATATTGTGGACCTACTATCATGGAATTCTGGATTTATCTGTGGAGTCTGGCATTCTAGTTGATGACATATGGAATCATGGGATTATCTTATGTATGCATCAATTGTGTGGGATGTGCAATCTCATTAGTTTATTTGGCAATATTCACATCCCGATGGTATGATCTCGTTTACCAACCCATCTGGTTTTAATTGTTCTTTCTATGAAAGTTGTGTTATCTAGTGTGTGCATGTGTGTTTCAAAGGTAAATTTTAATATGCACACATCTAGGGGGAGCCTCTTTCATTTATTTTAAGGGTGTCGTTGGTAGTCGTTTGCAAATCCTAATATTGTCATCTAACACCAAAAAGGGGGAGATTGAAAGAACATTTCATAATCCCTAGTGTTTTGTGTGTTAGATAACAGTATCAAGGATTATTTAACGTGTGTTGAAGTGCTGCAGATCTGTACATTGAGAAGGGAAGGAAACTGCTTTCTGGGGGCGGATAATCCGCCCCATCCCTCTTTCAAGTGTGCACGACCCCTAGAGAAGGGGGCGGAGTTTGTGGCCGGATTTTCCGGCCTAGCCGGATTATCCGCCCCTTGGGGCAGACTGTCCGCCCCCTCGAGGAATTCCTTCAAGTCAAGGATGCATCGCTCTCTGTATGGGGGGCGGAGTTTCCCTCGGACTTTCCGGTCCTTGGGCGGACTTTCTCCCAAGGGCGGATAGTCCGCCCCTGGCGGGGGCGGATAATCCGCCCCCTCTGGAAATTTCTTCAAGTCAAGGCCGCGTCGCTCTCTGCATAGGGGGCGGAGTTTTCCCCAAAGTTTCCGTCTTGGGGGGAAGGATTTTCTCCCCAGGGCGGATAGTCCGCCCCCAAATTTCTCCAACGGCTTGTTCTGGGCAGGGGGTATTTAAGCATGTCTTCCCCCTCTGTTTAGAACTCTTGATTCACTCGAAAAAGAACAGACCTGATCTGCAAGCTTCATCCGAGAGAACTCCACCTAGATACACTCAAAGGCTCCGTCCATTGGGGAATCAAAGGAGGAGGACTCGATCTTCATCAACTACAATCAAGCGCTTCATCTTCTCCCCATTCCTTTGGGGAACCACCGATCTTGTATTTCTTGCAAATACCTAGATCCTTGTTTTTGTTTATATTGATAAACCTTGTTCTTGTGGCAGCTTGTCATCTCGAGAGCCCCCAATTCGGTTGTGGGTGTGTGCCCCGATAGAGTTGTAAAGGCACCGGTTCCCGCCTCAAAGGGATCCAATAGTGTAGAAGGTGGATCAGGCCTCTCGTGGCGAGATCCATCGGAGAATAGGGTGAGGCCTATTGTGGCGTGGTGGTCTTAGAACCGCCCACCCCTCCAACATAGATGTACTTCCCTTAACAAGGAAGGAACTGCGGTAAAACAAATCCTTGTGTCTCCGCGTGCTCCACTACGGTTCCTTCATTCCTCTCTTTACGTGCTTAGTAGTTAGGATTGCATATAGGGAAATTCTCGTAGTTGCATATCTAAAGAATTTACTTTGTGTCAAGCCTAAAATTGAAAAAGTATTAGAAAATTGGTTAGCACCTATTCACCCCCTCCCCCCTCTAGGTGCCCATACGATCCATTTCACATGTCCTCTCACCCCGGTAACCTCTCCACCTCTTTCCCCACTTCCACTTTGTCTCGCATCATCGTTGGCAACGGTCATGGTCTTCCTATTACTCACACCGGCTCCGCCGCCTTTCCTTCTAACTCCACTCCTCTCACTCTAATAATATCTTCGTCTCTCCTAAATTAATTCAGAATTTAGTCTTAGTTTGTTCTCTCGCTCGTGACAATTCCGTGACCGTGGAATTTGATGCTTTTGGTTTTTCTGTGAAGGATGGTCGTACTCGGATGCTCCTCCACCGCAGTGACAGCTCTGGCGATTTGTACCCTGTCGGGTCTTCCACCACCACCGCCCCCCCCACCAGCCGCCTCGCCCTCTCCGCCGGTGCCGACCTCTGGCACGCACGCCTCGGCCATCCTAGCTCCACCACTCTCTGTCAAATAATTAGAGGTTTTTCTTTTACATGTAATAAAACGGATGCTCATTCTTGTGAAGCATGTCGTCTCGACAAACATGTTCGCCTTCTGTTTAATTCCTCCTCCATAGTAGCGTATTTTCCTTTTTAGTTAATTCATAGTGATGTTTGGACCTCGCTGATTCCGAGTAATTTTGGCTTTAATTACTATCTTGTGATTTTAGACGATTATTCGCACTTTGTATGGAATTTTCCACTGCGCCGTAAGTCGGATGTTTCCTCCACCCTCGCCTCCTTTTTCTCCTACGTCTCCACCCAATTCGGCCGCCTCATACATGCTCTCCAAAATGACAACGACAAAGAGTTCGACAACATCACTGTCCGCACCCTCCTCGCCTCTCATGGCACCGTCTTCCGTCTAACGTGTCCCTACACCTCTCAACAAAATGGTCATGCTGAACGCATCCTCGGCACTCTAAACGATTGTGTTTGCACCCTTTTGTTCCACGCGTATATGCCGCCACGATTCTGGACGGATGCCCTCGCCACCGCTACTCTTCTCATTAACATTCGCCCATGTTGTTCCTGCTGGCAATACGCGCCGTACCATCTCATCTTTGGTACGCCTCCGTCCTATGCTGATCTCCGCATCTTCGGCTTCCTGTGCTACCCTAGCACCGCTGCCACCGCGCCCCATAAGCTTGCCCCCCGCTCCTTGCCTTGTGTGTTCCTCGGCTATCCTTCCAACACCAAGGGCTATCGCTGCTATGATCCGGTCTCTCATCGCATAATCACCTCGAGGCATGTTTACTTTGATGAGTTGGTTTTTCTATTTCAGCAGGGAGTTTTGGCACCCCCTTTGGCGACAGATGCGGCTCCGCTTGAGGCCACCCCTGGACGACGCCTGGATTTCCTCGCCGCGCCCGTCGGCTCCGCCAGTGCCCGGGCATGCGCCGTTGACACTGTCTGTGTTGACCTCGTCCGCGTCGACCCCTACGGCGCCTGCGACACCGTCTATGTCAACACCGTCCGTGCCCTCGACGCGCTCGACACCATCTGCGTCGCCCTCTGTCTCGATGCCGGCCGCGTCGGTCGCCGCCTCGCCTTCTACATCCAGCTCAGCCGCCGACACCCTACCCCTGCTCCCTCGCGCGGGTGTGCATCGCCCGTCCACTCGCTACCCCTCCACCGAGTATGTCTGCGCGACCTCTACATCGACGCCCTCGTAGGCACTCTCTCTGGTTCCCACCTCCGCTCGGGCTGCCCTTCGAGACCCTCACTAGCAAGCTGCCATGTAGGAAGAGTTTGATGCGCTGCAGCGCAATCGGACTTGGGAGCTCGTTCCTCGACCTCCTCGTGCCAACGTCATCACCGGCAAGTGGGTATTCAAGCACAAGTTGCAGTCTGACGGGACTCTCGAGCGCTACAAGGCACGTTGGGTGGTTCGCGGTTTCCGCCAACATGACGGTGTCGACTTCACGGATACGTTCGCCCCATTTGTCAAACCGGGCATGATCCGCACGGTGCTGCACCTCGCCGCCTATAGAGCTTGGATTGTGCATCAGATGGACGTCTCCAACGTCTTTCTTCATGGACACCTCTCCGAGCAGGTGTACTGTCAGCAGCCGATCGGCTTCATCGACACCGATCACCCCGAGCACGTATGCCTTCTCTCGCACTCCTTGTATGGCTTGAAGCAAGCGTCGCGCGCCTGGTACCAGCGCATCGTAGCATTCCTCCACAAGCTCGGCTTCCGGTATACGCGCTCCGACGCCTCGTTGTTTGTCTTTCGACATGGAACTGAGACTGCCTACCTGTCGCTCTATGTTTACGACATCATCTTGACAGCCAGCACTGCTGATCTCCTTCGACGGCTCACCGATCGCCTTCACGCTGAGTTCTCCATCAAGGACTTGGGCTGATACGTCCAAAACGTATCTACTTTCCCGAACACTTTTGATATTGTTTCTCCTCTAAACTTGTGTGATTTGAATACAACAAACATGGACTGACGCTATGTTTAGCAAAATTACCTTGGTGTTTAGTTTTTGTGCAGAAAATCAACTATTAGGAACAATCTCGGAAAATATGACAAAAATCCTATTTCACCAGAAGACTCACGGAGCCAGAAGACGAGACGGAGGAGGGCCACGAGAGGCCCACACCCCCTGGCCGTGCGGGTTGGCCCAGGCTGCGCCAAGGAGGGGTGTTGCCACCTCGGGCACCACCTCGGCCTCCCTCTTCGCCTATAAGAAGCCTCTTGATCTAAAAACCAGGGGGGTTCGATGTTTATCAGAAATAGTTCCGCTGCGCCGCCACCGCCAGAAACCGTGATTCGGAACCAGAAACTCTGTTCTGGCACCCTGTTGGGATGGAGAATTTGGAGGGGATCATCGCCGTCATCATCACCGACGCATCTCCATCAACCATCCATGTTTCCCCCATCCATGAGTGAGAAATCCCCTCCTGTAGGCTATGGGGATTGTAGGGATTGAATGAGTTGTATCATGTAATCGAATAAGATTGTTAGGGCATGGTGCATAGTATCTTTATTAGTGCTATTTGACTTTGTTGCAACTTATTTTGCTTAATGCTTGTCACTAGGGCCTGAGTGCCATGGTCTCAGATCTGAACATTATATTAATTCATAATGGTAGTATTGTTTGTGATATTATCTGCAAGTTGTGTACATATATCATTGTCTAGAACCAAAGGCCCCGAAGTGACAGAAATAGGGACAGCCGGAGGGGATGGCTGTGATATGAGGATCACATGTGTTCATGGAGTGTTAATGCTTTGCTACAGTGCTCTATTAAAAGGAGTACCTTAATTGGCAGTAGATTCCCTTGAGGCCCCGCTGCAACGGGCTGGCAGGACAAAACATGTTGTGCAAGTTCTCATTGCGAGCACGTATGACTATATATGGAACACATGCCTATGATTGTTTAGTACTTGGATGCTTTATCTTATTTATCTGCAAATGCCCTAGATCTTGAAGTTACATGAATAGTCTCATCCATGCAACCCCCGTCCATCCATCCATATGCCTACCATACTCATATCCTACTGCTTGCTACTATTGTTACTACTGCCTTTGTTTTACTGCTGCTGTTATTTTGCTATTGCTACTACAAAACTGTTGCTACTGATAAATTACTGTGAGCAAGACTATTTCCAGGTGCAACTGAATTGACAACTTAGTTGTTATGGCTTATAAGTATTCTTTGGCTCCCTTTGTGTCAAATCAATAAATTGGGTAATACTACCCTAGAAGACTGTTGCGATCCCCTATACTTGTGGGTCATCATGGGCCCGCTCCATTACTTCCTCGGCCTCGAGGTGGTTCGTCGAGCGGACGGGTTCTTTCTTCACCAGTGGAAGTATGCCCATGAGCTTCTCGAGCACGCTAGGATGCTGAATTGCAATCATGTGCCCACTCCCGTTGACACAAGGGCCAAGTTGTCCGCCACCGATGGCTCACCGGCTCCTGATGCATTGTTCTACCACTCCATCGTCCGTGCCTTGCAGTACTTGACGCTTACGCGACCAGAGCTATAGTATGCCGTGCAACAGGTTGTCTTCATATGCATGTGCCATGGGACGCCCACTGGACTACAGTCAAGCGGCTTCTTCGCTACATCTACGACACTATCGATCTCGGCCTCTCGATCACCGCCTCGCCGTCCTTGGACATCGTGGCATACTCCGACGCGGACTGGGCGGTCTGACCTGACACTCAGCGCTCTACCTCTGGATATTATGTCTACCTCGGCTAGTCGCTCATCTCTTGGTCGTCCAAGAGATAGCCCACTGTCTCGCGCTCTAGCGCACAGGCAGAGTATCGCGCCGTGGCTAACGTCGTGGCCGAGTGCACCTGGCTTCGCCAGCTTCTCTCCGAGCTCTCTTGTCCTGTTGACAATGCCACTGTTGTCTTTTGTGATAATGTTTCGGCTGTACCTCTCCGCCAACCCCGTTCATCATTGACGTACTAAGCACATCGAGCTGGATATCCACTTTGTTCGCGAGCAGGTTGCTCTTGGTCATGTTCAAGTTCTTCACGTGCTGACCTCTCAGCAGTTTGCGAATATCATGACGAAGGGCTTGCCGACGTCGACATTTGGTGAGTTCCGATCCAGTATGTGTGTCGGTACCAACCCTTCGACTGCGGGGGGTGTTGAGATGTAATTGTATTATAGTAGGTCTCCGTGTAACCCTCGGATTGGACCCTATAATTATATATGTATATGATAGCCGGCCCTATTAGAGTTATGTAATCTCCCATAATCTCTTTACAGTTCCAACGATCACCTTCTTCTGAACATCAACTTCATTAGATACAACTATATTGTGACTTTCTTTCTCTATTTCACCATGGCAAACAAACAAGCACTACTAGGAAACCAGCTATAGATAGACAAATCTTCTGTGGCGCATATGTGTGACCATGCGCCACAGATAAACTCCAGTGGCGCATTTCAGGCAATGCGCCACAGAAATTTTAACACTTATGTGGCGCATATAGGGAAACAATGCACCACAGAAGTTTAGTGGACCCGCCACCGCGGTTGGGCTCCCTCACTTTCTGTGGCGCTTTGCGCCACAGGACATATGCGCCACAGAAAGTGAGGGTAGGCCCAAGCACAGAATTTAGTTGACCAATGTTCTGTGGCGCATATCTATATATGCGCCATAGAAGTTACAACTTCTATGGCGCTGGAAAACCAGATTTCAACCCCCCCTGGTGGATCGCCTTTTAACTTTTGTAAAAAATAAATGAAAATGATAAAAAATTTAGAAAAATAATTCCTTTGAGATGTAGTTGTATTTTGGGGTATAGTTGTAGGGAAAATTTAAAAACATGAATTTCGATGTATTTTGCAAAAAAAGTTCATGGGATAGTCAAACGGACGTAACTTTTGCATACGATATCGGAAAAAAAGTTTAATATACCAAAATGATCGTCTCGAAATTTTCTACTCGATTTCAATGCCGGAGGCCTTTGAAGTTTTATAGTTTCCCCAAATTCGAAAAGAGTAAAAAGTTATGGCAGAAAGAAGATTTTTCCTACAAAAAAATAAAAAAGGGGGACCAACTTTTGTGGCGCATTGCTCCCATATGCGCCACAGAAGTGTTGGGCGGGATTAGAAATTTGAATCCGCCGCCCCTTCTCCCTCTCTTATCCTCTTCTCCTCCTCCACCATTCTCCTTCTCCACCATTCTCCTCCTCCACTTCTTCTCTCCTTCTCCTCCTCCTCTTCTACCTTACCTTCTCCTCCTCATCCCTCCTCCTCCACTTTGGTGAGCTCGTCCTCCTCCACCCCAGTGAGCTCCTCCTTGATGTCTACACACTTCTATTCTTGTAGACAGTTGTTGGGCCTCCAAGTGCAGAGGTTTGTAGAACAGCAACAAGTTTCCCTTAAGTGGATTACCCAAGGTTTATTGAACTCAGGAAGGAAGTGGTCAAAGGTATCCCTCTCAAGCAACCCTGCAATAAAGATACAAGAAGTATCTTGTGTCCCCAACACACCCAATACACTTGTCATGTGTATAGGTGCACTAGTTCGGTGAAGAGATAGTGAAATACAAGTGGTAATGGTGCCAGAAAAGAGCTTCTGACAGGGAGGATATCCCCGGCAACTGCCCCAGAAAAGACTTTGGTGGCGTGGAAGAGACTAAAGGCAAACTGAAACAAAGGTGGAAGCAAGCAAACATGTCATAGATCTAGATGCAAACGGTGTTTCAGTGTTTAGAAACAACGCCTAGGGATCATATTTTCACTAGTGAACACTCTCAATAAATATATTCTCTTCATGATACTACCCAGAACTACTCTCCGGTTGGACACTCTAATCCATGGTAGGGCTATAACAACACTCCTCAAAGTCTGCCTTCCCCATCTAGATAACCCCACACTGTCACCTTGAGCGCTAGATGGTTCCAACAAACACCACAATTTCATAGGACAACCAACTCAAAATATACCCATGATAAATATTTATGAACTCTAGCCTAAGTGCCACCACGGTATGCATGTTGTCACTTTCACACACGTGGGGAGAGTTGAAGATCTATTAAAGCACTTGAGTAGCAAAGTAGATCTACTTGATTACAAAGCTCATGATCACAACATGATCATGCATAGAGAGAGAGATGAACACATAGCTACCGATAGAGCCCTTAGCCTCAAGAAAGAACTACTCCCTCCTCATCATGAGAATCAGCAACGGTGATGGAGATGGCGATGGAGATCAATGGAGATGGTGGTGGAGATCGATGGAGATGGATCCGGGGGCACTTACCCGTCCTGGCAAGGTGCTAGAACAGAGAATTATGTCCCCCAAATCTCCCCTTCGGTGGCGGCGGCACTGCGGAACTTTTTGTGGATGGAGGGTGGATTATCTAGGAGTTTCTCCCTGGGGGCTTCTTATAGGCGAAGGGCAGGCGAGGAGGGCCAGGGCACACTGGTGGCGCGGCTGGTGGGCTCGCCACCCTAGGGTGTGAACACCCTGGTGCCCTACTCCGTCTCTGCTTCGATTTTCCGTATTGTTCCGGGGAAAATATGAATATTGGCTTTTGTCCCGTCCAATTCCGAGAATATTCATTTTTTAGCTTTTCTGAAACCAAAAAAAGCAGAAAACATGCAACTGGCACTGTGGCATCTTGTCAATAGTTTAGTTCCAGAAAGTGTATAAAAATACCTCAAAGTGTAGACAAAACATAAGACAAATGATATAAAACAAGCATGGAGCATCAAAAATTATAGATACGTTTACGACGTATCACTCCTCCTCCCTCATCCACCCCGGTTAGCTCCTCCTCCTTTCTCCCTCCTCTCTCCCTCCTCCTACACCCCGGTGAGCTCCTCCTCCGGCGGCCTCCTCCTATCCTCCACCGGAAACCTCCACCTCCTCCTCCGGCGAGCCCCTCCTCCACCGGTGGCCTCCTCCTCTCCTCCACCGGCGACCTCCTCCTCCTCCTCCTTCGGCCACCATCCGCCTCCTTTTCCTCCCTTGTGATATGTCCAAAACATATCTACTTTCCCGAACACTTCTGCTATTGTTTCTCCTCTAAAGTTGTGTGATTTGGATACAACTAACACGGACTGACGCTATTTTCAGCAGAATTACCTTGGTGTCTAGTTTTTTGTGCAGAAAATCAACTATTAGGAAAAATCCCAGAAAATATGCCAAAAATTATATTTCACCAGAAGATCCACGGAGCCAGAAGACGGAACGGAGTGGAGGCCTGGGGGGCCCACACCCCTGCCAGGCGCGGGTGGGCCCTGCCCCGCGCCTAGGGGGTGCGGCCACCCTAGGCACCCCCTCAGGCTCCCTCTACGCCTATAAGTTGCCCCTTGACCTAAAAACCTAGGGGGGTCGACGTTTTCCAGAGAAGAGTTCCGCTCCGCCGCCACCATCAGAAACCAAGATTCGGATCCAGAAACTCCGTTCTGGCACCCTGCCGGGATAGGGAATTTGGAGAAGATCATCGCCATCGTCATCACCGACGCCTCTCCATCAACCATCAATGTTTCCCTCATCCATGAGTGAGTAATCCCCCGCTATAGGCTATGGGGATGGTAGGGATTGGATGAGTTCTATCTTGTAATCGAATAAGATTGTTAGGGCATAGTGCCTAGTATCTCTATTAGTGCTATTTGACTTTGTTGCAACTTGTTGTGCTTAATGCTTGTCACTAGGGCCCAAGTGCCATGATCTCATATCTGAACTTATTATTGAATCATTATGATATTATTGTTTGTGATCTTATCTGCAAGTTGTGTACACATATCATTGTCCAGATCCAAAGGCCCCGAAGTGACAATAATTGGGACAACCTGAGGGGATGGCTGTGGTGTGAGGATCACATGTGTTCACAAAGTGTTAATGCTTTGCTCCGGTGCTCTAATTAAAGGAGCACCTTAATTGCCAGTAGTTCCCTAGAGGCCCCGCTGCCACGGGCTGGCTGGACAAAAGATGTTGTGCAAGTTCTCATTGCGAGCACGTATGACAATATATGGAGCACATGCCTAGGATTTTTTAGTACGTGGATGCTTGTTATTATTTATCTGCAATGCCCTAGATCTTGAAGTTACATGTTTAGACTTGTCCATGCAACGCCCGTCCATCCATCCCTATGCCTAACGCACTCGAATCCTACTGTTACCATTACTACTACTATTGCTCATGTTTTACTGCTGATGTTGCTTTGATTTTGCTACTACCAAACTGCTGCTACTCATAAACTTCTGTGAGCAAGAACTATTTACAGATGCAGCTGAATTGACAATTCAGTTGTTATGGCTTGCAAGTATTCTTTGGCTCCCCTTGTGTCGAATCAATAAATTGGGTAATACTACCCGCGAAGACTGTTGTGATCCCCTATACTTGTGGGTCATCAACACTATTTTCTGGCGCCGTTGCCGGAGACCATAGCTTTATTTGTAAGTTCACTTGGATCTACTATTGTTCACTGCTACTCCTTTCATCATGGGTAAGTCTCGTGATGGAAAGTTCCCTATTATACCATCCACTACAAGAAGAGGTACAATCCTAATCACCTCTGTTGCTCTTGATTCACCATCTGTTATAAGTAAGCTTGTTACACCACCACCACCACATACTCATACTACACACACTGCTACTACTACTGCATTTGAAACTGCTTTTGATGCTCATGATGTTACTTCTACTATGCTTGATGCGAGTGGTTCATTAGGTCCTTTCCTAGATGCTACTATGGCTAGTCTAGGAAATACCAAAACTCCTAGTGAAGACACTGTTACACCTGTTAGGTCACCTAAGTCTAGAGAGAGTTATGATATTAATGATGGTTACATTGTGTTCTCTGATGAATTTGTTGAAGAGTGTCGAAACACACATGGTACTAGTGCTATTAAGAGTCTCCTTGCTAGACGCACCATTATTCTTAAGTTGTCCTCTGATCCTAAGTTTGCCACCTCTCCCATAGATATTAAAGATAAAGATTACAATTTCTCTCTTGATTTATCCTATTTGGACATTGTTGAGAAAGAATCTTATTGTGGGACTGAAGATGAGAGTGTTGTGGCTCATATGAATGAGCTTTCTACTATGAGTGCTTTATTCTCTAATGATTTTAAGATGCGTACGTACTTTGTTACTAAGATCTTTCCTTTTTCACTAAAAGGAGAAGCTAGGGCTTGGTTTAATAGATTACCTCCTGGTTCCATTCACAGCCCTGATTGCTTGATTGCTTCTTTCTTCCAGAAATATTTTCCTTCCAGTGCTAGACATGCTGATTTGCAGAGACTTTTTGATTTTAAACAGGGAGAAGAAGAGAAATTGCCTGAGTCATGGACAAGGTTCTGTGCCTTGATTCATGCACATCCTGGATGCCAATTACCTAAGAATGAGATTCTTGATATTTATTATAATAGACTAACTGATGATTCTAGGACCTACCTAGATAGATTTGCTGATTGTGTTTTCAGGAAAAGAACTCCTACCGATGTTGAAGAATTAATGACTAAGATAAGCAAGAATTATGATGATTGGAATTCAACTGAGCTAAGTAATTCTGAGACTATTATTCCTGAACCAGATGTTCCTGAACTAGTTCCAACACCAAAGAAGAGGTGAGTTATTGCATTAAATGATGAAGTGATGAAGGAAGCTAAGAAATGTCTAAAGGAGAAAGGTATTAGAGCTGAAGATGTGAAGAATCTACCTCCTATAGAAGAATTATGTAAGCCAATTCCCCACTCATCTACTATTGAGGTACACTCTCTCCTACACTTTGATGAAGGTGATATTACTTATGGTAAGCCTCCTGGTCAATGTTTAGAGGAACTTGACATTTTTATTGTTAAACAAGGTAATTTTAATAAACAAGTTCAGAATCATTTATTGGAAAACTCTAGAGCTATCAATGAGTTGAAAGATATTGTGGAAAGAACTTCTAATGATATTAAAATGCTTTGTAAACACTTTCAAAAGGTTCAAACCCAACTTGATCAACTTGCTAAGGTACAAAAAGATATGCTAGTTAACGCCTCAGGAGATAAACATGCTTATGGAATTAGAACTAGGAGTGGTATAGCTACTCAAGATCCTTTATATCCTGAAGGACACCCTAAAAGAATTGAGCATGACTCTCAGCAAGGTGAGAGTAGTGGTAGTCCTCGTAAGAGAAAGAAAAAGAAACACAAAATAGTTGAGGAACCCCTTGAACCTGTTGTAGATCCTAATAGTATATTTGTCTCTAATGCTGAAACTGAGAGTGATAATGATAAAAATGATGCTCCTGATAAGGAGGAAGGTGAGGAAGAACCTGAGAAGCACACTAAGAACACTAGGTACACTAAGGAAGATTTTATTGCTAATAAACATGGTAAAGAGAGAGAACCTTGGGTGCAGAAACATATGCCTTTTCCAGGTACACTACAAGAAATGTGGCAAACTATGACCTTCTAATAGTGACCGTGAATAAAATCGTCATAGATCTATGACGATTTTGCACTAGATAGTCATAAGCCGTTCGAAGGGGTCAAAACCTTGAAAAATTAAGACGTTTTGACTCTAAAACGTCATATTTTCTCTAGCTAAAATCGTCATAATATGGCGGATGTAGCCTACGACATTTATTTTAGCTGATTACGATGATTTAAATTGGTCATAACGTCTAAAATAGAATAAAGTTGAAATGAGTAAGAATTTGCCCCACCATTTCCATCTATGTGGCATGTCTATGTGTCAGTTTTTGCATATGAGGCATACCTATGTGTCAATATTTGGTTCCAGGACACCCAACAAATTAAACTCACGCGTGGGGGAATAATAAGCAAAAAAGGGGGCGAGGGGACTCGAACCAACCTCCCCGCAGTTGGAAGGCACCTAACCACCAGACCAACTCAATTTAGTTGTCCCATACACGCGCTCAGCCCTTTTGACTATCACCCTCGTTCGCTTGCGTGGGAATAATAAGCAAAAAAGGTCAGGGGGGCTCAACCGAGACCTCCCAACAAATGGAAGGAACCTAACCAATGCACCAACTCAACTTTGTTGTCCAATAGACGCTCAAACATTTTGACTATTACTCGATCGATGAATCGGCCTCGGCTGTGTTCCCCTAATGGGCCTCGTCGGGAACGTGTATTTTGGGTGGGCTTTGACCTTGGGCGCAGTAGATTAGGTCCGGTTATTTTTTTTTTCGTTTTTCTTTTTGTGTTTCCATAATTCTTGTGTATCTTTCTCATAAAAACTCCAAAATAATTGTTTTTTGTCTCTAAATTTTTATAAATTTCATTAGATCATAATAGGATGTTAATTATGAATAGTATGATTACTTGAAATTGTGGATCTACTAATACCATGTTAGTCCATAGTAGGGACAATATCATAATTCAAAATACTATGATTTTGAAACTAGGGTTTTGAAGGTTCTTAGCTCGGGGCTGAGCCTCACTAAAATTGCATTGGATCTCTAAAGAAATATCATATTGCGAGTCGAAAAATGATTTTTTTGAAAAAATCATGGGCATCAGATAATGTACCTGTAGTTTAAATCGGACCCACTTCGTGCCGATTCGGCAGGAATTTGTCTTTTTCGCCAGGGGTGAACGGAAAGGTTTGAGATATCCCGGTTGGGACATTGTCTATGTAAGGTGGTATAATATTTTTATAAAATGTGGTGGTACCATTCTAAAACTATCATTTGGTGGTTGCTTCACAAAACACCCCGTTTTTTACGCTCAGAAAATAGAAAATGGTTTTTCCGTGCGTCAAAAAGGAAAACTTCCTCCTGCAACATTGTTCGCCATCCCATGATACATATGTGTGCACAATATGGGCACATTATCACAAACTATGCCCTGATTCTAGCCATAACATTGGTCGTTTGGTCCGAAAGCCATGAAACCTCGGACATGATAGGTCATTTCTGAGAAGGTTTTTTCGAGACACTTGAAATATACCAAGGTTGGTATTTTTCCTTGCAACTATGTCATATAATAAGACACCACGCGAAGGATTTGCATTGATCGGACCGTTTTTGAATTTTTTATGCCCGTTTCAAACTATGGTCAAAACGGTGGGCACGGAGGTTCTTAGCTAGGGGCTGAGACTCGCTAAACTTGCATTGTATCTCTGAAGAAACAGCATATTGTGAATCTAAAAATCCTTTTGGAAAAAATCAGGAGCATCGGATCATGTACCTGTAGTTCAAATCGGACCCACTTCCTGCCGATTCGGCAGGAATTTGTCTTTTTCGCCAGGGATGAACGGAAAGGTTTGAGATATCCCAGTTGGGACATTGTCTATGTAAGGTGGTCTAGTATTTTTACAAAATGTGGTGGTACCATTATAAAACTATCATTTGGCGGTTGCTTCACAAAACGCCCTGTTTTTTATGCTCGAAAAATGGAAAATGGTTTTTCCGTGCGTCAAAAAGGAAAAATTCCTCCTGCAACATTGTTCGCCATCCCATGATACATATGTGTGCACAATATGGGCACATTATCACAAACTATGCCATGATTCTAGCCATAACATTGGTCGTTTGGTCCGAAAGCCATGAAACCTCGGACATGATATGTCATTTCTGAGAAGGTTTTTTCGAGACACTTGCAATATACCAAGGTTGGTATTTTTCCTTGCAACTATGTCATATAATAAGACACCACGCGAAGGATTTGCATTGATCGGACCGTTTTGAATTTTTATGCCCGCTTCAAACTATGGTCAAAGCGGTGGGCACGGAGGTTCTTAGCTAGGGCTGAGACTCGCTAAACTTGCATTGTATCTATGAAGAAACAGCATATTGTGAATCTAAAATCCTTTTGGAAAAAATCAGAGCATCGGATCATGTACCGTAGTTCAAATCGGACCCACTTCCTGCCGATTTGGCAGGAATTTGTCTTTTTCGCCAGGGGTGAACGGAAAGGTTTCAGATATCCCGGTTGGGACATTGTCTATGTAAGGTGGTCTAATATTTTTACAATGTGGTGGTACCATTCTAAAACTATCATTTGGTGGTTGCTTCAAAATGCCCCGCTTTTACGCCGAAAATGGAAAATGGTTTTCCGCAAGGCCAAAAGGAAAACTTCCTCCCGCAACATTGTTCGCCATCCCATGATACATATGTGTGCACAATATGGGCACATTATCACAAACTATGCCCTAATTCTAGCCATAACATTGGTCGTTTGGTCCGAAAGCCATGAAACCTCGGACATGATAGGTCATTTCCGAGAAGGTTTTTGAGACACTTGAAATATACCAAGGTTGGTATTTTCCTTGCAACTATGTCATATAATAAGACACCACGAAGGATTTGCATTGATCGGACCGTTTTGAATTTTTTATGCCCGCTTCAAACTATGGTCAAAACGGCACGGAGGTTTTAGCTAGGGGAGATTCGCTAAACTTGCATTGTATCTCTCAAGAAACAGCATATTGTGAATCTAAAAACATTTTTCAAAAATAATGGGCATCGGATCATGTACCGTAGTTCAAATCGGACCCACTTCCTGCGATTCTAGAATTTGTCTTTCTTGCAGGTGTAAGGAAAGGTTTGAGATGCCCGGGTGGGATATTATCTATGTAAGGTGGTCTAGTATTTTATAAAAATATGTTGATACCATTTTGAAACATTTATTTGGTGGTTGTTTCACAAAACACCCTTTTGGCACTTGGAAAATAGAAAATAGTGCTAGCCAATCGAGTAGAGAACCATAGGACCCACGGATTACCCTCTAAAGTCGATCTCACCGCCTGTGCACTCCATCTAACGCCCCAAATTTCATCCGACGCCTCCTTGTCCCCTGTCTCTATGCGAAATGACATAAATGCCCTAGGGTTTCATGTACTTCACCACGAATTGAACAGGCTAATTTCGTGATATCGTGCACATACGTAACACGGTCGAGAGGGGATGACCCCAAACCCTAATACCTCGCTCCTCCTGCAGACCCCGCCACTTCTTCCTCTCTCTCTCTCTCGATAGGTGCTCCTCGCAACCCACGATCGTCCACCTCCCCCTATCCCGTGTGTCTGCCCGATCTCCCCTCAGTAATCTCCTCTAAGCGAGAACGCACGACTTGGCGGAGGAAACCAGCCATGAGTCTTGCATAGTATGGAGGTGGATGTGGAGGAGATGTGGGCGTCTTCTGCTAGGCCTCGGGACGAGCGTGGCGCAGCTCGGGTGGGGGCACAACGGCGGTGGCCAAGAGCGTGGCCGACGCGGAGGAGCTCGCGGCCGAGGCCCGCCGTCTGCTTCATAGGAAGGATCTCCTTCATGGGCCTCGCCATCGTCGACCGCCTCCCCCGCCATGGCTACACCGTCCACCTCGCCCTCGACCACATCTTCAAGATCCGTCTCGCCGGAATGGCGCCCCCAGATACCGACGACGCCACAAAGGAGAGGATCCCCAAGATCTGTCCCCGCCTCTTTGACCATGAGCGCGATGAGGACCCAGACGGCGCTCCAGGTGGCCAGCAGCAAGGACCCGGACCAGGCGCTCACCTACCTCCACCGCGCGTGCTCCCTCGCGTCACCAAAATCTCCGAGGTACATACACTGTAGTCTGTACTGGCTTTGCTGCTAGTAGAAATTTTCATGAATGTCAATCTGATGAGTGATTGAAGGGGGTAGAATCCCTTTGCACTGGTGATCGAAGTCTAGCTCGCATCAATCATTTAGATAGAGAGAACTTGTTGGAGATGTGATGTCTGTCTATTGGAGAGGATAGACCGAGCATCTTATCCTTATATGCTATGGAGAAATAGAGATATGTTCGAGTCTATCATAGATGCATGCTTTATATTTCCAGCAGGTCATGAGATTATTTCCGCCTTACCTCCATCATTTTGTTCTATTATGTCGCCTTCCTGAGATGGCAGTAGAACCATTCCTGAATTTTTATGTCTCTGTAAGTAGGGCACTAAATGTTACACCAAACAGTACGATATGAGATACACGTCTCCAGAACTCTTTTATCATTCGTGCTGGAAATTGTATGCTACAATTATGATGCGGACATAATTGTGCTGGAACCTATTATTTCTTTGGTTTAGGCAATCACTCAAGACAGACCAAACATGTGTTGTAAATTGCAATATCTGCCCCCTTCGAGGGGCTAAATGATCATGAACCTGAGTTGTGCAACAATGGACTCTACTTGGGAGCTCCACTTCTTATATAGCAAGAATGTGAGAAATTTCATGAACTTTGTTGCTTATCCTTTTTCCTGATACCTTTGTTTCTAGATTACTGTAAGATAATGCACGCCTTCATTATTTGTTTACATCTTTGCAAATGATGGATGCCACTAATTCGGACAGTGCATTAGTCTTGATAGCTCAATTTTGTATAGTAAATAATGTGATGGTAATCTGGAATAGTAATCATTATAATGCTGCAATATAAAATTTATCCTAGATATTGCATAGAGTTACATCAAATGATATATCTCATAATATGTTAGGCACTGTATATAGAAAAACTCGTGATTTCCCCTAATTTTCATTATATATAGAATAATTTCATTCCCTTACTTACATCCATTCTCAACTGTGTCAGTCTTGAGATAAATGCCAGATATTGCACTAGTGGGTTTGTCTAGCAGATCGTGCATTTGGTACCCCGCCATACCCTCATGTACTGTTAGCAGAAATTGGAGGGAGAAGGGTCTCATATAGGTTGTAGTTATCGGCCATTGATTGAGTTTTAGATCAATTGTTTGCCCCTCTTTTTGATTCCTATGGAGAAGTTGTGTTTTAATATTCTGCATATATTCAACAGGCAATGGTGTTATTTTTCTGGAGTTCTTATTAGGCAAGTATTCAGCTAACCTAGTCAACTACCCATACCATGACCAGAATATGCAGCAATGATGTAAGCATTACTATTCGAGTAATTGGTTTCTATATGAATATGTTTGTGTTGGTCCTTCATATCTGACTATGTACTGTAGAATTGTACATTATGCTAATATTGCATGTATGCTTACTACAATCTAGGGATATGAAATGTCTGGGCCTGCTTGAATACCACTATGTAGGGTATATTGACCTAACTATTTCTTGTTTGCTGAGCCAATTTAGTTACTCCCTATTGCCCTTTGTGGACCTGTTGGGAAGAGATGTGGTTTTGTCCAGTTTGCGAACAGTTCGATTATTTAGTTTACTATTTATCCCTTAAGTTTTCTCAAGTACTTTTTTCTAAGATACTCTTGTCAATGCATATTCAGGCCTTCTGCTAAGCAAGCTCTTCAAATACTGCAAGGGACCTAAATTGGTGGGAATAATGTGAGGCTTTCATGGGGACGGAAACCTTCGAATAAATAGTCTCAGGTTAGTTATCTCATATACCGAACTTCTATCCTGTAAATGTTGTACTTTGTACCTAAAGTGGGTAACATTATGATCTTTGATAATTTCATCCTCAGCAGGAGTCCAACCAGTGGGGGGCTGGTACTGGTGCTGCTGGTTACTATGGTGGCTATGGACAAGTTTTTGAGGCTTATGGTGGTGGGTATGCACAATCTTAAGACCCAAACATGTATGGTTATGGAGCTTATGCAGGGCACCCCAATTACCAGCAACCTGCAGCGGCGCATAAGCCGCGACAACAACAGGTGAAGTTCCTAATTGCTATTAATGCACATCTAGCTCTCAAGAATTGCAAATTCAACATTGGGTTCTATTTACGCACTATTATGACATGTCAATAGCAGTGGTGATAACCATGATGTTTACCGACCAGTCTAAACTTTGTTGGCAAGTCTGTTGCACTTTGACCTATCTATCTACTGTAGGATGATATTAATATATGCTTTTTATCGAAAATATCTACTGTAGAATATTCGCTTAAAATAAATTAGACAAGCTTTATATTCCATTGTGCACCAAAATTAATCCAGTCAAGCTTGCTATCTCGCTTTGGGCACTCAAAGAGCATGCATGCTGTAGGAGATTGAAGCTGAGAAATGGAAACCGTAGTTTCAGAAGGAGAGGCAAGTTTCTATTCCATGCAGGTGAATTCAAAGGCCGAGGAGAGGATGTTGAAGAAGACTCGGTCTTCCTAGTCTGTTATTGTAAGGTATCATATTAGCAGCATGATTTTGTATGTATGACGTTATCTGTTTTGTAAGGTCTCATATTAGTCTGTTATTGTAAGGTCTCATATTAGTAGCAGGATTCTGTTGTAAACTCTGTACATTAGTCTGTTATTGTAAGGTCCCAACTGACAGCCATTATTGTAATGTATTCTGGATTATCTCTGATTGTAATATACCGAATATGATTTTGGATGTGCTTACTGAAATATTGATTATTTAATGCCGGTACTTTAGAAATTAACCAAATGTTAGTTGGGCTCTAAAAAGGCCATGGCCCAAAAAATATTGGGCTGGAGCAGCGAGCTATATTTCACCAAAATTATTGAAATAAAAGTGAACTTGGAGCTAAAAAGTCCCTGCCCACGTAAATAAAAAGGCCAAAACATTGGGCTTGGCCCAAGCAGCAAACGAGATTTGTCAAGAAGAAATTAATGGACTGAATTTTGGGCCTGGCCCATGTAAACTATTGAAATGGACCGGGCTGATTTTGTGCCACGTAGGCTCTACCACGTAGGATATGACCTGGCGAAGCCAGTTTGCCCGTGACGATATGGGATCGTCATAATGGTTATGACGATCCAATATCGTCATAGACGGTTATGACGATTTTTCAAAGAATGTCGTTATAGTTCATTTGCGGCGCTCAGCTTTCGACGATCTCAAAATCGTCATAGAATCGTCATAAACAGACTATTGTGACGATTCTGTGACGAAAATGGAGGGTCATATATAGCCAGATTCCTTATAGTGGTAAGAAACAAAAGTCAAAGGAGGAAGAACACTACAACAAGTTTTGTGAGTGGATGAAACCTTTATTTTTGCAAATTCATTTGACTAATGCTATTAAATTGCCTCGTTATTCAAATTATATGAAGGATATTGTCTCTAATAAAAGGAAGATTTATAATGAGGAGATTTATACTTTGGTTGCTAATTATTCCTTCAATGGTAAGGTTCCAAAGAAACTTGGTAATCCAGGTATACTAAATATTCCTTACTCTATTAAGAATAATTATGTTAGAACTGCTTTATGTGATTTGGGAGCTCGAGTTAGTGTTATGCCTTTTTCTCTCTACAAGAGACTCCAGCTAGAAAAGTTGATACCAACTGATATATCTTTGCAAATGGCTAATAAGTCAACTACTATTCCTATTGGTATATGTGAGGACGTTCCTGTTCAAGTAGCTCATAATTTCTTGGTTTTAACTGATTTTATTGTGCTTGAAATGCCTGAAGATGATAATATGTCTATTATTCTTGGGAGACCTTTTCTTAATACTGCAGGTGCTGTTATTAACTGCAATCAAGGAAAAATAACATTCAATATTAATGATAGAGAGCATACTGTCTATTTCCCTAAGAAGGTTGCTAAAAGCTATTGCCTGAATTCCATTGAAAATTTTGAGAGCATCAAGGTTGGAGAAATATATTGTCCCATTCCACAAGAAAATTTTGAAACTAGCCTTTGCCCTTTTTTGTTAGCTTTAGTTTGGCTAGTTGTTTGCTTGTTAGAGTGTCTTAGAACTTCTGTAGTTTGGCTTTTGGTTTGTTTTTGCTTCTTCTAAAAAACTGTTACTGCGAGAAAAGCAATTTTCATACCCTGAAAATTGGCCAAAAATAAAGTTTCCCAAAAAATTCTAAAATATTTAAAATAAATATTTCCTCGAAAAAAGGGGTAGAGGGACACCTGGAGTGACCCAGGGGGCCACCCTAGGCGCCCACACCCCAGGTAGGCGCGACCTGCCCATGGGTGGCGCCTAGGGGGTCTGGCCCATCTGGGCCCCTCCAAGGTGCCCCCTCATAGCCATCTTATTTCTCTCTCCCGAAAAACACCAAAAAACTTGCTTAAGCTCGAGTTCTTGCTGTTATTGCTCACGATTTTCGATCTCTTTGCTCAGCCCATCTTTGCTGCTGATTTTTGGAGGGATTGCTCCTTGGTATGTGCCTTCTCCACTTGTCCAATTAGATTTTTGATTGGTAGATTGTATCTTGAGTATTTTACTGCTATAGGTGATAGGTTGTATGAGCTTGCATGCTTGTTCTATGCTTAGAGATTTCATTTTGATGCATGTGTAGCCCTCTAGCAAGTTCTTATAATATTTTCTCATCATTTATCAACTTAGAAATCACTTGGTTTAATGTTTGTCTAAAAATTTCAAAAAGGAGGATGAGTGCTTATTGATACGTACAAAACGTATCTACTTTCCCGAACACTTCTGCTATTGTTTTTCCTCTAAACTTGTGTGATTTGGATACAACCAACACGGACTAACGCTGTTTTCAGCAGAATTACCTTGGTGTCTAGTTTTTGTGCAGAAAATCAACTATCAGGAAAAATCCCGGAAAATATGCCAAAAATTATATTTCACCAGAAGATCCACGGAGCCAGAAGACGAGACGGAGAAGGGCTGGGGCCCACAGCCCGGCGCGGCCCACCTGTCAGCGCCTAGGGGTGTAGCCACCCCAGGAACCCCCTCGGCCTTCCTCTGCGCCTATAAGTTACCTCTCGACCTAAAAACCGGGGGGGAGGGTCGATAGTTTTCCAGAAAGAGTTACGCTCCGCCGCCGCCACCAGAAACCAAGATTCGGATCCAGAAACTCCGTTCTGACACCCTTACAGGACGGGAAATTTGGAGAGGATCACCGCCATCGTCATCACCAACGCATCTCCATCAACCATCGATGTTTCCTTCATCCATGAGTGAGTAATCCCCCGCTGTAGGCTTGGGGATAATAGGGATTGGATGAGTTCTATCATGTAATCGAATACGATTGTTAGGGCATAGTGCCTAGTATTCTCTATTAGTTCTATTTGACTTTGTTGCAACTTGTTGTGCTTAATGCTTGTCACTAGGGCCCGAGTGCCATGATCTCAGATCTGAACTTATTATTGAATCATTATGATAGTATTGTTTGTGGTCTTATCTGCAAGTTGTGTACACATATCATTGTCCGAATCCAAAGGCCCCAAAGTGACAATAATTGGGACAACCGGAGGGGATGGCTGTGGTGTGAGGATCACATGTGTTCACAGAGTGTTAATGCTTTGCTCCGGTGCTCTATTAAAAGGAGCACCTTAATTGCCAATAGTTCCCTAGAGGCCCTGCTGCCACAGGCTGGCTGGACATAAGATGTTGTGCAAGTTCTCATTTCGAGCACGTATGACTATATTTAGAGCACATGCCTAGGATTGTTTAGTACTTGGCTGCTTGTTATTATTTATCTGCAATGCCCTAGATCTTGAAGTTACATGTTTAGACTCGTCCATGCAATGCCCATCCATCCCTAAACCTACCACACTCGAATCCCATTGTTTACTATTACTGTTACTATTGCTCCTGTTTTACTGCTGCTGTTGCTTTGCTGTTGCTACTACCAAACTATTGTTACTCATAAACTTCTGTGAGCAAGAACTATTTCTAGGTGCAGCTGAATTGACAACTCAGTTGTTAAGGCTTGCAAGTATTCTTTGGCTCCCCTTGTGTCAAATCAATAAATTGGATAATACTACCCGCGAAGACTTTTGCGATCCCCTACACTTGTGGGTCATCAAGACTATTCTTTGGCGCCGTTGTCGGGGAGCATAGCTTTATTTGTAAGTTCACTTGGATCTATTATTGTTCACTGTTACTCCTTTCATCATGGGGAAGTCTCATGATGGAAATTTTCCTATTTTACCGTCCACTACAAGAAGAGGTAGTCCTAAACACCTCTATTGCTCTTGATTCACCGTCTGTTATAAGTAAGCTTGTCACACCACCACCACATACTCATGCTACACACACTACTACTACTGCTGAGTTTGAAACTGCTTTTGATGCTCTTGATGTTACTTCTACTGTGTTTGATGCGAGTGCTTCATTAGGTCCTTTCCTAGATGCTACTATGGCTAGTCTAGGAAAAACCGAAACTCCTAGTGAATACACTGTTACACCTATTAGCTCACCTGAGTCTAATGAGAGTTATGATATTAATGATGGTTACATTGAGTTCACTGATGAATTTGTTGAAGAGTGCCGAAACACACATGGTACTAGTGCTATTAAGAGTCTCCTTGCTAGACGTACTATTATGCCTAAATTGTCCACTGATCCTAAGTTTGCCACCTCTCCCATAGATATTAAAGATGAAGATTATGATTCTCTCTTGATTTGTCCTATTTAGATATTGTTGAGAAAGAACCTTTCTGTGGGACTGAAAATAAGAGTGGTTTGGATCATATGAATGAGCTTTCTACTATGATTGCTTTATTCTCTGATGATTTTAAGATGCGCAAGTACTTTGTTACTAAGATCTTCTCTTTTTCACTAAAAGGAGAAGCTAGGGCTTGGTTTAATATATTACCTCCTGGTTCCATTGATAGCCCTGATTGCTTGATTGCTTCTTTCTTCTAGAAATATTTTCCTCCTAGTGCTAGACATGCTGCTTTGCAGAGACTTTTTGATTTTAAACAGGGAGAGGAAGAGAAATTTCCTGAGTCATGGACAAGGTTCCGTGCCTTGATTCATGCACATCCTGGATGTCCATTACCTAAGAATGAGCTTCTTGATATTTATTATAATGGACTAACTGATGATTCTAGGACCTACCTAGATAGCTTTGATGGTTGTATTTTCAGGAAAAAGACTCCTACATATGTTGAAGAATTAATGGCTAAAATAAGCAAGAATTATGATGATTGGACTTCAACTGAGCTAAATACACCTGAGCCTATTACTCCTGAACCAGTTGTGCCTGAACCAGTTCCAACACCAACACCAAAGAAGAGGGGAGTTATTGCATTAAATGATGAAGTGATGAAGGAAGCTAAGAAGTGTCTAAAGGAGAAAGGTATTACAGCTGAAGATATGAAGTATCTACATCCTATAGAAGAATTATGTAAGCCAATTCCCCACTCATCCACTATTGAGGTACACTCACTCCAACACTTTGATGAAGGTGATATTCCTTATGCTAAGCCTCCTGATCAATGTTTAGAGGAACTTGATATTTTTATTGTTAAACACGGTAATTTTAATAAACAAGTTCATAATCATTTATTGGAAAACTCTAGAGCTATCAATGAGTTGAAAGATATTGTGTAACGAACTTCTAATGATATTAAAATGCTTTGTAAACACTTTAAAATGGTTCAAACCCAACTTGATCAACTTGCTAAGGTACAAAAGGATATGCCAGTTAATGCCTCAAGAGATAAACATGCTTATGGAATTAGAACTAGGAGTGGTATAGCTACACAAGATCCTTTATATCCTGAAGGACACCCTAAAAGAATTGAGCAGGACTCTCAGCAAGGTGAGATTAGTGGTAGTCCTCGTAAGAGAAAGAAAAAGAAACACAAAATAGTTGAGGAACCCCTTGAAACTGTTGTAGATCCTAATAGTATATCTGTCTCGGATGCTAAAACTGAGAGTGGTAATGATAAAAATGATGCTCTTGATAAGGAGGAAGGTGAGGAAGAACCTGAGAAGCACACTAAGAACACTAGGTACACTAAGGAAGATTTTATTGCTAATAAACATGGTAAAGAGAGAGAACCTTGGGTGCAGAAACCTATGCTTTTTCTAGGTAAGAAACACAAGTGAAAGGAGGAAGAACACTACAATAAATTTTGTGAGTGGATGAAACCTTTATTTTTGCAAATTCCTTTGACTGATGCTATTAAATTTCCTCCTTATTCAAATTATATGAAGGATATTGTCTCTAATAAAAGGAAGATTCCTAATGAGGAGATTTCTACTTTGCTTGCTAATTACTCCTTCAATGGTAAGGTTCCAAAGAAACTTGGTGATCCAGGTATACCAACTATTCCTTGCTCTATTAAGAATAATTATGTTAGACCTGCTTTATGTGATTTGGGAGCTAGAGTTAGTGTTATGCCTTTTTTCTCTCTACAAGAGACTCTAGCTAGAAAAGTTGATACCAACTGATATATCTTTGCAAATGGCTGATAAGTCAACTACTATTCCTGTTGGTATATGTGAGGATGTTCCTATTCAAGTGGCTCATAATTGCTTGGGTTTGACTGATTTTGTTGTGCTTGAAATGCCTGAAGATGATAATATGTCTATTATTCTTGGGAGACCTTTTCTTAATACTGCAGGTGCTATCATTAATTGTAATCAAGCAAAAAGTAACATTCAATATTAATGACAAAGAGCATACTATCTATTTCCCCAAGAAGGTTGCTAAAAGCTATTGCCTGAATTCCATTGAAAATATTGAGAGCATCAAGGTTGGAGAAATATATTGTCCCATTCCACAAGAAAATTTTGAAACTATTATGATTGGGACCATTACTATCAAGTATGAGGTAACATAATCACCTTGTGAAATGCAAATTTTTGTTTCATACAAGATTGTTTTGGTAACAAGACTTGATCAACCTTGTTAACAAAAGGATTTTAATGAACAAAATAATGTTTGCACTATGGTTATACTCGCTTTCTTTTACTTTTTATCCTTCCTAGTCTTTGCTTTTCTTTTGCTAGTTTTGGTTTTGTTAGTTGTTTGCTTGTTAGTTTGTCTTAGAAGCTCCAGTAGTTTGGCTTTTGGTTTGCTTTTGCTTCTTCTGAAAAAATTGTTTCTGCGAGAAAAACAATTTTCATACCCTGAAAATTGGCCAAAAAAAAAGTTTCCCAAAAAATCCCAGAAAATTCAAAATAATTTTTTTCTCGAAAGAAGGGGTAGAGGGACACCTGAAGTGACCTAGGGGGCCACACCAGGCCACCACACCCATGGTAAGCGCGACCTACCTATGGGTGGTGCCTAGGGGGGGTCTGGCCCACCTGGGCCCCTTCAAGGTGCCCCCTCACAACCATCTTTTTTCTCTTTCCCAAAAAACACCAGAAAACTTACTCAAACTCGAGTTCTTGCTGTTCTTGCTCGCGATTTTTGATCTCTTTGCTCAGACCATCTTTGTTGCTGATTTTTTGAGAGATTGCTCCTTGGTATGTGCCTCCTCCACTTATCCAATTAGATTTGTGATTGGTAGATTGTATCATGAGTATTTTGCTTCTATAGGTGACGGGTTGTTTGAGCTTGCATGATTGTTCTATGCTTAGAAACTTTATTTTGATGCATGTGTAGTCCTCTAGCAAGTTCCTATAGTAGTTGCTCATCATTTATCAACTTGGAAATCACTTGGTTTGATGTTTTTCTAAAAATTTCAGAATAGAGTGGTCATGGACAACCACACATTTGGAGATATATTTGAGAGTGATGCACCTAGAAGGGAAAGGCTTTCAAGATCATCCACCCGTGCTAGGCCCTCATACAATGAGGATCTCATTACTCCGCAATTCGGCGATGAGGGAGATGAAGGGGATGCGCACCCCTCCTCCTTTCCTTGCCAAACCTTCTTGCGGGCTGCTGGGATTCTTGATGATTTTATGACCTTGGTTCGGAGGGCTGGACTAACAAGCCTTATGCAGGATGAGAGCATGCAATATGATATGCTCACTAAAACATTTGTGGAGAGTTTCTCCTTTACTAACAACATGTTCAGTCCGGATGTTTCTTTCAAAGTTTATGGCAGGTCTTACCATATGTCATTGAAGAAATTTTGTGAAGCTCTAGGACTTGGTACAACTGGCTCAGCAAATAAGATTCCATCTCAACCCGCTTATTTGTTGGAGCTCTATCGCGGAATAACCAATGATGATAATCGTAGAGCTCAATGGGGAAAGATAAGAAACATTTAGCTTCCAGCCATCAGGTGCTTCACTTACTATCTTGCCACTAGTATCTTTGGTAGGGAGAACACTAGTAATATTTCCAGCTATCATTTGGCTTTCTTAGCTGCTGCGCTCAACAATGATACCAAGTACAATCTTGGTTCTCTCATTGCTCGTCGTTTAACTGCTAAGGGACCCATTTATGGGGGTATTATTGCTATGTGTGTTGCTACTTCCTTGGACATTGCTGTTGATCCAGATGATACAGTTTTAGCTCCTCAGAGGCTTGATCTTGCTACCATGAAGGCGCACCACTTTGTCACCACTAGCTCTACCCTTGAGAACTTGGTCTATAAAATGTTGTTTATTAACGAGGACGAGAGAGATCACTCTACCCCAAACCACTTTGTTCAGTATTTCGCAGGGACCTTTATCATTCTCCAAGGAGGATATGGATGAGAAGCTGTGCTCTCTTACCTTCCGCGGGCACTATCAGGAGCAAGCGCCCTCATATGACCCTGTTGTACACTACACAGGGGAGTCCTCGAGCTCGTACCAGGACGAGGGAGCCTCCTCGTAATACTACAGAGGTGTACCTACTTGGGCACCATGGGTTGAGCCCCACTTAGGCCAAAAGCCTAATCTTGGGGGGAGGTATACCGACATCACACTCATATATATATCATGTTCGGTCGGTTCTTTGTATATCCTTCGTTTGGCTTTCTTTTTGGTTTTTATTGCTTCTTTCTTAAAACTCAAAAATACCAAAAATATTTTCGTTGTTTCTCTTGGTTTGTTTCTTTGCTTTGGTTTGCCTTAAAAGAAAAAAAATCCAAAAAGATTTTGCTTTGTTTGGTTTGTTTTTGCTTTGCTTGTTTTTGCTTTGTTGTCTTGTTTGAAAAATCGAAAACACCAAAAATATTTGTTGTTCTTATTTGGTTTTGTGAGTTCTTTGCAGGGTTCAGCCGTCCTTAGTGGATTTTGGTTTCATGTTATTAGTCAAGTCACACAAGTGAAGGGCAATAATGAAGATTAAGACAACTCGAGGTGTGGTAAGAAGTTGGTAACGAACTCTATTTTGTTTTCATTTTTGTACATATACTCATCATTGTGAGCATGCTTAGTATGTTCATTGTAAGGTGTATGTTACTAATGGATGCTTAGTAGTTCTTGCTTGTCTATGATTAGCTCCAGCTTGCTAATAGTTTGTAGCATGTCATATGAATGTTTGCTTGCATTGTTTTATTCATATTTTGGTATGATATTGTGGTATCCTCCTATGGAAGTTTCATGTGAATCGACTTGGCGCATGCCTCATGCATGCATATGACTAAACAATAGTCAGTAAGACTCGATGATTTATTTTGCCTCAGAGTTCTAGTATCACTTTTATGCCATAGTTAGTCCTGTTTTGTTCCAAGCATGATGATGACAATTATTGCTCTCTCGGTTGTCGCTCCCTCTCTTTTGCTAGCCTTCACTTGCACTGAGTATGCGCTATACCTGTGCTGCCAACTCCCCAAAACCAATATTGCCAACTGTGTCCACCATACCTACCTATTAGCATCGTTTGCTATTTTAGTGCATATTCAATATGCCTTGTTTTCTTCCAAATAAAATGTTTGTCTGTTTTGAGAAAGTAGGTTAGTAAAGCTCTCACGAACTTGATGGCACACTTTATTCCTTGCACTTAATAATCCTGAACCATTGTGACTTGTCCATGAAAGTTATATGCTTGCAAATTATATGCTGGGAGTCAGCAGAATCATGCTGTCACGGGGAACGCTTTCAGCACTTTTTGGATATCCTATCCACTTGATACCTTGCTCTTTTGTTTACGCATGTCGATGATGTGAAATAAAAAGGGGAGCCTGTGAGTTTATGGAGTCTATACATTGTGTTAGAGAAATGCCTGGGCCGCTAGCCTAAGCCACGCCTAATCATGGTGGAAACTTGCAGCATCACCATAATGAGCATTCTGTGAAGCATCCTCAATAAAAAGCTATGCACATAGTAAATAAAAAGATCACTGAGATGCTTATTGTCTGCTTGCCTTGTCATTTTGATAACGGGATAGCTCCTGTATCATGTGCAAGGGGTACCCCGTTGGCGGTTCTCTATGATATGCATGTATGTACAATGACAAGAACTTGAAGGTAACGAAAGTTGAGTAGCATGCGGAGCGGCCCTCGTACTCAAGGGACTTGGGATTTCCAATTTATGGCCTGCCAAACATATAACTCATATTGTACCTCACTTTCACCTTAACCATATGAAGATGCCTATGATAGGGGCAATGAGAGCTCAAAGCTAATGAGTACCTTCCTTTTAGCATTTGGAAGCCTTTCAAACTTTTCAAAACCTTTTCACTTCCATGTTGAGTCACCACTTATTCTATAAGCACCTTCTTGAGAGCATAGTTGTCATTCTTGTGTTTGTCTCAAAACTTGGTTAATTATGTCATGACTTTGATGCTTGTATCTCTGATATATCTACTTCTAGTCTTCATGTGAACTTCAGAGGTGCCTCGGCATTTATATTGTGATCTACAAACAAAGGCAAGCGAGATACCACTCTATCATACCTTACTATGAGCATTGAAATGTTGCTTATGTTTATGTTCCATGCTACTTATTATTATTGAGTTGGTTTCTCTTCATAGCTTGCAATGACTATTGAGTAGACTTAGTTGCATACTTCTTATTATGAATGGTTTAAGCATCTACTCCTGTGCTGAGAATATATACATCATATGAAGCAAATGTGTTCGTGAAAGTTCTTTTATCGCACTCAGTTTTCAACTGAATTACTTGAGGACAAGCAATACGCTAAGCTTGGGGGGGGGGATTGATACGTCCAAAACGTATCTACTTTCCCGAACACTTTTGCTATTGTTTCTCCATTAAAAACTT
The DNA here is from genome assembly GCA_030063025.1 of Avena longiglumis. NCBI lineage: Eukaryota > Viridiplantae > Streptophyta > Magnoliopsida > Poales > Poaceae > Avena > Avena longiglumis. The sequence goes on from CP125976.1 coordinate 484,891,584, forward strand.
GTGTATGGATGATACTAACAACTGCGATTGTGCTTTCAAAAGAATTACCTTGTCTGTCTTTTTTTTTTTAATCAAAAAAAAGGAAAAAAAAAAAAAAATAAAAAAAAAAATTTTATATATTTCACGGAAGAGGAAGGAGAGCGAAAGGAAGTGGGAGCACGGTGGAGGGGGCAACCCCACCCTTTGGGGGCCCTGCGCCTCACCCGTACCCCACCACACCTCCTCCTCCTCTCTCTCTCCTCTGCGTGCTATAAGACCTAAAACCTAAAAAAACCTAAAAACCACTCTTCCGCTTTCCGGCTCCTCTACCACCATCCCCACCAAGATTTGGATCGAAACTCTCCCTCTCAATGGCACTCACGCGGAGCCGGGAAGAGATCATCAGATCATCACATCACCAATCACCATGCCTCTCATCAACCATCAATCATCCCTGGTTCCATGAGTGGTAATCCCCCCCATATGGCTATGGGGATGGTAGGAGGATGGTTCTATCTGTAATTAATCGATAATATTATTATTTTATTGCTATTAGTATATCTTGTTTGACTTATTGACTTTGTACTTACTTGTTGTGCTGTGCAATGCTTCACTGGGATCCCGAACTTATTATCGATTCATTATGATTATATTGTATTATGATTATATTTGTAGTTGTGTTATCTCGTTGTTTGTGTGTATATCATTCATTGGACAAAGACTCAAGGAGTGACACACTGGGACAACCGGGAATGGCTATGGTGTGAGGATCAGTGTTTTGCTGAGGAGTGTTAATGCTTTAATTATGGGTGCTTAAACCTGCTTTACGGGTTGGCTAGATAGAAGATGTTGTGCAAGTTCTCATTGCGAGCATGTATGACAATATATGGAGCACATACCTAGGATTGTTTAGTACCTGGATGCTTGTTATTATTTATCTGCAATGCCCTAGGTCTTGAAGTTACATGTTTAGACTTGTCCATGCAACGCCCGTCCATCCATCCCTATGCCTAACGCACTCGAATCCTACTGTTATCATTACTACTACTATTGCTCCTCTTTTACTGATGTTGTTGCTTTGCTGTTGCTACTACCAAACTGTTGCTACTGATAAACTTCTGTGAGCAAAAACTATTTCCAGGTGCAGCTGAATTGACAACTCAGTTGTTAAGTCTTGCAAGTATTCTTTGGCTCCCCTTGTGTCGAATCAATAAATTGGGTAATACTACCCACAAGACTGCTACATCCCTATACTTGTGAATCATCTCCCGTGACCCCGACATGGTTATACCCACGGGTACATAACTTCAAAGATACCGGTCCAGCCAAGGAAGGCCCACAGACATATCTGGCCCATGAAGATTTTCGTGGCCAAGGCCCATGACGCCGGATCCTTGGAGAGCAAGACTAGCGTAGATAGGAAATTCAAAGGGGTAAAACCCTAGAACTTGTAACCGTCTAGGACTACGCCCGGACCTGCCTAAGTCTATATAAAGGCCGGAGGGCACGTCCTAGGGCAACTCGACTCATACTTTCGACATGCATCCACGCCAGATCGAATCATGCACTCAGAACCTTCGGTTCCGCCGTAATCAAGAGCATACAAGCGGAGTAGGGTTTTCCCTCGGGGCCTGAACCTGGGTAAATCTCGTGTCCCCTGGTTGCTTGTCTGTTAACCGTGCCACGATATCCAGCATCCCCATCTTCTCCAAAACCCAAGTCCATAACAATGGGCATTGATGAGATTAAACCTCGTCAATTGGCGCCGACCGTGGGGACTGGGGCTGCTGATTGTGCGGTCGTGACGGTTCCGACCAGATCGATCTACAACTCCGCGGCGACGGAGAATCACCTCCTCTTCGGAGCTTTCGACTTCACCGCCCACTCGCCTGCCACCATGAAGGATTTCGAGCCCGTAGGCGACGGACTCGAAATTTTGTTCGGGAGCTTCGCCTGTGGGACAACCGCACCTCCGCCTCGAAGCGGGTGCCCGTGCTAATCAGGCCCGCTGGGGCCACACCGTGCTATGCACGTCACCATCAACAGATGAGTTCTACAGCAGCAGCAGCTGCAACTCCGATCTGTGCGATCCACCTACGGATGAAGGGACCTACGGTTCCGGATCCGAAAGCTGCGGCAGCAGCCAACCAATCTGCAGGCGCTATCTGTGCACCGCAGTCATCCAAACCGACGAGGAAACGCCTAACCCGCCGCCCAACCCCAACCCGCAGGACAGAAACGGCGAAAACGGTGGAAACGGCGATAACGGGGAAAACGGCGGCCACCTCATCCAACTTAGCAAAGAAGGATGGGTCGAAGCACGCCGCACCGTCGCGGGCGAAATAGTCCTACCTCTGGACTCCCCACGTGATCTGCTGAGGGCATACCACCACCTCCTCATCGAGGAGCACAAGAAGCAAGTCGAGATGCAGAAGACGCTCGACAAACGCAAGCAAGCAGCCTCTGAGTCCAGTGCGCGACGAGCTGCGCTCTCCGCCATGGAACCCGGCTCTAGCACAAATGTAAACTGGGAAACAAGCACCGCTCGGGTGGAAAACATGGACCAAGGAACGGCGTGACGACCCGAACTCCATACATCGTTCATGGATATGGACGCCGACGGCAACATCATCCCAAGACGCCACAAGCTGCAATCATGGCAGCCATCACAGATCTCGCGGCTCACCCACCTCCGGAGGGGACCCGAATAGGGCTATGCATAAGTCCGCACTCACCGGACTAGGACTAATCGTAGCTGCTCCACGAAGACGCCGCGGAGCCGAAGAAGAAAGCTCCGCCGACGCGACCGAGCCCCACACCTCATCCGAAGAGGAAGAGGAGCACGATCTTCCTCGAAGGAAGAAGAGCTCCAACCGCCACAAACGCGACTACGACGCCAGAGACAAGCTTACACAACAAGATCGACAAAGCACGCGCCAAACGCGCATGCTTGTCTCAAGATGGATGAAGAAAGGAGAACTCATGCGGGCTCGATGCTTCAGCAGATCCGTTCGGCGACACAGATGCCACGCAACTTCAAGCTTCCTTCGGATACTCGAGTTCAACAAAGACGCAAGATCCAAAGTCCTGGCTCAACGACCATCCGTCATCCGTCAAGCTTCATGGAGGCAACAAAGAAACCATGCAATGCCTTCACCGCAGCTAACAGCATAGCTGGTCCGCTTAGCAGCCTATCATCGTGATCCATACGGTTGGGAGGAGCTCGCTACGCCTTCATCCGAAACTTCAAAGGCACCAGCAAGAGGCCCGCCTCAATCAAGAATTGCGAGCCTGCACTCAAAGAACGGTGAATCTATTCTCAGACATACTACGCTGGTCTACGACCAAAAACTCCGCAAGACACATCTCCGAAGAGAGGGCCATCGATGCTTCGTGGACGCGCCAAGCCAAGACTTCAAGGAAGAACTTGGGCGTGTAAAGCCCAAGACACTCGACCACCTCATGGAAATCGCCCAATTGGGAAGACGGCGAAGATTGCATCCAACACCGCAATCGGGATGAAGAGGACGACTACGGCAAGACGCAAACACGCAGCAAGAGGAGATCGCGCGCTCACGAGGACCGCGACGACCCGACATGGTCGCGGGCTACGCCGACAAGAACGACAACAGCGAACAATGAGGATACCGCGGAAACTTCCGCGACAACGGACGATTTAACGCAGCGGTGGCAACGCCGCGATCATGACAACGGACCCTCAGATTCGACAAACTTTCGGGTCCATGCACCATCCACTTCTACATTGACAAACAGGATGGCAAAAGAAAGCCAGCCACATGCTCAAGGACCGCCATGAAGTTCCGTAAACTCAGCATGAAGGCATGATGCGATGAGGCAACAAGCTCCAATTCCTACGTCGAAACGCACTGCGGTGAAATAGCACACGGAGTTTCTCCACCGCCTCCCTATTGGAGGCCAAACCAACCAACCAGCAAGAAACAACACCGGTCCCATATCCCCACCAAAGGGAGCACTAAACATGATCCGTAAGGACGCCCAACAAACAGGGTGCGTAAGAAAATCACCCGACAAATCAACTTGGTCGTGGCAACTCACCGCAATCCCCGAGTACCTCAATGGATCGAGTCCGCATCACATTCACTCGCCGGATCACCCTTGCCAGATCCTCGCCCAGTCATGCTGCCTCGTGCTAGAGGCGCAGACGGAGGCTTCGAGATGAGTCGCGTCTTCATGGACGGTGGCGCGGCATTAACCTAATGTTCGCAAGCACTCTAGCAAATGCGGATCCCGCAATGCAGCCGGAACAATCGACACAACGTTTCCACGGCATTTTCCGAAGTGCATCTTCCCCGGCAAAATAGGGCTCGACGTCATCTTCGAAGCCGGATAACTTTCGGCAGAGCACCTAGAATTGTGGCGGTGGACCGTCGCAATACCATGCCATCCTGGGACGTAGCATTCGCAAGGTTCCCGCCGTCCCACACCACGCATACCTACTACTCAAGATGCCAGACCAAGGGCCATCACAATCCATGGGAGCTTCACCCGATCGGACCAATGCGTGGATTTCAACAAAATCTCCTGGCCCTTCGATGCAAGACGAGCTCGTAAGGCTCCGCGAGGTGACGGACAATGGGGCTACCCCCAGTCACAAGGCAGAACGCACCTGACATGTCCTTCGACTCCACCGTCAACACCAAGAAAGTGCAGGTCCATCCAACAGACGCCTCCAAAAGGGCGCTGATCGCCAACGACCTCAAAGACAAGATAGAAGGCGCCGAATTCCTCCGTGAGCGCTGGAAATATTCGCTGGTGTCCCGGACATGCCAGAGTTCCTGTGGAATTCGCCGAGCATGCACTCAATGTCTTCCCGCACCAAGCCGTCAGCAAGGCCTATCCAAGACCGCCGAGCCACGAAGCTATCGGCAAGGAGATCAACAGATTACTCAGCAGACTTCATCCGGGAAATCAAGGAAAGCGGTAGGTAACACGGTGATGGTCCCGAAGAAGGACACGGACATCCTGCGGATGTGCGGACTTCACGTCACTAAATAAACATCGCCCAAAGGACCACTTCCTCTTCCTGATCGACCGGATCATCGATTCGATCGCAGGTTGTGAGAAGCTCTCCTTCCTCGACACCTACTCAAAGCTATAACCAGATTCGAATCAAGGTCGAAGATCAAGAGAAGACGGCGCTCATCACACCGCTCGAGTATTCTCATAACACAATGCCCTTCGGCTAAAGAACGCGGGTGCCACGCATCAGCGATGCATGCAGTGCCCGCCTCAAGAACCGATCGGTCGAACGTCCAAGTCTATGTCGCGACATAGTCATAAAACCAAGGAGGCAAGAACACTTATCGACGATCTCCGTGAGACGCTCGACAACCTTGATCGCCACAGGATCAAGCTTAATCCGAAAAAGTGCCTTCGGCCCCTCGGTCACTACTCGGTACTTCATCTCTCAACGAGGGATCAAGCGAACCCAAGAAAATCAAAGCTATCATGACAATGGAGAAGCCGAAAACCTCAAGGGCGTTTCAAAGAGTCAGGCGAGTAGCGGCACTAAGGTGTTCATCACCGCATGGGGCGAAGGCCCTACCATTTTACCAATTCTGCGCAAGGCGCATAAGTTCGAGTGGACACCGTAAGCCAACGACGATTCGAAAGCCTCAAGCTCCCTTCCACCTCGCCTGCTTTGGTCACGCCAAAAGAACGCGAGCCCTCGCCAGACATAGCAGCCACGCACTGTGGTCAAGACAGACGTGGTCGAACGACCAAGGAGGCAAGACCCACGGGGTACAACGCCCAATTTACTACCTCGGCGAGGTTCTCACTCCAACAAAACAGCGGTACCCGCACTACCGTAAGGCCTATGGCGTGTTCATGACGGCTCGACGATCGAGCCACTACTTCAGAGCATCGGTGATGGTCGCCAACGAGGCACCCCGAACAAAGATCCTGAATAACCCAGAGGCTACAGGACGCGTGGCCCTGTGGGGAATCGAACTATCACCTTTGGACATCGTCTACGAGAAACGACACGCAATCAAATCTCAAGTCCTTCCGGACTTCCTGGTGCACTGGATGGAGCTACAGCTGCCTGACACCCCAGATATGTCATAGTCCTGGACAATGCATTTCGACGGCTCCAAGCGTGAAGCCGAGCAAAGCGAGTCATCTCGACCTCCCCACAAGGTGACAAGATGAAGTACGTTCTTCGGATGAAGTTCCGAGCCTCCAACAACGAGGCCGAATACGAAGCCCTCATCCACGGCATGAAGATGGAAAAAATATGCGGCGCAACGTGCCTAGTCATCTACGGTGACTCCAACCTTGTCGTACAGCAGACGATGAATGAGTGCGACGCACACGCCGAAAACATGATCGCGTACCGCGCGCTATATAACGCACTCGAAGGAGAATTCGACGGCTGCGAACTTCAGCACGTTGGAAGAGAGAGCAACGAGGAGGCCGATAGACTCGCCAACATCGGCTCCACTTGTGCAAAGGTACCACCAGGTGTGTTCCTCGAACAGATCTGCGTGCCATCCATCAAGCGGAAATTCCCCAAAGGATCACCCAAGAAGCGTAACACTCAAAGTGCTACGCTACCAAGGTCATGAAGGACCAAAAGTTGGATACCGGTTGCCATGGTAAACCCGATGCAGGTCATGGCGGTCGAAGAAACTTGGACACGCCCATACCTCCGCCTCGATAAACGGAGAATTGCCGACAGCGACAGATGCCCGACGATATCTCGTCGGTCAAAAGCCTTCACCATCATCAACGGCGAGCTGTACAAACGCAGCATTACGGGCGATTACAACGGTGCATCACCATCAACGGCGACAAGGCCATACTCCAAGATATCCACGAGGGCATCTGCGGTCACCACGCAGTAGCCGCCCTCGCCGCCAAAGCTCGCGAGCAGGATTCTCTCGCCAACGCCATGAGCGACGAAGGACATCGTCCGAAGATGCAACGGTGCCAACGGTTCGCCGACAAACCGCACGCACTGGTCCGAACTTCACCCATACCCATAGCTCGCCTTTTGCCCAATGGGGCCTCGACATGATCGCAAACCGCCAAAATCTTCGAAGGAGGACACGTCTTCCTCCTGGTCGCAATGACAAATTCACCAAGTAGATCGAGGCCATGCGATCACCAACCGGGGCAAAACCGTCAAGTTCTTCAATCCATTGTTCTGTGTTCGGCATCGCACAACATCATCACCGACAACGGATCAAACTTCATCTCCGAAGAATTCCAGGACTTCTGCGAAGGCCTCGGGATCACTATCACATACGCCTCAGTGGCACACCCGCAAACAAACGGGCAAGTGGAAAAGGCCAACGGCCTAATCGGCACTGGCATCAAGAAATGCCTCATGAGCTCACTCGAGCACAAAGCTGGAAACTGGACGAAAGAGCTACCGTCTGTCATGTGGAGCTTACGTACTACGCCAAACAGCTCCACCGGCTACACACCGTTCTTCATGGTACACGGAGCTAAGGCCGTGCTACCAGCCGAAGTACGCCATCAGGCTCCACGAGTCGTCGCTTACAGCGAAGCCGAGTCCACGGCTGCACTCGAAGATGCCGTTGACACACTCGACGCACGGATATAGCAGCCTAGATCAGTGTACCGTACCCAAAATCTCCGCAACTATCACAGCCGTCGGCTGCGCCTGTGTCCTTCGTCGAAGGAGACCTCGTCTTGCGACTCAAGCAAAAGCGACCGAACAAACTCGATTCACCATGGAAAGGACCCTACGCCATCACTGAGGTCATCCCAGGTGGCGCCTATCGCCTCAAGCACGTGGAGTCTGGAGTCGCATACTCCAACCCGTGGAACGTCCCGCACCTGCGACGATTCTACCCGTAGCAACCTACCCCTTTTACTTTCAATAAGGCTTTCAGCCAAGGCTACTCAGCCGAACCATGTACCTCCTCCATTACGATATAAATAAAGCTAAGTATCTCGCCCCCAACCTTCGGTTGACTATTTTTCTGCAACTTTGCTATATGCTACAAACGCACTCGGGGGCTCCCCCACCTCACGATTTCATCGACTGAGGACCAAACGTGTACACCTGAGTAGCTGACCACGTCAGGCAAACGAAAAGGACACGTACTAAATCAAAGCACTGCGTTCTCGCAAACAAGAAAACCTTTGCAACAAAGGGCACATACACGCCCAGCCGCAATATACAAATTTTACATCTATCTGTTTCTTTTCAGGTCCTACCTATTCTGAAGAATAACCTGAGAACGCTGCTCAAACAAATCTACAATCTGTTCGGCATACTGCCTTACATCCGCGTAATGCGGACGCATGTTCCACTCGCCACCATCTGGTCGAGGAGGCGGCCCGCCACGCAGCCAAGTTCACGCCGGTGGTGCACCTCACAAGAGACAAGGCAGCCTTCACCTCCTGCGACGAAGCTGCCGCACCAGCTCCTTGACATTGTCGGCACCAAACTTCGCCGAAGACTGCAAGGGTCGTTAGCACGACATCCAACGGAAACATAACGCAAAGACCGAGGAAAGCGATGTGCACCGGCGGAGCACCCGAAACACAGTAGACACGATCTTGCACCGTCGCAAGAACCATGGCGCGATCACGATCCATCCGTAAGAAGCGCCGCTCCATGTCCCGTTGAGTCAAGCAATTGACTCGAACAGCGATACGCCCTTTTCTTCCTCGAGCAAGATTGGCACCTGCGACAACCGCACAAAACAAGAGTAAGGCCAGCAGGCTCACCCAAAGAACTGAGCTACAGCCCAAAAGAAGGATCAACTTACACTGCAGCTGCTCGGACAGCCGACCCAGCTCAGCCATCAAATACTCCTCTGCTGCACCACGGTCCGCTTTGGATTTAAACATCAGCATCACAGAACCAAGCAAATCTCTCCAAGTCTGACGCGATCTCGAAGAAAAGCGAGCTGCGAAGAATCATCCAATGATGCTTGCAAGGGCCTTTCGGATGAGGTATCAACTGGGTCAGCACCCGAAGGAACCTATAGCAGTAGAAAAAAGAAGGCACACAGACATTCAGGCAAGGATAGAGCACAATTCGGAGGAATTCATTAAAATATATAAGGCCACTACGTGGCACCAGGATGGTACTACAAAAGATATTCACAACAGAAGGAGACTACAAACTACCCTACGTCTACTATGCGTCAGGTGCAGACACCGAGTCGCCGTAACTGCCGCCTAGCTTTGGCCTCGCCTGCCGCAGTGCGTACTCGACACAAGTCAATGAGCTTGGGCCCATATCGCCGCAATGAGCGGAGTAGGCGGCGAAGCTACCGGATCCATGCGCACCGTAGGCATCCGGAAGTAACTGGGCAGGTCCAGCCCCAGACGCCATGGCCATCGCCAGCCGACGACGCGATGTCCTTCGCTTGCGCTTATACCGCAGCGCTCACCGACAGAGCCTCGCCAGGCATCCACATCTTCAAGGTGCGCCTTCGGAAGAGCTCCTGGTAGAAGCGACCAAGGACCTCTTTCGACTTGGCAAGGGAGTTGACGACGGTGCTGCAGCGGTCTTCGACCGCCACAGTGGCATCATCTAGAGCACTCCCGTGCTCCAGAGCACCGCGGTCGAACTCGGCATCTGAGACAAAAAGAAGAAAACATGAAGAAAGGCAGCATAGAAGAAGATCCGTAGAAAAAGAAACAAGTCCAAAAGCTTGTACTCACCCGAAATAGCCTTGGCAGCAGCCATGAGCTTATCCGCCACCCCTTTTTCACGAGCAGCGTTAACGGCTGCTCCTCACGATCTGCGGCCTCCTGCAGCAGACGCCTTCGCCTGCCTTCACGGCTCCAGCTCAAGGCGCTTTTACACCAGCTGACGCCTTCGATTGGCACAAGGCTCTTCTTCAGGCCGACCTCACGAAGAGAGTCATTATGCTCCTCTGCATTTACAACAAGCAAATGTCAAAAACAGGACAAGGATAAGCAAGAGAAGTACTACAAGGCGAATACCTTGAAGTCGCCATAGCCTCGCCTCCGGCGTTCCTCCACCACCGCTTGGCCTCTTGGACAAAAGGCTGCGAACAGCAATAGCAAGAAGAATAGGACTTGGGGCTCGCCAACAAAAAAGAAGCATAAACAAACATCGGCATACGAAGACACTCGGGGCTCCCTCTGAAGATCAAGCGAAGAAACTTACGTGCTCGGCGAACCATGAGCCCGCGAAATTCTAGGGCGAACCACCAGCCTCTCCACGCATAGGAGGAATCGCAACGTCACCCAAGTCGCCACCGTCCGAGGAGGAGGCGACAATGTTCGACTCCCCATCATCTCCTGCCTACCATCACTAGAGTCGGAGGATTGCTCGCATCTGAAGCCAATCAACAGATGCACACACCATCAAGGAAAAAGGACAACAATGGCAACAAGAAAACTTACGAGCCCAACGCCAGTCGAAGATAGGAGAAGCCTTCGGCCCTCTTCTCTTCCTTCTTTTCTTCCTTCTTCTCCTCCTTCTTTCTTCCTTCTTCCTTTTGGCGGGTGAAGCAACAGCATGTGAATGGAATGGAAGAGGACAGGAAGAACCCCCATGAACATCATCATGACGCTCAAGGCCCAGAGGATTTTTGGGAGTCGGAGGAGTTGAGGCATCCGAAGACTCGCTGGAGCTCCGTGATCGCTTGCGCGAGTGGTCCTCACTCGACTTGTCGGCATCCTCCGCTGGAGATCGAGCTGACGGTAGCTCGGACACGGAGTCCACCACTTCATTATCCGGGGCATTCGGATACCTTTCGGGCAACGGCGGTGCCATGCCCGGCACTTTGAAGCTCTGCAAAAGGAAAAGGAACTCTGTTAGCAGACAAAGGAAAAAGTACACAGCTGACAAAAACAAAAGGGGAGCCTCACAGCCGTCGTGTCTTGCGGGATCAGGCTCCGCTCGCGCAGTTTGCGGAGATCACTCTCCCGCGTCTCTGATCGTCGCCAGCCACCATCGGTGACGCGAGCAGCGGCGGTGCTCTTCTTGCCTCCGGCGGCGCTGGTCCCAACCGCAGATGAGGATTTCTTTGTTTTCCCCATGGCACTGCAGCGGTGGTGGCGATGAGAACGCAGAAAGAATGAAGGAAATGTGGAAGGAAAGCTCCGCGCGCAGCAAGAATCGCTCAAGCACAAGGAGGCAGTGAACAGATGAACTGGTGCGGTGAAAAACAAACCACGATTTCACCCAGGATTATAACAGCGAAGACGACGACGCCGCCGTCCATCGAGAAGACCTAACGCCAACGGTAGCTGGCCGACACGTGTCAACACCACAACGAACCGTCGTTACCACGCCGCCCACTACGCGGAAATCGAGGAGGCGCCAGTAATCATCTCCACGCCCGCGGATCGTCAATTCAAAGTCGCAAGTGGGACCCATGCTTCGTCCAACAAGTCATCTCTGGCGTAAGACGCTTGAGGTCATCGATCGTAAGCACCGACGTCATCAAAAGCTATACCGGCACCACTGCTCCACGTAAAGTACTCACCGAATCTACGATTCGACTAAATACTTGGGGCTACTCGTGAGGCCGCCGCACCCGATGCACAAATGAGGACCAATTACTTCCCGAGTCCCACGTCGAGTCTCGACTCCACTACGCACTGGGGCTACTCCCATAGGGAGGATGGATTTAAGCATCCGAAAATTTTCGAGTCTCGGACCTAATGATTGAAACAATGCTTGAACTAAAGTCTCCGTTCGAGTCACGACTCGAACATACACTTGGGGCTACTCCCATAGGAGCTGGCGCCAGCACCCTATGAAATCTTCGACTGCGATCTTTCGGATCAGCATGCAAAAACATTTTGGCAACTCTGCCCCAACAAAACGCTAAGTGAGCAACAATCTCCTTGTCCACCCGAAACACCTCCGAGGTGATAAATGTTCGGATGCTGCGTCTGCAACGCAAAGATAAGACCTACAGATATCATCTGATGGCCTGGCAACGCACCTGACTGCGCTCTGCTAGTATGAATCCGTACTAGCAGGTATGAAAAATCCTGACGGACCCGTTGGGTACACCAATTAAAATCACTGGAATTCCACTCCTGTAAGTCCTCCGCGGCTTGAGTCGAATTACGCCAAAGATATGTTCCGTGTCCGGTTGAGGGACCAATCAAGAAGATCGTGTCGTTCGCCCCTAAGACGCTTAATCGACCGATCCGTCGGGTGAGTCGCACACGCATCAACAATCGCACACATATACTATTAATGTATAGCTGCACCGAAAATGGAAGAGTCCTCGGTAATCTACGATTCGACCAACACTCGGGGCTCTTGACATGGTTATACCCTACGGTACATAACTCAAAGATACCGTCCAGCAAGGAAGGCCCAGCAGATATACTGGCCCATGAAGATTTTCGGTGGCCAAGGCCCATGACGCCGGATCCTTGGAGAGCAAGACTAGCGTAGATAGGAAATTCAAAGGGTAAAACCCTAGAACTTGTAACCGACTAGGACTACGAGACCTGCCTAAGTCTATATAAAGGCCGGAGGGCACGTCCTAGGGCAACTCGACTCATACTTTCGACACGCATCCACGCCAGATCGAATCACAGACCAGAACCTTCGGTTCCGCCGTAATCAAAGAGCATAAGCAGGAGTAGGGTTTTACCCGGGGCCGAACACAGGTAAATCTCGTGTCCCCTGGTTGCTTGTCTGTTAACCGTGCCACGATCTCCAGCATCCCCATCTTCTTCAAAACCCAAGTCCATAACAATGGGCATTGACGAGACTAAACCTCGTCACCCCCACCTCCGACGATCCCCACCTCCGGCCAGATCTGGCCAAGTTATTTTTTGAATTTTGAAAAAAATTTCTGTGACGCATATTGGCGAAATGCGCCACAAAAGTTTGAAATCTGGTTGGGGACTTCTGTGGCGCATATTGGCAATATGCGCCACAGAAGTTTTTGAGACTTATGTGGCGCATTTCAATATGCGCCACGGAACTTCACTTTAGTGGCGTGATAATAGTTGCGCATTCCATATGCATCACAAAAGTTGAAAAATGGTGCGCCACTGATGAGATTTTTCCTAGTAGTGAAGACCTCTAGATGAAGAAATTCTGCAAGAAGTGAAAGAGATGGATCAAAAAAGGGGCTAGAAAGTGTCAGGCTTAGTAGTCACAAGTTAATGTAGTCCTAGAGGGTTTTCTTCGGTCTGTAGTTCATGTTGTATTTTCTGATGCATTCAAATATGAATATTTATATTGTTCCGTGTTTGGATAATAGAGTGATAAGAGTTCTATGAACTTGTATATGAAAGAGAATTCTGGCACCACTCCATTTACTGACTTTCACTACAACACTAATCCATATACTGATTTTTTTGAGATCCATGTACTGAAATTATCTTAATGGCACATTCCGTACTTACTTTAACTACATCACTAATCCATATTCCACTTAAAACTGCATTACACATATCATGTTCTGCTCTTGGTAGGAAAAAGAACAAAAGTATGGATCTTACATAAATCATGAACAAATAATATGTAAATGCACTACATTGGTCCTACTTCGGTTTATCTGCAATCTAACCGTTCACGACGTTCCAGTTGTTCACGACCCTATCGCTAAGACTGCAGGGAATGTTAGAATATTGACGCGTATACGATTGTTCCGGTAGTCCCAATCCTGACTTGATTTGTACTTCAAAATAATTCATGTACGTCTATATATACTTGTCCATGCGGCTCAATAACACGTCCAACATATTTCGCTAGTCCCCTCTCTATCCCATCTCTATGTTCTACAACCACAACATGAAGTCCACCGCTGTGAGCATCGTCCCTATAAAACGATGAAAGACAACCGTTAAGGCTCCGTTCGGTTCTTAGGGATAGAAAACATAGGAACCAAAACCTCCAAAGGAACATGAAAATGCCGCAGCTGTAAACCGCAGGAATACAAAACAAAGGAAGCGGAAGAGCCATGGGCGTTCGGGCCACTCCATAGAAATTGAATTTTTTATTGTGCTCGATGTCTTTCACTCCCTCGTATTGTGACACAGGGTCCACTCATCTAGCTAAACGGGAGAGGTTTTCCTCGGGCCTCAGCGAAAACATGAGGTCCTGCTGGATGTTCTATTTCCCGTAAAAAGTACAGGCTAGAGAAACTTTCCTAAGGAATCGACAAGGCTATTCCAACGAAACGAACACATCCACAATAAAACTTCCCTTAGGAATGGAAACCCGTGAAAATCCTCCACTTTTCCCACGAACCGAACGGGGCCTAAGCATGGAAATTGGTCAAATTCTAAGTTTTTTCATGGTAAATGGTCTAAGTATAAGTTTGATACAACAACTGAAGGGAACTAACCAAAATCAGGACGAGGCAGAAACACCAACAGCACGGACACCACCGGTCCAAACTAGGGTGACTGGGCTCTCTGACTCTGAACCAGCAGAAAGAAAAACATGACGATTTAGTCACGATTCACTACGACGCTGTGCTATTGGCTGATAGTGAAATTTAGTAGCCATGGAGATGGACGGTGCCTTTACCTGTTGTTTGGCTCGATTTCTAGCGCCTTCTTGAAATATAGCTGTGCCAGTTCACGATCAGCCATGTACGTCTGTGCTCGTTAATTGCAAAAAACCATCACATATACACGAGAAGTTTGAAAATTCATCGGATTTTGCTAATTTTGCAAAAGTCCACCGGCATTGCGCTGGTTCGTTGCAATGTGCACTGATGCCGAGATTTGGTGACGCTAACCATGATTCTGACAGTACGGACCCACGGTCAGAGGTGACATCGCATGGCACGGATGGTCGAGGACCCACCAATGTTAGACAAATCTAACATTTGGGATTTTTTAGTAAATTTCCATGGGACCCACTTGTCAGTCATCTTTCTTCTTTCTTTTCTCACTTTTCGTTAGACTTAGTTTTGTTTCCTTTTATCTTTATCTTCCAAATCCGGCACACACAAGTCAAAATAAATTAGAAAAACCACCTGGGGCACAGGCTGCCGGCGAGCTCAGGCGAGGGGCTGCAGGCGAGCAAGGGGCAGGATGGGGCGCTGACAAGCTCAGGCGTGCGGCTGCAGGCAAGCGAGGGGCGGGGCGGGGCGCCGGCGCGCGGCTGCCAGCGAGCTCAGGCGAGGGGCTGCAGGCGAGCGATGGGCGGGGCGTCGGCGAGCTCAGGCGCGCGGCTGCCGGCGAGCTCGAGTGGGGATGAACAGGAGCTAGGCGTAGGCACAGGGAGGTGGGCTGCCGGTGAGCCAACCAGAGAGGTTCGGGGGTGAGAAAGCTGGGTTCCACCTTGAAAATTTTCAAAATAGTCTAAAATTTGTGACCCAACTAATATTTTGCTCCTTTGACCTTTTCCACATTGCCACGTCACGCCTAATGGTAGGACCTTTCTATCAGATTCGTGTTTACCGTGGCCAATCGACGAATCAGTGCACATTGCAACGAACCAGCACAATGTTGGTGCATTTTTTGCAAAATTATCAAAACCCGATGAATTTTCAAACTTCTCACGCATATGTGGTGGTTTTTTGCAATTAACTTCTTCTGAAGAGAGCCTCCAATCGCCAAGAAATCGGAGCAGTCATATAGATCAGTAGACCCGTCCTCTGCAGCCATTGGCCAAATTCTAGTAAGCATTGTCCACCTGATAACTGGGGTTGGCATTTGGCAAGACAGGTGGCACATGACATTGAGGAGATGCGCATGGAGTCATGGAGACTGTCACTCCTACCAGATCATCACTAAACATAAACCTTAACCTCAGCAGCGCCTAACTACACATTGTGAATGGCGCAAGGCTGCAGGCGATGAGAAAGCCAGTACTTGAAAGACAGCCTGACACCGGATAAGGTAATCTTGGCGCTTCTTCTCGCAGACGATACACGCCGAGAGTACTTCCACCCTATCCCGATGACTCGTATTCTCACATACAGTAGTTTTTTGGGTTTTGCTCTCTCCCACCCCCCGCTGTTTACTTGCCAAGGGCAATATACCAAGTACTGGAATGAAAAGATAGCATAGTTCAATGGACGAGTGCGAGGCGATGGAGCTAGCATGTTGTGCCTTGCTCTAGAAAAATGGGCTTCTTATATGTAGTGGTGAAAACGGAGCAATGCCTACACATGAAGCATAAGCAGTTGGTGGGATATTCGTTCGCATTGATTTCAGGTCAGAGTTTGCGGTTGGTGAATCGTATGATGTTATACTTAAACATGAGAATGATTTTTGCTGAACCTACCGGGTGTGTTGGGTCAGTTGCTTCAAGTAGGCTTATTTAGTTCGGTTGTAAATGGGTGGAGCCTGACAATAGTTTGGATTGGTTTGGTTTTCTGTATCGAGGGTCCGTTCGCTGAATACTGAAGGAATTTTGAGGGATCAGTTTCCTTTGAATTTTTTTTCCTGCGAGACCGTTTGGTTCTAAGGAACACACTCGAGCCCTTCCACAGTAAAGGATTTCTCTTCCATGCTTTTAAGAGAGAAAAACACACCCACTCAGATCAAAGGAAACGGCAAATACAAGGCTTTCTACGGACCGAACTTTTTTTTTTATTCATATTATTTAGATATCCTGCAGTTTTGCCTTATACAACTGACCCAATTGCTCTACATGTTTAGATTCCTTTGTTTTTCTAACATGTAAACCGAACGGAGCCTGAACAGTTGGGTAGAATAGAGGAAAGCAATCCCCTCGCACCCGTCCACCCCTCTCGCACCCCCAACGGGCGATGGGGGCGCCGCCACCCCTTCCCCGGTCGCGACCCCTCCTCTCCTCTCCTCCCATCGCCGTCGGCGGTGGTTGGCCTCTCCCCGTAGCTTGGAGGCGGGGTCAGGGACCCGTTTCCTTCGACGACGGTGCTCCTTGGGCGGCGGTGATCCCAGCTTCCGCGGGGAGACTCCTGAGCGGCAACGTGGCTGCGGCGGCTGGCAGCGGAGGGGCGACCTGCAGGCCCGGCCAGCCCAAATCGGGCCCTTAGGGTCCAGACCGGGCCAGATCTTGGGCTGGGGTGGGTCGGTTTGCCCCATCGTCGGCCCGTTCTGCAGGTTTTGGCGAAGGCACCTCGAGCAGGGACCGGCGGCGACCATGTCCGCCTTGTTGCAGCGTAGATGCGGGCTTTATGGGCCCATTTGGGCATGGCTGGACCCTCTTGGACTGGTGTGCCCCGCTAGGGCTTTACGCCGGCCAGTTCTGATGAGGACTAGTATGCCTCCGGTCGACTACTACCATTGACAGTGGAGGTAGTTCCCTCCCGCCGGTCGCGGTTCTGCTAGTCCCGATTTGAGCTACCTTCTGTCTTTGTCGCGTAGACCTCGCAATGGTATTCTTGTGAGACGATGATGACGACTCGCATGCTCGTGGACGGCAAGTTTGATGGTGGCGAGGCTTCGTCCTCACGCCGACTGCCACGAGAGCGGCACCATTCCTTCCTAGAGGAAGGAGTGGCTATCTACCATTGTCCTCTGTGTGCCAGGGGAAATCCTTGCCAAATCCTTGCCATTGTCCTCTGTGTGCCAGGGGAAATCCTAGGACAAGCTATGGTCCGGGCAGCGTTTGATTTCAAGAAAGCTTTCCTTCTTAAATGTGCTCTTGTATTCATATCTTGAATGTGCTGCTTGGTGCTGCCGGGGGGAAATCCTATGACACGACACCAACTCTTATATTCATATCTTGTTTCGGAGGAAGGAGATGTGAATGACCCTGTGAGAAAATAAGCGACACAGATCTTCACCACGTTTTGAACTTTCTGAGACAATGGCACAGATATTTACCACGTTTTGAACTTTTGAGACGATGTGTACATAATTGAGAATGAACTGTAATATCTCATGTCTAATCCATGAACTAGTTCTCGTTTCTTCCCTACTCCCCGCTCCCCATTTTTCTTTTGGTTGCAAACTAGCTGTGTAGGTTTATCAAGCGGTGCTCAAAACGTGGTTTATCATTAAATCTCCGACAAAGATCTCTCAAGCGGTGCTGTCGATGGCCATCGGCTGTGCATCCTGCTTCACAGGGACCTTCTCTGTTTCTTCCAGCTTTCTCCATTTTGCGAACATGTTGCCGTAGAACTTGGCGTCCCTCTTGTTGTACTCTCTCAGCTTGTCCTTCAACGCCTTGTACGCAACCTTCACATCCCTGGCAGTCACAACGATTCACTAAGACCGAACGTCCATGGTGGCTGAAAGGAATTTCCATGGCCATAGAGTACAGATGATGCTTTAAATACCTGTTGTTTGGGTCAATTTCCAGCGCCTTCTTGATATCTAACTCTGCCAGTTCGAGATCAATGAGTTCAGTGTACGCCTGCGCTCTTCTGTACAAAGCCTTGACGTTGGTGCTCTCCAGTTCCAAAACCTGTTGAGGGCAACCGATTCTTGTTTATATTTTGTGTGATTCAGACTCATTGAAACCTCAGGGCGTGCCATATCTACACTACTTTACCTTTGTGCAGAGTTTCGCTGCATCTTTGTACTCTTTCAGTTTGAGTTTGCAAGCCGCATCGTTGAGATTGATGCTGACTTTGAGCAACTTAGATTGCTTCTTCTCATCCTCACTGTAAGAACTGTCATACTCGATGTACTTGGCAGCCTACTCACAAAGAAAAACAAAGATGCAGGTCTATGTCAGGAACTCAATTCAGTAGTTAGTCCTGAATAACAGGATGTCCGACTGAGTGTACTGAGTTAAAGCAAAAAGCATCCTGATGCGTACCTTCTCATATCTCTTGGAAGCCTTGGCATACTTGCCCATCTTAAACCATACATTCCCTTCTTCTTTCTTCTTGGCAGCTGCTTCAATCTTCTCAGCATTGCTTTTCAAATCCCAAGATTCTTTCTCCTGTAAAACAGAGACACAACCACACATTTTGAACACTTTACTCGAGCAATGGATAGGTAAACAACAACCCATGTAAACAACTCGACACCACAGTTACCTTGTCAAATGAAACAAGCTCCACTTCATAGAAGACGGTGGAATTGGGAGGAACCACAGCCAGATCATGCTTCGTTTCAGTGGAGCCGAACGCAAGTTCAGGTGGTATTCTAGCCAACGCCACCTCTCCTTTCTTCATGGTGATCACTGTTTGGTCTAGACCATCGATCACCTGCTCCTCATCCGTCTTGAACTCAAATGGTTCATCGCCTTCATGTCCTTTCTTGGTGAATACATTGCCGTCTTCCAACCTGCCAACCAGCCTCACTGCAATGAAGACGCAGTACACAATCAGTACCACACTATGCTTCTTGCCTGATATTGCAGGGTTTCAGGATGCCGTGCACGGATTTTAGTATTGTGCCACATACCTCTGACAACTGCTCCATCATTGGGACGCTCGTAGCCTTCTCCTTCCTTGAGCACCTTCTTCAAGATCCTCTTCTTATCTCCGATCAGTGTCACTGTCTTCCAAGACACCAGCTCAAGATCGATGTGCAAGGTAGCATTTGGGGGCACGGCACCTTCGGCTTCAGAAGCCGGTCTTCCTTGCTCGCCAAAACCATCTGGTCGTCATCACACCATTGAGTAAATATTAGAATGATGGCAGTGCAAATTTTCAAGTGTGCCAGAATGTTGAGGAGACACAGATTACAACTTGCAGGAAATATAAACTCACATTGTGGCTTGACAGTGAGGAGGACTTTCTCCCCTTTCTTCATGGTCTTCACGGCTTTGGGAAGTGCTGGGCAGAAGTAACCTGAAATTGTGAACAAGAACTGTGCATCAGAGAACAAGCGCTTCAGAGCAAATGCCTGCATTACAATTTGCCAAGGCTCAAATCACTATGGACTAACCATCTTTCACAGCGAATTCAACACCGTCGGATTTTGACACGACGGTTCCATCCTCAAGTCTCGCCTCGTACTTGACTGCGTGAACAAAACAGAGGAACACATGAATTACACGTTAGTACTTCAAATACCACGCGCATGTAGCAAGAGCGACTGAACATCAGTGTGAACAGTGTCCTGTGTGTTCACCATTTCGTTTTAGTAATTAAACAATTTACAGTGAGTCCGAAATAATAATATTTCAGTCTGGGCCGGATTAGAGTAGACTTGAAATTTTGGTTCAATAAATATGCAACTAAAAATGAAATTCAAAACGAAATTCCGGTCGCCTTGTTTGTTAGAAACTGAAATCACAAAAACTTGTGTGGATTGGGCGAATTTGACTGACAGAACACTAAAATCGTGAATCCGATGTGACACGTACCGAGAACTTCGTCTAGATCCTTGGGGTTCTCCCATTTCTGGCCCTCGGCCAGGACCTTCTTGAAGATGCCGCCGTCCTTGCAGATGTCCTTGACGCTGGCCCAGGACAGGAGCTCGACGTCGAACTGGAGGGTGGCGCTGGGCGGGATCTTGGGCGGGGATCCCGCCTCCCCGTAGGCGAGGTCCGGCGGGATGGTGAGGACAGCGTTCTCGCCCTTCTTCATGGTCTTGATGCCCTGGTCCAATCCCTTGATCACCTGCCCCTGGCCGAGCTTGAACTTGAACGGGGTTCCGCGGTCGCGGCTCGAGTCGAACTTGGTCCCGTCGAGGAGGGTGCCCGTGTAATGCACTGCGTAGAACAAACATTCCGGTTACGAAATCCGTTGGATCTACTGTATTTATTTGTTGTTGCGTGCGTCAGAGAAGGGGATCAGTCAGATGCGGCGGTTTGTGATCGATCAGTAATATGTACCTTCGACCTCGTCGCCGGTCTCGGGCCGTTCCCAGCCCTCGCCCTCCTTGAGGAGCTTCTTCTTCAGCCCCTGCTTCCCGATCTCCTTCTCCTCCCCGACCTTCATCACCGCCGGGGAGTCCGCCTCCTCCTCGTCATCGCCATCGAGGCCGTCCATGGGCTCGTCACACTCCAGCCCGGCCATGGTGTCGTCCACCTCCTCCTCCTCGAGCCCCCTCATCGTCTCCTCGTCGATGCCGGCCATGGGATCGTGGACGCGAAAAGCTCACGAGACGAAATCAAATGCTCTCTAGGTGTAAAGATCGAATCGATCGATGCGTGCGCGTGTTCGTGCGTTCTGGAGGATGTTTTGCAGTCGTAGCACGGCGGGTTTGGATTGTTGGCATTTTATAGCGGAACAGAGACTTGTTGTGCAGGAGGATCCGGTGTTCTAGAGTGTTCCTGAGAGAGTGGATCGGGCGACGGGACAGGGATTGGGAGATGCTTCCAGAGAAGGGTCGGTGGGAAGCAGGGGGCGCGAGAGCTTTGGAAGGCAGTGGATTCTTCCAGAGGCCCTTTTTTTAGTTTTTTTTTTAGCTGAGGATTCTTCCAGGGGACTTAGGGACGCAACGCTTCAAGCCCGAATCCGGTGGGCCGGGCCCATGTATTGGTGTGGTTTTTTTTCATGTTCGCAAATTGTTCAGTTTTTCTGTTTTAAAAATTGGCGAAATTGTAAAAAGAAAAAAATCAGATCAAAAAAATGATTAGATTTTAACAAATTCTTAGATTCCAAAAACATTCAGATTTATATTTAAAACAAAATATGAACTGAATTGTCACGTGTACATTCAGATATTCTATGTTTAGACACAAAAGTTTCGCCCTAAAGGATTTTTTTGTGGCTTGTGTCAAAAGATAAAAAAAATGTCTCGTGAAAAGATATATTGGACCATAAAAAAATATGCTATACAAGCCAAAAAAAAATATGTCGAAAGTTTGTATCCGAACATAGTGTCCGGATGTACACATAAATTAGTTATTCAATTTTTCTGAAATTTTGAAAATATGTTTTGAGACAATGGGTGCATATACATCTATGAGCTAAAGTGAATTTCCGAAATATATATATACTCTGTTCTAAGGTAAGGCATATATTTATACTAGGTGAAAAGGCGGGCTTCGTCCCATCGCCTTCACTTGTTGCACAGCGTGGCCGACATGGTATTGCACTCATTTTGGTCTACAAACTAAATATTGTAGGGGTTCGTAGCATGGAAAACAAAAATTTTCTATCGCATACAAACAAACAAGCCAAGATCTATCTACTAGATTGTAGCAACGAGTCGATGGAATAACTTACCCTCGAAGATTCCAAAGTGTTTAACGAGAGCGGATTCTCGTGGGTGATGTAGTCGTACTCTTTCCGATCTCAAGATCGTGTAGACGATCCTTCCTACGTGCGTTCGCAGCGTTCCGCAGATCACACATCGTTCGTTGACGAAGACCTTCCTCTCCTTGTTCCAAAGAATGGAGGTTGTAGCACTCTCCTCGCGATTCCAAGAAGACAACCGTGGTACCCAAGTAGAGGGAGATCCCGCAGGCTTCTTGCCGAGCGAGTATGGTGGAGTGAGAGAGAGCTATTAGTGGTCTATGGATTAGACACACCAATTAGAAGGCTCTAAACCGCAGGCTAGAGCAATTAGAAGCTCTAAACCAAAACGGCTCTAAACCAAGATTAGAGGATAGGAACTTGTGTGTCTAGAGGAGGAGGCCCTCCTTTTATAGGTGGGAGGGCGGGGAGGGAGTCCTCCCAAGTCGGCCTTGGTTGGCGCACGGCTTGGAGAGGACTCCTCCCAAGTCGGTTCCAACCACCTCTTGCTTGTTTCCCACAGCTCTGCTTCCAGTTCGCTGCTTTCCACAGCTCTGTTTTAGCCGTTTGACTTTCAAACTGCAGTTTGACTTTCAGTTTTGGAACAGAAGAACACTTAGTACATGATGCAATCATTCAATATGTAATGACACATTCATGTACCCTCCCCCCGGAGTGCCGGACAATCCGGAACCTTCTAGAACATTCCCGATGAAAACACCTAATCATTCCCGAACTCAAACGGACTTTCCTTATATGAATCTTATTCTCCGGACCATTCCGGTTCACCTCGTGATATCCCGGATCCCATCCGAGACTCCGAACAACATTCGGTCTCTCTTTCTCATAATACCATAACTACTCAAACAACGTCGAATCCTTAAGTGTGTCTCCCTACGGTTCGTGAATTATGCGGACATGATCGAGACACTTCTACGAACAATAACCAATAGAGGAATCTGGAAATTCATATGGCTCCCACATATTTCTACGATTACTTTGCGATCGAATGAACCACTTACATACGATACCAATTTCCCTTTGTCTCACGATAGTTTACTTATCCGAGGTTATGATCGTCGGTACTCTGCATACCTAGTTCAACCTTGTTACCGATAAGTACTCTTTTCTCGTTCCCGTGATATGTGATCCCTTGTGAGCCAGTCACATGCTTGCAAGCTAATTGGATGACATTCCACCGAGAGGGCCCAGAGTATATCTATCCGTCATATGGATGGACAAATCCCACTCTTGATCCATGTGTTTCAACCAATACTTTCCGAACACTCAATGCCACCTTTATAGCCACCCAGTTACCGTGTGGTGTTTGATGACATCAAAGCATCCATCCGGTAAAGGTGATATGCATGATCTCATGGTCGAAGGAATTAGGTTACTATGTATCAGAAAGCATATAGCAATTGAACTATTGAAATGACTTGATCTTTATGCTACGCTTATCTATAGGAGTATGTCCATCACATCATTCTCCTAATGATATGATCTTGTTGTTAATAACATCTCTATGTTCATGATCAGGAAACCATGATTATATATTAACCAACAAGCTAGTTTAACAAGAGGCTTTACTAGGGACTCTTATTTTAGTTTACAAATCACACAAGTATTAATGTTTCCGGTTAATACAATTATAGCATGGTATGTAAACATTTATCATAAGTGTGAAGATATGATAATAACCACTTTATTATTGCCTCTTGGGCATATCTCCAACAAATATAGCATCCATATGCATGTGGAAGCCCTTAGAATACTGATGATTTTTATTCTGGATGCTAAAAATTGAAAATGCAACATTATAAATTCAATTGTTACATAGTCGAATATGCATGTTCAACACTTGGGGCACACAAAATTTCAGAATCTGGGCTCTCTACGGTTCTTTCTTCTAGAACTGGTGATCAAAAGTTAAAACCAGCCGTGGTTTGCGTGTAACGGTAAAACCAGAAATTCACTTTACCAAAAATTCACATTTTAAATTGTTAAAACATATTTAGACAAATATTTGCATGAGCATATTCACATTCTATGTGCTCACATAAAGTTTCAAAAAAAACAGATGATTTCCGTGGGCTCTATAAAAAGACAAAAATAAAATATCTTAGGAAGAGCCTTATTTAGCACCAAGTTTTGTTTTTTCTACATATGCCACACAAAGAGTAAATTTGTTGTGGAACGACTTTATGTGCACTTTAGAATAAATAGATGTACACATATATATTTTTTGAATTTGTTTTATATTTAAAAATACATTTCAAATAAAGGGAGCATGTGTACTGAGCCAAATAACAGCGTCCGTAAAACTTTTCTCTCTTGAATGTCATTAACATTCTAGGAATCCACATAAACTCACAAGCATCACTCAAGGACATAAATGAGCTCCAAATTGGTCTGAAAGTAACAACTCAATAGTCAAATCATACAATGTGATACTTTCAAGGTCGAACATTGTCCAACTGGGTGTCATCGAGCGTTACCACCACTCCATGGGCAATGCATACATGAAACTGTCCATCCAGGGTGTCATTGAGATTTATCACCACTCCACCATCCACTTCTAACACAATTTTTGTGTATCTAAAAAAGCAGAATTTAAAAAGATGCAAATAATCAGGTATAAATAGTGTAGAAAATATCAAATGTAAAACAAAACAAAGATTGGAAAACAGAAACAAAGCAAGAGAGAGTCTGCTACAACAGATGCAAATGAATGCATATCTAGAAAATCTTTTGCTAATGCTACAATAATTTTGACTTCTAGCTCAACTATTACTTTAAAAAAGGTAATGCCAAATAACAAAGACTTCACTGTATTAGGTAATATTACCAGCTACCCCTGGTCACACATAGTTCAGATGTTTCTCCCATCACATACATATCTCAAATCACTAAAGTAGTGACATTGAGCTTCTTCTCATAAATAACAATAACTGGTGATTTTCTTCTCCAAAACATCTGGTTATAGCTTGTACTCCCTCCATCTCGTAATATATTACAATCGATATAGGGGATAGTATGTTGTAGTAACCTCTTGTATTATGGGATGGAGGGACTACCTTAAAGGAGACAAAAATGAAACAACCTAATCAGTAAACATTAGTAAAAAAAGTGATTGTTTATGACAAAAATAAAAGCAACTACTCTCACTGAAGTCATGGTAGGATAATTTTTAGCAATTTTTATGGCAAAATATATATTTTTAGGCCAAACGATGGAGCAATTCATATGTCAAGTTTGAGAAATTCCTAAGCATCAAATTTCTAAAAGAGGTACCATGTTTTTAAATAAATCCTCCAATACAACTGAGGCCTAAGTATAAAAAATAGCAAGAAGGAAAGAATGCATGGCTTCTAAAAAGTAGCCAGAGAGAATGGATCTATTGGGGTATGATGGTTGTTTGTACCAAATAGAATTATAAGCAATCTAAACTATATAGCAAACTTATATGATGTTAGAAACATCAATGGTATTATTATCGTAAAAAAAACTAAGCACAAGGCATGTCACAAACAACCGATACTTAATGAGCCTACTCTCAGTGGTGCACCATGTGACAAAGTGAGAATGAAACAGCTAGGCACTATGTGACCTAATAAAATAAATGAAAAAAGAAGTCCATTTGGTCTAAGATTGTCCCTTTAACACAACCGAACTGCATCTCCCGGTCAAATCTTAGGTGTTTTAGTTAAACAGAAACATCGTGCTTCAGTTCTTACCTTATCTCAAGAACAGACATAGCTGTGGAATACCATTGATAAATTAAAAGGGAAGTAATTGATGGAGAGCTCAACTGCACAAAGAGACATAGTAAAAATATGCATCAATAATAACATGTAATAAGAATTATAAGTAGCATTTGAAGAAATAAAAGGTGCCAGTACACCAAACATCTAGTGATCTACATGACCACTCATTATTTAATCTCACATAACACTGTTATACTCCATTCATTTCTTAGTTGCATGAAAAACTGTTATTTATGTCAGCAATATACTATTCCGTTTACCACAATTCCATAAATCTAACAAACGATTGAAAGCAAAGAGTAGGAGTGCCTTAAGCTTTTAGTTCTAGGTGATTCTATACTCTAAGGGGCATTTTCATACGGTGAAACAATAACATAAAATAAACCTTATACCTAGTTATTATAGGACACAACCAAAGCATCTCGCCCTCAAATGGAATTGACAAATCAACAAAAGAAGCAAACAACACAGTGTTAGATACAATATGTAAAGGAAAAGGCTGCACTTTAACTCTTCGATAGCCCATGGGAAATAACATTGATAAGAAAACTCCAAAACTTACTTCAATGATAGGTGACCACTCTTCTACTAACTCCTTGTATAGCAAAATACATAGATTGCTCTCAAGAGTGTCTAAGGATTCATGATTCATCACTGTATATATACCCCGCGCGGTGCAGCGGGTATTAGAGTTGAATTTATTGTATTCCAAAAATGGCAAGAACGGTCTATGTAAATAATGTTTCTTTGCATGTATTATTATGAAGTGGAAGCATATAGCTATTTACTTGCTCTCGTTGTGTGTTGCCTCGAGAATCATATATGAAAAAGAATAGCACAAACAGAATTGAACTCAGAGTTATTAAGCCGGCTTTGTTTGGTACGTATATGAGGACAATAAACACATGGGAGGAGGCAACATTTTTTTCCAGGCGGCCACTATAATTCAGGTAATAAAACACATGTGCATCGTTAGCGCAACAATCAGTGATTGTAAATTTGAAGCAGGATATGGCTCTAGATGATATTTTGTGATACATATTTCAAAATATGAAGCGAGCAAATTGATCATCAAGAAATCATCACAATTGGCAGGACAAAACGAATTGAACAGATAAGCGTTATAACGATAATTCTTTTGACTATAACCTACAAGTACATAAAAAGAAAGAAATAAGATGCATCAAGTGAGCTATACATTATTTAGAGACACACAATGAGAATCCATGCCAAGGAGGACCTTTGTCTTACTTGCTTGATGCACAAAGGCAGGTCGGGTCAGTTCACACGGGAATTCTACAAAGTACCTGGCAAGCAAAAAGGATGAGACATAGATGATGTCATGGGAGATCAACAGTACAGAGCGAGCCCACATGCCCAATGGAGTCCCAACATGAAGTAACTAAGGTGAAATTCCAGTACAGATGGCCATGCAACATGCGTATCTAAACTATAAAGCAAGCAGTCAGTCTCCTCGGTGACCTGAAGGTGGCACTGCTGAAGCATGTATGTCATCTTAAGTATGTCATCGAATAGCAGCCAGACAAAAGCTTTTTATTTTATATAAAAGTTTATGGTGGAATTTCATGAGAGAATCATTTTGGGACTAAATATTAGTGATGCCTAAGCCTCCGCCTCTTTGGGGATTTTAGACTTTGTCCCAAGCCGCTAGAGATTTATATTTTCCTAACAATTCAGAATTCCCATAAATAAAGATTATGGAAGAACAAACAGAAGGAATGGACGGAGAAGAGGCAGCAGTATGTGACTATTAGGTATCCTTCACATCAGGAATAAAGACACGTACATAAATAAAAAATCACTGGAATCCTAACATCTATAAGGAGAATGTAAAACCGAAACTTTCCTATTCTACTTAGTATGAATAGCTTAACACAACAGAAGGTCTACCACTTGTTATTCTATTGGAAAAAATGATCATGAGAGAAATATGGATACTCTTACATATGTTTAAATGGCAAAATATGTGCAGATGGCAAAAGAGATCAGCTATTGTTGCTGGCTAAAGTGGAATTTTAACAACGGTTATAGAAAATAGAAGGTTATTCATACCTCAATAATATGATACAACCATATATGAATTGGAAACATGGATAAATAATTGGGGTGTGTGGAATTGTTGCCATCACCCCAGTATTGACAACATGTTCAATAACCTGACGAAGTGCTTACCACTCACATTGCATCTACAACAGAAAATGTAACAGTCAATCTGCTGAGTATTTTGGTACACTAAAAACTTCGCCTTTTCCATACCTGTAGTAATGTAAACAAAGGCTAAAAATTATTAAGAAACTAAATGTAATGGGTGGTGAATTTCTATTAAATTTCTAATCCGGTGCATGCCTACAAAGCTAAAACACAGAGAGATTGAGAGAAATGTGCTTTCCTTGGTTGCCTACAAAAAGCACAATATTGCTCATAAATATCCATCGTATTCCAACAAAATAAAATCAATTATATACTCTAACCTCGTAGAATCATTATGTGGTATCTATAAAAAATGCCAACCCGCAAAAGAAATACAGCTGGTTGGGTTAGAATCTAGCTATCCAGATTAAAAAAGATCAAGATCGTTAGGATGTAAGAAGATACTTGCTAAAGCATTCAATTTTTCCAAGTAAAAACACATTGTATATGTGCAAATGAAATAGAATAACCGCTTTCAATATATCATAATTTGATGCATGAACAAATCAAAAGGGAAGAGAGCATGTACCTATGAAGATACCAATGACTAATACATACATTGTCATGTCAATGGGATCTCAAAGGCAATGATGGTATATACTTATCGGGGTATTATAGATTCACGGATGAAATCATGTGTCTTCACCATTTAATAGCAATAATACATAGAGAAAGTCGAAAAGCATGAAGCACGATATAGTCTTGTAAATCTATGAAATATTATTAAAGTGGCACCTACCAATTTTCAGCGAGAATAAGTATAGATCACTGCACAATTTCCATTGCTATGTATATCCCCCCAACAAATAATAACTTGACAACTAAAATTCTGCCACCCATTCACTCCAAATACTATTGTTACACATTCACATGGAATCCAAAGAGGCGTCAGACGTGTCCAGTCCAATATATTTGGCACACAAAGCAGCAGGAAACTAAATATCAGAACTCTGCAATATTCCCTTTCCAAGTCTATCGTTTGACCATTTATTCAACGTGCTAATAGTTTGGAATGACATCCATACTCCGTAGACACAACAGTCAGTGAAAGCACAATGCAACAAACTTAACAAAACATAGTCTAAAGGAGGAAAACTGAAAGTCATGCAGTCTTGGATATATGCAAAAGAACAATCTTTTGGAGGGAGAGAGAATCCATGGGCACAACGGTGGAGGCCAGAGACACCCGAATCCTATGGCATTTCAACAAAAAGGTAGTGGGTACGGCTTCTCCACGCAGAGCCAAAAAATCCGAGAGGTAGAACTTGCTCATGAGTGACGCCACGCCGTATATCTCCACCGCGCCTCCCGTGTCCACCTCCCCTGCTCAAACTTCCTGGCCATGCCACCAATCGCCCGCCTTCTCCAGGCGGTAGTTTGCATCAAAATAACCTAAATTTGAAAGAAATTCACAGACTAAACTTTGGCCAAAAGAATTTCACTCGATCTAACCCTTTTTGCAACGTCATTGTTCGTGGCGTTGCACTCTACAGTGCAACGCCATGACCTACGGCACTGCACTGTGTTGTGCAACGCCATGACATGTGGCACCACACTTTGAAAGTGCAATGCCATGAACGACGGTGCCACACTGTGTTGTGCAACGCCACGAGTGATGGCGTTGCACTATAGAATGCAACGCCACAAACGATGGCGTTGCAAAAAGGGTTAGATCTAGTGAAATTCTTTTGGCCAAAGTTTAGTCTGTGAATTTCTTTCAAGTTTAGATTATTTTGATGCAAATTATCTCTCCAGGCAGAGTAGTAAGAGGAGGAGGAGAGAAGGCTAAGGGGTGATGCTAGGGCCCATGGTAAGAAATTAGCATCTGCAGATGTACGTTTTTAATACTCCCACTATATTGACTGAGTTACAAATCATTTCCATCAAGCCATGGGGGAGAAAATCGGATCAAAAGTTATGGATCGAATCGGCTATTGAAAATCAGTACGAACCTGTTGTATGCGCCTCCATGCCCTCGTTTTTATGCCCCCTCAATGACCATGTTAAGGTGCCCATCATCGACTCGATCTGCCAGCGCCGCGTGCACAGACCTGCCTCACCGCCGCAGCCTAGGACTTGCCGGTGCCACCAGGCACCGCCTCCCTCAATTTCAAATACTTTCCCCAATAGGCCTCACCCTCCCAACATCGAAGACACATCGGCTGCACCAGGCATCCACACCGCCATAGACGCCCAGGACTCGACGGTGCAACAGGCTTCCACAGACACGCACGCCGTCGTGACCAGGACTCCCCAACGAATCTTATTCTGAATCCAATGACCGGTGAACACCCATGTCGTAAGTAGCCTCGGCGGCTTGGGTCATCGCCGCCATGTTAGACAAGGGAAGTTTCAGGTCCGGGGAAAAATCAGGCCAACATGTGGCCAAAGAGCACATCGCAATCACATGTGCACTGAAGAACCACCGGACCCACGAGCAGTAGTAGCACGCTATAAGTTCCCTCAACAGCCGTGCATGCGACCAGGCTTAAATCTATAGATAATGTCAGAGTTATCTAAGTAAGTCAATTCTATGGTTCTATGCATAGCTTGTATAGCTTGTGATTCATATCTATCAAATAAATCGTAGGAATAATCCTATGGTTATTATACAATTTCTAATCTACTCTTATAACCCTAAAACCAGGCGATGTATTAAAATGATCAACACGTCACACTCTTGTAAATAAATTATGTTCTTATAACATAAAACCCATTTGTTTTGTTGATATGATTATGATCACAAAGGATCCTAAGTGAAGTAAACCTAACTCTTGTCTATTTATGGAAAGGACAAAAAACAAATATCTTTGTCTTGGGTAAGGTACACAAGAATTCTCTTATGATCAAATCATAGGAATGCATAATACTCAATTCTCCCAAACCAGATTTGATCTATGAGAATCATAGATTTAGTAAATAGTTCTTGATCAAGTATATATCTTTTCACCGCGTTCAATAAAGCGACAACTACGTAAGCAAGAGTCTCCACTTCAATTTTAACATTAGATTCTCTATTAACTTGCTTATAAGTAAACTTAGAAAAGTTGAATTCTAGTTTCTCTCTAGCATATTTCGTAGTTTCTTTTTCTCTAGGCAAATTTATTTTAGCTTCAATAGTGTGTGGTCTACCAAATATAATAGGACAAAAGTCATCTTGAGGACAAGCAAGTATCGCAAAATTAGCAGGTACTTGATCTTTTCCACTAGTACTTAAACATTTCTAACAATGCCTAATCAACAAATATATTCTTTATTAGCAAGTTCAATTGTCATAATGTCTCTTCTATTTAGACCGGATCAATGTTAGGCTTGATCTCTAAATACAATGAATATGGTACTACACTTATGATTGCCCACAAAGCACGAAGACCATCATAACAAGAAGTCCCAATAGCAACAGAAATATAAGGTTTACCCCCTCTAGTTTCTATTTTCCTTTAATAACTCTTATGGAATCTTCACATAAATAAACCTCACTTGGTTCTTTTTCATTCAATTATTTTATTACAGAAACATGATGAGCAACTTCACATGTTCATATGGAGTGTAATCTTTATTCGTACTTTAATAGATAGTAGATATAAAAAGATTCTCCTTAATTCTCTTAGGAGATGGAGGTTTTTCTGCATATGTCTTAGGCTTTCTCGTAGAGATAGTTGACAAAGAATTGTTTTCATGATCCCACGACAGACTCACTTCCAAAGATTAAAAGAGAGTTTATTTGTTCGGCAATTGACTCGGGTGAGCAGGTTTGGGTCTCAAAGACGAAGATATGTGTAAAAGAGGGAGGATTCCCTCATACTTTATTTATAAGGTGATCAAGAGAACGTACAATGTGGCTACAAGATGATCTCGACAAGTTTATAACAGGACCTAGTGAGAGTTCATGAATCTAGGGTTTATGACTAAAGCTAATGGGCACAACTTGGGCGATTATGGTGTGTCCTCTTTAGGTAAATGTCTGCAATAATCGCCGATGGTGTAAGAGTTTGCCCTAGTCATGATAGGTCTTCATCTTGCCGTGCATGTTAAGTTGATCTTCAATCCATGTTGGACATACTTCTGGTTTGCGGGAACCTCCAGAGAGCCGTCTTGTAGTGTCACATGTCAGGTCGGTTGAGAGCTTCTAGTGCAGGCCTTCGAGTCTTGTACATGGAGGTTTTCGTGGTCAGGAATTGTGGATTAGGCCCATGTTTCGTATAAGAACTGACAAGCCCCCAATCAGTACTTTTAATATAATGAACCTCCATAGAATTTATGGCATAAAGATTTCTAGAAAAGCATGGTAAATATCTTATCAAGTTTTATTCTCACCGACAGAGCCTATAGATCGGTGCAGCCACACACATGATCAAATATCCCCTAATTGTTGGTACCTAGGCCAAACAAGATCAATCAAGGGATTCATTAAGACATAAATATCCAATCATTGCTTTAAGTTTTATGGTTCCTAATCATATAAAACCCCCCAGGCAACTCCAAAGATCTGAACAAGGTTTCTATCATCTCCCGCTATCCATACTGCCTTTTATTACATTAAGGTGCATCCCTGTGAGCCCATATAAGTGAAGCAACACATAGTCAATGTTTTCTGTTAATATCATAAAACCACATAAAAGCATAAAACTTGACCAACTACTCATAGCATACTATATAGAAACCATAGTCAATCCATCTTATGGCCTCAAGAACATGGGGAACTACTCACAAGGTTGAAACATGATAATGATCAGTGATATATATATGGTATACAACACAATATGAAAATATAACTTCTCCACAAAATAACCGCAAGTTACCGAGCACAAGCATGCACATAACACTAGAAACTTATTTAGGGTTCTAATCTATCACAAATTATGAGGGGATAAATTTGATCTTGACATGGAGATGATGCTGATGTTGGGGATGATGGAGAGGTGATGCACAAACTCCCCCTATGCCACAAAGGAGTTGTTGATGACGATGGCTTCGATTTCCACTGGTGGCCTCAGAGTAGCAATATCTTCCAGCTCTTTGAGTAGAAGAAGACTTTTGACTCGGCCTTCGCCTCTATAAATCTAGGGAAAATATTGATGTAGGTTTTCGGTCGATGTAGAGCTCCTCATAAAAACATGAAGGTGAGGCGACACACGAGGGTTAAATGACCCCCATGGCGTGGCAGGGGTATAAGGCCATGACATGGGGCCACTTTGATCTGTGTGACCACCTCTATTGACTTCTTTTGCCCATGGTCTTAGTTCCAATAAAAAAACTTCCGTGTTATTTTTTCTCAAATTATTTGAGCACCCAAAGGTCCCTGAAACATCAAAATATAAAAAGAAGGTTTTTCTGCATCCTAGAAATTAAATACCAAAACAAGGGTATAAGAAAGTCTTACAGATCATATAAATAACTAGAAATAAAGTCCAATTCATATAACATTATAAACTATCACTGTATGATAAAAATAGGATGATATAAAATTCATGTATCACAACCTTACACAACTCATTGCCAAGGAGATCCCAATGACACATATGGAAACCATCAGTAAAGCCATGTACCATGGGGCTTCTGAGGGATGCATTTGGAGGAGTGTTTTTAACTTCTTCAGCTGCAAAGTCCTCTTCAAGCATAATCATACCCTCTCAGGTCACTTTCTCATGCACAAGTTTATCAGACCTTGATAATTTGGCTACCCTTCCGATGAGTACAAGTTCAAACAGAAGTTATGAACCTTACTCTTGATATCATCCACATTATCATGAACCATCATCACGTTGTAGGGTATTAGTAGAATTAATCCTTTTACAGTGCATTGCATATGCATGAAAAGATGCAGTGTTATGATCACCAGAATGTGACCACTTTATTGGATAAAGGTTCTTAATCCAAATCTCTTCGTGGAACAAGATCTCATTTACTCTCTCCCATGATATTCTTTTCTTCCCTTGATGGGCCTCGACCCACTGAATCATTGTTTGATCTTGATTGAGACGATGAAGCAAATACGACATCACATGAGTACTGGGCGTATATTTAAGTATGAAAATGGCTGGCAGATGCATGGGGACTATGATAAAGTGGTTCAGGATTAGGAACGACAACGTTCAGAATTTTTAAAAAGAGGTTGTTCAATCTCAGAAGGATGCTAGACCGTGTTCGGAAGGATGACCGTTCTTTGATGTACCTTCATTTACAACAATAGCATTTGAGAAAATTAGCCTTCAATCCGAGATCTCCATAATTAATGAAACAAATTTGTAACAGGATCAGGAGTAGACGGGACCTATTTTTTGAAGGCATGACGGGCCCTAAATAACACCAAATGCATGGATGCACAAATTAACTCGCTTGGCGCCCATCTGGGATTCGACCGCAGAATGACCTCAACCATTGCAAAAGGCACATATAACACAACAGTCAAACCGTATCGTGCCAATGTGTCATGTCTTCTAACAAAAAATATATTTTCTCGAAATAAAAAAAAGGACATGTCTAGTTAGCAACCGGTTGCCGGTTAGGCGAAACCAGCCACCGCCTAAATAAGGAAAGTATTCTCCCGCCTTCATCAACCCCGAAACAGAAAATTAAACCCATGCTATACGGCCCCGGCCAGGTTCTCCTCCTAGGCATGAAGTCACATGACTCTTTCATGCCAAGCACCTCTTCTGAAGCCACATGACACCCACCTCCCTCTCCCCCTCCCTCCCTCCTTCCTAAAGACAGAACGCTTTCTTCAGCTCCCTTCTGATCTCCATTACAAAACCTTCAATTTTCTTCAGGTTAGATGCAAGGCTAGTAAAAAAGGGTAAGTAACAATCTTGGCTTTTCCTAAACCAAGTACGAACACAGCAGCAACACTAGTAGTGGCAGGAAAAAAACACAACATGGTGATAGTTTTTTAGAAAGTAACTATGACATATAATCTGGAACAACTTGGTTATATGACGAATACAACTCAAACAAAATGTAACAAATCATGTTCCATGGCAAGTTATGTTTTGTATGAACAAACCTGATGCAACCTAGATTATTCTTGTCGAAACCAAGCTGAAGTTTCAAAAATCCCAATATCATTGTTGTTGAAGCAAAATAAAACCTGCAGCATTTAACACCATATATATAGGGCATATTAAGATTCCACACACATGATAGGTGTTGTGAACTGAAAAAACTAGTAGTAGTTACAACACGAACACTTTGCAAAAAGCTGTCTTAGCCACAATTAATGCTAGTGAATATAAGTAGACCCTGGTTTTTTTGTTTCATCTGTACATAGTATACTGAACGTAGGATGGTCATTCTCCTTTGGCTTCTCTCATGACGCCAGCACACACTTGAAAAATATGTTTGTTGCAACAAGAACCTGGAAAATTGTAGCAAAAAAGGAAATCAAATAAGCTACCTCAATGTAATGAACTTAGTAAAAAATAGTCGAAAGAAATTTACAAATTGTAACAAACACAACTTACATATTTAAAAAATGAACTTACATGTATGGAAAAAAGCAACTTAAACTAATCTGTCCATTTTTTTAAATGGTACATAAAAAGAATAGCGTATGCAATGAAGCAACTTAGTAAAGATGTTAAATCAATATAGCTACCTATAGGAAGTTAACTCGGTAAAAGCAGTGGAAGAAGCAAATTTACTTATGGTGACAAAAAACAACTTAGTGTATTTAAAAAATGAACTTACATGTATGAGAAAATCAACTTAAACTATCTGTCCATTTTTTAAAGTAGTACATCACGAAGCTAGAAATTAATAAAATAGACAAACCAATGAAGCAACTTAGTAAAAGATTGTAAAGCAATATAGCTACCTCTAGGTAGTCAACTTAGTAAGAACTATGGTAGAACAAAATTTAGAATCGGTGACAAAAGACAACTTATTGTATTTTAAAAATGAACTTACATGTATGGAAAAAAGCAACTTAATATAATATGTCCAAATTTTAAAATGTACATAACAAAGCAGAAAAATAAAAAGATGCCTATCAAAATTGAAGCAACTTAGTACAAATGTTTAAAGCAAGTTAGCTATCTCTATGTAATGACATATGTGCTTCGGTATCCCCCCCTGAGGGCAATCGAAGAGAAAAACCGGGTCTGGACGGGGTTCAGGTTGGTTGCTGGTTCGTCACGGACCGGTCGAAGTCGTATTAGCCGGTCCGTATACGTGACCGTATACCCACTTGACGTCTACGCACGAGTGTGTCGATGTACGCACGAGTGTATCCATGTGCGGTCGTCATCCTCCCCCTTCGTATATAAGCAACAGCCGAATCGTCCGCCCCCCTTCGACGTTTTATTCCCCATCTGGATTTGGCAAAAGATCTCACCTACCCACTCCCACCGCCCACACCCAGCACTAGCCACCGGGGTCGCCTCGCCGCATCGACTTCTCTCCAACTACGACGATGGAAGGCCGCGGCCGTGCCGTGTCCGCCGCGGATCTGCAGAAGAGGGAGGAGAAGGGCGAGGCCATGGTGCACGAGGTGGAGGTGGCCGTGGTGGTTTCAGAGGAGAAGGAGGCGGGGGTGGAGGTGATGGTGCCCGCTGCTGATCTGGAGCGGAAGCGGGCGAGGGAGGAGGATGTGGGGGGCTCTTCTTCTTGCAAGAGGAAGAAGGAGGCGGGAGACGAGCTGGAGGTGGTGCCGGAGGAGGGCGGTGCCGAGTCCGCTCTCGGTACTGATCTGAATCAGGTTGTGTCGGAGGAGGACCGGGCGGTCGTGGATCTGGTGGTAGGGGACGATATCTTGGCGGGCGGCGATCTCGTTGTGGCGGATGTGGGGGAGCAGGTGGCGGTGCAGGACGTGGAGGTCACTTCCGTGGTGGTGGCTGCCATGGCAGCTCCTGCCGTGGCGGTGCCTGGCGTCATGGAGCCTGCCATCGCTGAGCCTGCAGTGCATGTTGGCGAGCCTCAGGTGAGTTAAATTTGACGCTCTCTTTTAGATTGTAGGGTTCATATTTATGGTTTTGATTTGTACTTTGGTTTGTGGTTAGGGTTTTGATTTGTAGTTAGGGTTTGTACTTAGGCAGGGGCGAATCTACCGGCTATGCATCATTTTTCTAGATTGATTGAAACCATAGTTTTTCCCCTTCATCTTGTATTTATCTATTAGCCGCGTGATCCGGAATCGGTGATATGTTAGATGATGGAATTTCCTGTTGTAAGGAAATTGGTTGGATTGGATGAAAGCCAGATATTGTTAAATGATGTAATGTGATATATTTATCATTTAGGAGTTCACAGTTATTCTTAAAAATAGCGTTTGAAGGCCATTTTCGGCTATCTCTGCATTCATAGAGGAGCAAATCCCACTTTTGAACCCTCAGTAATCATAATTTTCCAATTTACCGATAAACAAAAACTTTTTGATTATCCTATTTCCGTATGTTGCTAGCTATCTAGTGTAGATACTTGTGATATGTCTATGTAAAGTTAGATGAACTGCTGCTACAAACTTGATATAGCTAATCAACCATGTTGTTGAATTGTAGCTTTTTTTTGGATGTTGAATAGCCTACCTTTTAAGGTTATTGTACATCCCTTAGATCTTTGACATGTTTCCAAGTTTCTCTAGCTCACCATCTTGCTGTAAATCAATTCTTGGGTGCTTCTAGATTCCTTGTTTGTGTGTAGATGTGAAACCTTGCTTTCAAAGTCTCCTGTATGATGGCCAGTGTTGCTTATATGTTGTTCATGATGTTTTCTCTAGGTTGATGCCTAGATAAGTTGCATGGTGCTTGTGTGTTTCTACCACATGTCCTAGTTGTATCAAGTTTGTAGCAGCAGTGGTTTACTCATGTCCTAGTTGTATCATGTTGCATGGTGCTTATATGTTGTGATAAACAAGTTACCACATGTCCTAGTTTACTCTTTCCTAGTGGTTTGTTTCATATGATGCATGTTAATCCATCTTCAGCTAAATTTTGTGGGTTTTGAAGTGGAATATGTTATTGGTTTATTGCTTAAAGCCTGTGATTTTATCTATGGGCTTGTCAAGATTATCCTTTGATAGGAAATGCATATTGTTGACCAATTATGTCCATATATATTTGTGTTATCCATTTGTTTTTTCATATATATAGTTTATTACAAAGTCTGAAACAATTAACTTTGCATCTGTTTGTTTTAATATGGATGTACAGTACATTGATCCATATGAGTTCCAGGAGGATGGAAGCCCATTTTCGGTGATACATTCAACTTTTTACATATTATATTACATTGCACATTCATTTTGTAATTTTTTTTGCATTTTGTAAGATTGAATGTTTGTTGTGTGCATTGTAGTTTGACTCGCAGGACAGTGATGAGTCTGTGGACAAGAGGAATGAAATTTCCTTCATTCAGAAGGAAGTGATCCAGCTGCAAGCAAACAACTGCGGCCCATATGTGGTGAACAACAGGTACAGGTGCCCATACCATCCTAGGAAGCCTAGGGGTGGGATGCTTGTGAACCTGCTGCAACACGTTCAGCAGCTCGCCATTGGCAGTTCGGATGCTCGTGAGAAGGCTCAGCATAAGGCTCTGTGGGAGGTGCTTGTCCAGGCAGACTTGGTGTAGTTGTTAGTTATTTGGAATGTTATGTATGGTATGTAAGAACATCTAGTCTATGTTTGCTAGTTCTGGACATGGTAGGTATGATCTTCTGGTGCACTTTCCTATAATGAAGGTGCTCTTTTGCTTTGGATGTTGTGAACAATCTAACGTTTTAGTTATCTATGAAGGTCTGAATCTGTGCTGTTAAAATGTGTGTGAAAATACCTTTTAGTTTGCACTTTTGCCATTATGTTTGAATTTGTTATTTGAAAAATATGTAATGTTTTTTGAGAAACACATATGAGTTTTGAAATAATTTGATTTGAATTGAAACAGAAATTAGAATTGAAAAAACGAAAAACAAATAAGAGGAAAAAATAAATAAACGTACCTGATAACCAGGCCCAACGAGACAATCTAAGCACTGGGCCAGCTCCCGTGCCCGTGGCAGCTCCGCATCGTGGTGGGCCGGCAGTAAATCGGCCCGTTTACGCGTGCTGCCCGCGGTGCCGATGTGGGTGGGAGTTTTAGTCCCACCTCGCTAGTTGGAGGCGAGGAGGACCAGCTTATATACCCCGGTTGATGCTCACCCTCGAGCTCCTCTCAAAAAACAAATCCGATTCACCTGCTATCCTGCCCCTGTAATGGGCTGACCTCTGGGGCCGCCAGGCTGTACTACTCTGGTCTAGTTCGCTTGTAATGGGCTTGAGCTAGGCCAGTGTGTGGAACCCAACCTCTAGAGTGTCAAATTTTTTTTCATGATATTTTTTTTCCAATTAATGTACTGCGTATGTCGGCCTAAACTGGGCCTTTAGGGTCGTTTTCACATTTGTTTTAGTCATACGCGCAGCGACAAATATGAATTTTGAACAAGAAAACTTATAAATTTTGAACAAGCAAAATTTTGAACTAGAGATACATAATTGAACAAGAAAACTTATAAATCTTGGCATGGCATACATTTCATCTTTTCGTGTCTGTCAGCAAGGATGCATTTAAATACCAAATTCAAAATTCAGCTATATTTTATGAAGGAAGTACAAAATTTATAGTTGAAACCTTTGTTTCACCAGCATGTTTAGGTAGATGGGGATATTTGGTGGGAACATAACCACTTTGGTGGTCTTTAATTTCTATCTTGGTCCATTTGTACCACAAGTCAAAGTTTGGTCAAATATGAGAAACATGGAAAATTTTAACTATAGCTACACAATTGGAACCTGTAATATTTTGGGAAAAATCATTTTTAGGCCCACAGGATATGGTTTAACCATGGATCTATTGGTAGATCAGCTAGGTTCATCCCTATGGCTACTCGGTGTTCGACGCAAAATTTGACCAGACTTTGACCTGGCAGTATAAAATCACAAAAATTCAAAAAATAGTGAAACCTTGTCCATTGGTCTTAGATTGTACCCTATTTAGAATGAAAAATATTAAACCTTGAGTTTGTGGAAGCAAAGATGAGTTTGTTGTCTCACTCTTGGTTCCAAGTGTGAGTCTCATGGGTGTGTACCCAAATTTCATAGGACATGGCCAGCTCCATGTCATACTTTCTCAGAATTGACTCAAACTTGGCAGGAAGGTGTGTCTTGGCATGGCATACATTTCATCTTTTGGTGTCTGTCAGCAAGGATGCCTTTAAATACCATTTTCCATTTTAAAATTCAAAATTCAGCTATATTTTGTGAAGGAAGTACAAAATTTATAGTTGAAACCTTTGTTTCACCAGCATGTTTAGGTAGATGGGGACATTTGGTGGGAACATAACCACTTTGGTGGTCTTTAATTTCTATCTTGGTCAATTTGTACCACAAGTCAAAGTTTGGTCAAATATGAGAAAACATGGAAAATTTGAACTATAGCTACACAATTGGAACCTGTAATATTTTGGAAAAAATCATTTTTAGGCCCACAGGATGTGGTTTAACCATGGATCTATTGGTAGATCAGCTAGGTTCATCCCTATGGCTACTCGGTGTTCGACGCAAAATTTGACCAGACTTTGACCTGGCAGTATAAAATCACAAAAATTCAAAAAATAGTGAA
The DNA here is from genome assembly GCA_030063025.1 of Avena longiglumis. Lineage (NCBI taxonomy): Eukaryota > Viridiplantae > Streptophyta > Magnoliopsida > Poales > Poaceae > Avena > Avena longiglumis. Next base: position 484,932,145 of record CP125976.1, read on the forward strand.
ACCTTGTCCATTGGTCTTAGATTGTACCCTATTTAGAATTAAAAATATTAAACCTTGAGTTTGTGGAAGCAAAGATGAGTTTGTTGTCTCTCTCTTGGTTCCAAGTGTGAGTCTCATGGGTGTGTACCCAAATTTCATAGGACATGGACAGGTCCATGTTATACTTTCTCAGAATTGACTCAAACTTGGCAGGGAGGTGTGTCTTGGCATGGAATACATTTCATCTTTTGGTGTCTGTCAGCAAGGATGCCTTTAAATACCATTTTCCATTTTAAAATTCAAAATTCAGCTATATTTTGTGAAGGAAGTACAAAATTTATAGTTGAAACCTTTGTTTCACCAGCATGTTTAGGTAGATGGGGACATTTGGTGGGAACATAACCAATTTGGTGGTCTTTAATTTCTATCTTGGTCCATTTGTACCACAAGTCAAAGTTTGGTCAAATATGAGAAAACATGGAAAATTTGAACTATAGCTACACAATTGGAACCTGTAATATTTTGGGAAAAATCATTTTAGGCCCACAGGATGTGGTTTAACCATGGATCTATTGGTAGATCATCTAGGTTCATCCCTATGGCTACTCGGTGTTCGACGCAAAATTTGACCAGACTTTGACCTGGCAGTATAAAATCACAAAAATTCAAAAAATAGTGAAACCTTGTCCATTGGTCTTAGATTGTACCCTATTTAGAGTGAAAAATATTAAACCTTGAGTTTGTGGAAGCAAAGATGAGTTTGTTGTCTCACTCTTGGTTCCAAGTGTGAGTCTCATGGGTGTGTACCCAAATTTCATAGGACATGGACAGCTCCATGTCATACTTTCTCAGAATTGACTCAAACTTGGCAGGGAGGTGTGTCTTGGCATGGCATACATTTCATCTTTTGGTGTCTGTCAGCAAGGATGCCTTTAAATACCATTTTCCATTTTAAAATTCAAAATTCAGCTATATTTTGTGAAGGAAGTACAAAATTTATAGTTGAAACCTTTGTTTCACCAGCATGTTTAGGTAGATGGGGACATTTGGTGGGAACATAACCAATTTGGTGGTCTTTAATTTCTATCTTGGTCAATTTGTACCACAAGTCAAAGTTTGGTCAAATATGAGAAAACATGGAAAATTTGAACTATAGCTACACAATTGGAACCTGTAATATTTTGGGAAAAATCATTTTAGGCCCACAGGATGTGGTTTAACCATGGATCTATTGGTAGATCATCTAGGTTCATCCCTATGGCTACTCGGTGTTCGACGCAAAATTTGACCAGACTTTGACCTGGCAGTATAAAATCGCAAAAATTCAAAAAATAGTGAAACCTTGTCCATTGGTCTTAGATTGTACCCTATTTAGAATGAAAAATATTAAACCTTGAGTTGTGGAAGCAAAGATGAGTTTGTTGTCTCACTCTTGGTTCCAAGTGTGAGTCTCATGGGTGTGTACCCAAATTTCATAGGACATGGACAGCTCCATGTCATACTTTCTCAGAATTGACTCAAACTTGGCAGGGAGGTGTGTCTTGGCATGGCATACATTTCATCTTTTGGTGTCTGTCAGCAAGGATGCCTTTAAATACCATTTTCCATTTTAAAATTCAAAATTCAATATATTTTGTGAAGGAAGTACAAAATTTATAGTTGAAACCTTTGTTTCACCAGCATGTTTAGGTAGATGGGGACATTTGGTGGGAACATAACCACTTTGGTGGTCTTTAATTTCTATCTTGGTCAATTTGTACCACAAGTCAAAGTTTGGTCAAATATGAGAAAACATGGAAAATTTGAACTATAGCTACACAATTGGAACCTGTAATATTTTGGGAAAAATCATTTTTAGTCCCACAGGATGTGGTTTAACCATGGATCTATTGGTAGATCATCTAGGTTCATCCTATGGCTACTCGATTGTTCGACAAAATTTGACCAGACTTTGACCTGGCAGTATAAAATCACAAAAATTCAAAAAATAGTGAAACCTTGTCCATTGGTCTTAGATTGTACCCTATTTAGAATGAAAAATATTAAACCTTGAGTTTGTGGAAGCAAAGATGAGTTTGTTGTCTAACTCTTGGTTCCAAGTGTGAGTCTCATGGGTGTGTACCCAAATTTCATAGGACATGGCCAGCTCCATGTCATACTTTCTCAGAATTGACTCAAACTTGGCAGGGAGGTGTGTCTTGGCATGGCATACATTTCATCTTTTGGTGTCATCGCAAGGATGCCTTTAAATACCATTTTCCATTTTAAAATTCAAAATTCAGCTATATTTTGTGAAGGAAGTACAAAATTTATAGTTGAAACCTTTGTTTCACCAGCATGTTTAGGTAGATGGGGACATTTGGTGGGAACATAACCACTTTGGTGGTCTTTAATTTCTATCTTGGTCAATTTGTACCACAAGTCAAAGTTTGGTCAAATATGAGAAAACATGGAAAATTTGAACTATAGCTACACAATTGGAACCTGTAATATTTTGGGAAAAATCATTTTTAGGCCCACAGGATGTGGTTTAACCATGTATCTATTGGTAGATCATAAAGGATTATTTGGAAAAAATTATATGGGTTTGAATCATTTTAAATGTAACTTGGAAAAAGAGAAAATACCTAATCATAGATAAATATTAAATAACAAGAAAATTATAATTGAGTGGATTTAATAACACAGTAAAAAATAATATGAAACCTACTTAAAAGGTTTCGTAAAGGTTTAAAATCAAATTGAGTTTTGAAATCATTTGATTTGAATTGAAACAGAAATTAGAATTGAAAAAACGAAAAACAAATAAGAGGAAAAAATAAATAAACATACCTGATAACCAGGACCAGCGAGACAATCTAAGCACTGAGCCAGCTCCCCTGCGGCCTCGCATCTGGTGGACCGGCGGAATCGCCTCGCACGCTGCAGCAGTGCCGATGTGGGTGGGAGTTTTAGTCCCACCTCGCTAGTTGGAGGCGAGGAGGACCAGCTTATATACCCTGGTCGATGCTCACCCTCGAGCTCCTCTCAAAAAACAAATCCGATTCACCTGCTATCCTGCCCCTGTAATGGGCTGACCTCTGGGGCCGCCAGGCTGTACTAGTCTGGTCTAGTTCGCTTGTAATGGGCTTGAGCTAGGCCAGTGTGTGGAACCCAACCTCCAGAGTGTCAAATTTCTTTTCATGTTTTTTTTGCTAATTAATGTACTGCGTACGTCGGCCTAAACTGGGCCTTTAGGGTCGTTTTCACATTTTTTTAGTCATACGCGCAGCGACGTGGTGGGTCAGATAGGAACGACCGCGTCGTGGCTACATCGTCGCCCTACCGCCGTCTTCTCTGTCCCAGTTTACAACCGTGTTTCGAGTTGACTCCTTCGAGGAGCGACCGTCTCTACCTTGCGGCGACTCGGCGGAGTGCGCCATTCGTATAACGGCGGTACGTGGGAGAAGTACAGTGGCGGCGCGCGGGAGAAGTACAACGGCGACCGTCTCAGGTATGATCGCATGGATCTATGATCGCATGCACCCTATCGCTTTGTGCCTAGATCTATGATCATGTAGATCTATGATCATGCAGATCTATGATCGCATGGTTTCACGGTGTGCAGAGAGGGGTTGGCGGGGCCAGGGGACGTTTTGATCTGTGGCGGCGGAGGTAACATGGTAGGGTGCAGCGGTGGTGGGGATTACTAGGAGAGAGGCCGGGGTTTAGCCGCACTAATTCACGTAGATCTATGATCGCATGCCGGGAGTAAAGATCATGAGCAGCTGATTGAGTTGGGAGTCAAGCCTGACGACTCTTTTGGTTTTCCAATATGACCATGACGATAAGTTAGAACGAGCATACTTATTTTTTAAATTGGCATTGTTTACACTTGTTTTTAATGTAGACTTTTGTTCCATTTTTTCTTTATGCCAACAATTTCCTTTACATAGTATAAACACATGCATGCACTAACTTGACACTTGTTTTTTATTGTCATGTTGATTTTTCTTGCAACGTGATGGAACTGGATGGTGATATTGCTTGCTCTGTTGAAACATGGTGTAGACTTGTGGGAAATTTTACAAGTCAACAACGTAGCAAATTTTTGGAATCAAATATGCGAAGTATGTTACAAATTCCACCAATTCGGATGCGAGTTGTCTTGCTGCAGTACATGTTTCACATTTATGATCATGACTCTAGCACTTTTGTCCTGCCTAATAAAGGAAAATTTGCATTGACTGCACAAGATGCAGAGTGCATTTATGGATTATAAAACTATGGTCTGTCTGCTAATCGTATAATTGATGAGGAAGGTGAAGACAGAAAGTCCCATATTCCACCACATTTTCTCAGCGCAACTACTGGCAACATTGTTATTGAAGATTTAATAGCTGATATTGTCATGAGCAAAGCTGCGGACGATGACTTCCTCCGCAAATCTGTCCTTGTTCTCCTTGGTACAGTCCTGGCGCCTATGACTAAGAGGATTGTACCAAAGGATTATTGGATACTAGTGGAGGACATAGACCGTATGTCCACCATTAATTGGATTGAGTTCACGGTAGATCATCTCATGGTATACTTCAGGCTTGTAACTAGATATAAACAAATTAGGCAGTGGCCTAAGGGAAATTTTTCTTTAATACAGGTATTAAATCTGTTCTCAACATTATTTTTAATATGGTAGTCTTCTCATTTTATGATGCACTAACATTACACTTGGTTCACATGCAGTATATTTATTGGGAGAAGGTCAAGCATGTAGATGATCCTTGTAGGATAAATCCAAGTTTGTCCTTGAGACCACTCATGCGTAATTGGACAGATGATGCTGCTAGGATCATGGATACAATGAACTGTGAACAGGTTCGTGGTGAAGGACCTAGTCTGGTAATGATCCATGTTTCTAATATCATCTCAGATATATATCATGTGGTTATGTTAACAAACTTACGCCTCTAGTTTGATTAATAACATTGAGTTCTACTAATGTGTATGTATCAGGTTGAAGATAATATAACGTTGGAGTATAGGATTAAAATGCTAAATAAACGGCTTTGTTCTCAAGCCAAAGGCAAGTTCGGCTAGGAAGGCTGTAGCCGAAATTCAAACCAAAAACTACTAAAAGCGTGCAGGAGAATCTTGGAGTCTATGATGGAGCGAGTGATGGATCGAGTGATGGAGCGAACAATGAATAGGATGGAGTCAACAATGGAGAAAATCGTCAAAAAATGGTGGACTCATATGCACGTGTAATCACCATGTTATTGCATGTACTATTGGGAGTTTCTATTTTATATTTGATCCCTGAGTACATTATATATTTTCATTTAATTTTTCAGGAACTAATTGTCAAGTTGAATAAAAATGGCATTATGTACAAAAGCAAAGAAGTTGAAAATGGAGATGACAACCTATCATTGAATAATGGATCCTCTAATACGGGAAAAGAATTTTGGTATGGGAAAGAGAGTGCAGGTGCTTATGCTGATCAGATTATTAAGTAAACTATTGATTCAATGAAACACACTGGGTTGAATGGTAATGCAACGCCCGACGATGGCGCACATAAGGATGGTTGTAAAGATGCAATAGGCAGCACACCTTCCAACCCAGAGTTAGTGCTTGATATTTCTACAAAAGCCGTGTCAGACCTTCCATCGAAAATGTACGGAATTAGCAAAAATGGGAAAGAGCTGGATGGAGCAACTGCGTCAGACGATTCCAACAGCATCGATAGTAAGTTGGACGTTAACAATGAGCCGGCACAAGGTTTGGGGAAACATAAGCGCAAATTTTTTACAAAACTTGAAGGTTTCGTGGGATATGAGCCCCCCAAACGTCGTGCACTTAAGAAAGGTACTCCCTCAGGTTCAGTTTACACGACACCTTTTATTTTTCATGCAGTTTCACTAGGAATGCTGGTTTAGGCGCATAGCCATTTATTACTGAATAATTGTGGTGTTTTAGCCTAGTACTCCCTCCGCTCCGGATTAAAGGGCCCCTAGTGATTTTGGGGTTGTTCCGAATTGTATTGCATGGAAGGCAAGAAAAAAATTAATTAGCTAAGTTATTATCCTCCTAAAAACGCTCATGTCCTCTTCTTTTAAACTCGAGCATGCATTGCCAGCATGCTGAGGTGGAAACTGTCGCATGCAATGTGAGAAATCAAGCGAGCATGCAACACACTCCATTTAAACGAGCATGCATTGTATGTGTACCTACTAATTATATCTGTATGTAGTTCTAACGAGTTTTTTTAACCATTTTCGTAGGATTATTTGTAAACCAAGATGATGATACAGGAGTCCTGAGTGCTAAGCAAATACAAGCAGCCGTGACATTGGTTGAAAACGCATGTAAGGATGAATCGAATGGTAAAAAGGTTATTTACCAACATGCAAATGGAATTATGTTGAATTCATTAAATCTTAAAGATGTGTTGGACCATGAGTGGGTTAGCGATCGTGTAAGTTCTACTGTGTTATGATTATTTTATATCATGCTAATATATAATAATGTTACCACTCTGATAAAATTAATTCCTCTTATGGTTACAGTTAATAGACAGTTACATTGGAGATTTGTCACTTCGTGTGGGACATGATCGGTACCTTTTCAGTGCATTAAGAACAACATTCCTTGTGAAGAAGGGTACAACTTTGGAAGAAGCGAAAAAATCCAAGCATAACATGGACTTCACTATGTCCAAAAGTGGCTCAATTGGAAGAGTCATGGATGAATATTTCTTGCGAAATAAGGTAATTAGAACGTACATCATTTGTATGTTGAAAAGTGTTTTGTTGATTACATTCTTCAATTTATGTAGGTATATTTCCCTCTAAATATAAATGACGCGCATTGGACGACAGTAGTCATGCACATATCGAAACAAGAATTTCAAGTTCTCGATTCTTTGTACTCTTTATCTACAACGAAGAAAATAATTGAAACAATGGTAATTTATTCTCTTAACTTTATCATGTACTACTTTAATACTTGTGTACATTACAATAATTTTTGCATTTTTCAGAGATATCAAATATCGTATGACATAAAACAAACTAACATGATTACAAAATCACAATACCCCGACGTATCAAAATGGCCTATAAAACGTTATGAATTGGCTTGGCAAAGAGATGGGTGAGTTTAGTTTACTTTTGTTTGCCTTGTATATTTCATGTTATCCATCATGCAAAATAAAATTAGTTCTTGTGCTGTGTCCCAGAAATTCATGTGGTTTATTTGTGTTAGAGTGTATGGAACACTGGGATGGCGATAAAATGACTAGGGAAATTTCGCATGTTTGCATATTCTTTTAACTATCACTACCCGACCAGCTGTACCAAAAATATTTGTACTTACTTAGATTTGTCAATGCAGTCCACAGTGAATGATAACAGAAGACTGAAGGTTGCTCAGGTTGTTCTGTCCACTTCAAACATCTGCCTTATCGTAACCAAGGTTCTTGAGGCGGCCAAACACATGAAACACGAGGAACGAATTATGGCTTGTAGGTTGGGTTTTAGTCCCGTAGAAGGTTTCCCACCCTACAGTTTTTTTTGTTTCTATGTTACCATGACATGCTTGTAAAATATACTGAATATTTTGGATTTATACTCAATATTTTGTGTTTATTACTCCTGGTGTGAACATATTCAATATTTTGTGTTTATTACTCCTTGTATAAACATATTCAATATTTTGTGTTTATTAGTCCATGTTTCAACAAACGGCACCGGAATCGAGAGCCTACAACCCATATACTACATCAAATATTGCATCTAAACAAACAGTTGCTACAAGCCAAAACGCTGCAACAATCAAGACAGATTCTGTGGGCCCGTCGTCCTCTGCCCGGTCCCCCTCTGTCTCAGGTGTTGCGGTGCCACCTCCGCGTCCGATTCACGCGACTCGGTGTCCCCGTTGCTGACGCCTCCCTCCTCTCCACGCTGGGACGAGGGGGAGTCTGCTCCCGCGTCACCTCGGTCCCCCCAGTTCCCGCCCAGTCCTCTCCACACGGTCCCCCCACCTAGCGATGCAAATGGGATGGGACTTCCCACCAGTCCCGCCTCCCGTCCCGCCGCTGGAGCACGATTATTATGTCCATGGGATCCCGCTAAGCGTCGGAGGGATCAGCTCTTGCATCGCTACCCCCACCGTACGTCGCCAGGGCCGCTAGGGTGCACTCTGTCCCCGCACCGTATGTCGCCACATGCGTGGGCTGACGCAGCAGACGAGGGGGACGCGGAAAATTCTATCTGCTGCGGTGCCGCGGCACAGAAAAGGCTGTTTTTTCTGCCGCGGCACAATTTTGCCTGGTTTTTCTGCCACGACAAATTTACACATCAAGTTATCATCATTGTTTTTTAGAAACTTTAGCAACAACCATTCATACATAACCATTGTTTTCTTCAAAACGGATTGCAACATTAATCCAACTTAATTTCATGATAACCAATAAAGATAAATAAACATAATACCCACATGTCACTATTATGTCCCTAATCAAGCATTACAACCAATCAAGATAACCAAACAACGTTCTCATAAACAAGATAAAATTCTCAACTACTGTTTATGATCTTTTTTCACTTCTGGATAATCATGATGATGAGCTCCCTCTCGTCAGCATACTTTGTTACTGCTGCTCACGTCGAACTAACATTTCTGCAAGATACCTGCAGATTACAAACACAAAAATCATAAATAACTATATTACAATAATTAATGCCAAAATTAAATATAGTGGTTACCTGTGATGGAGTTTGCATTTCACACTATTTTTGTTGTGTCCAGGCGTTTTGCAAACGCTACACAACTTTAACCGCTTTTTCTCATCATACCCGAGTGGTCTACCGTTTTTACTCACAACATTGCTCTTCCCTTTATTCTTTCCCTTCGGAGCACCTTTTATGTTGACTTTAGCAGGATCACCTATTGGAGTAGTTGCACTTGCAGAAGATCCTCCATCAGTATTAGTGGAATTTCTTGGACCACGTACTCCTGCATCGTACGCCACTTTTTTCGATATTACTTCCTGGTACAAGGTCTTTATTTGTTTGTACAACTCAGGATTATTGCAGGCTACATGTAATGCTTTAGACGACATCACACTGAGCTCGGAATACCGACTCCGCTCTTCTGCCCCAGCAAATCCCCAGCCAAACAGATCGCTCGTGCGCCTCGAAGGTAACCCATTTCTGGCATTTTTTGAGAATCGTGCAAGAACAATACACCTTGGTAGTTCAACCAATTTCAGCTCCGTCAACACAAACATAATATGCTTGCAAGGAATTTCTCTACGTACCATCCTCAGGCAATTGCAATCTATACTTTGTGCTGGATTATTTGGTGTATAGTCCACAGAAAAATTATGGCATCGGTTATTTGACCATGCCACAAGATACCTTACCGAATCTTCTATTCCAACACTTTTTTCTACAGTCGTCATGCCTTCAATCTTACGAAGATCATCCTGCAAGATATAAAAATTAGCTGGGGTGAATGTGTTGGCCATTGCTAACTCAATTTGCTGCCATTTGGTAACAATCACAGGCATAGTCTGTGAAGCCGTGCAGTCATCTCGCGCCTCTGTTTCCCGGATACGTACAATGACATTCTCATAGTGCACAATTAAATCCACAAGCGTCATCCCATAATCGAGGTGAAGATGAAGGGACGAGTTGAGACTTTCACTACGCTGGTTGCTTTTCATCCCTAGCCAAAATCCATCTGCGAGGTAAGCAGCCGCCGTAGGTGCTTCTTCTTGTACATTCTATTTAGCCACGGTTTTGTCTTATCTGTCTGCCATTTTCTCACATATGCGTGCCATCCTTCCTCAAACTTGGCCTTCGTGGTGGAGTAATATAATAGAGACCGAAACTCTGGCAATGATTTGGAACTTAGGTGCTTGCACATGTTCTTTTCAATGTGCATGTACAAATACGGTGCCACACGTCTGGTAATACACTTCGTATCGCTCTCATCATCGCAGCATCCGCATCCTTGATTATAGACCGTGGCCTCTTCTGACACATTGCTTTCAAAAATGTTTTCAGGAGCCAAGCATAAGTATCCTCGGTCTCGTTTGATATGATGGCACATCCGGTAATCTTCCGGTGATTGTTCAGGACAAAAGCGGAACAAAAGGCATCTTGTATCGATTTATCTTGTAGGTGCTGTCAAACACCAAACGTCACCATAATCTTGGTAGTCCCGACGTGATCGAGAATCACACCGGAAGAGACATTTCAAACGTCCCTTATCGTCAAGGCGATGATCATAAAAAGTCGGTCCTTTTTCTTCTGCTTTGCATAATGCCGATGGTCGTGGCCGCATCGCCACTTGAAAGTAGCTTCCTTTTCTCTCGCACACATGTTATACAAATCCTTCCTCGTGAATCCAACTTGATTGTATCTACCGTACTTGCGATGAAAGAACTCATGATCATATGCTTTCTAATCCCACTAGCTTCCATTGCTAATATCTCGCTCTTTGGAAATCTTTGATCTTCCTATGAGACCAAAGAAAAGGCACCTCATCAGGTCTAGCTAAAATATGATTGTGCTTGTCATCAAACTTCTCAACACACCAAACACCTTTAGATTTATCTAGCTTCACGACCGCAGCATACTGTGCATCCACAACGAGATTCTGCTCTCGGCTTGTATTTTCCTTCCAAAGGAAAGTATTTGCTACTACGCTTCCAGCATACTCTTACGTATATCATGCGATGCCTTTTTGTTTTCCTTATACCTGCCCTTTATTATGCTGAATCCATGGTCTTTAGCATAGCTGTTGTAAAAATAATAAGCCGCAGGTTCAGAAACAAAAGTCATATCCATTATTTTCCAATACTTCTCCCGCTCTTCACCTGGATGCCCAATATCCCTGTCACATTCCCCCTTATATTCTTTCTCTTTAAGAACATTCCCAAACACCTATAAATCCATAACATATAACACATAAGTTATTAGTACAATGATACAACTTGGGTATATATATCACATAAAATATGAAACACATACCTCAACATTATCACATGTCTCTAAGTCTGAATCACCATAGTAGTCAAAACTTTTATCACTCCCAACTATTAACTGAACAATTCAATAAGAAAATAATAGTAAGTTCTATTTTCATGCAACTAATTTCATTCACATATATACCTACAATAATGCACATATCTTATTCACGTACTCACTGTTCAATACCTCAGAATCGTTCTCCTTATTAGCAACTTCTAACTCAATCTACACAATACAAATGAAAATAAACATAATTTTATTTTGTTGTCTTCATTGCAATTACTAGTACACCACATAAAATTAACGCCACTCACATTTTCGTCTGATGCATCATCAGGATGGACGTGCCCATCTACATGAGAATCTGATCCATGGTGGTCAGAGGACTCGGAATCTGATCCATGGTGGTGAGAGGACTCGGCCTCATTGTCCAAGTACTCGTCATCTTCTTCCATCATACTTGAACCACTGCTATCCACCATTATCTGCAACCACTAGAAACCATGAGAGTCGGAATTATCTTACGACAACACGGAGGAGTAGGAGGAGGAGCCATCACCGAACCCTAGAAGGCAACGATATCTCACCTCTGACGCGTACTAGGTCCAGATCGTCTCCGATCAGGAAGTGCTGCGATCTAGACTCGTACGATCTGGAAGTGCTGCGATCTAGACTCGTACGATCTGGAAGTGCTGCGATCTAGACTCGTACGATCTGGAGGTGCTCCGATCTCGATTTTTTCTAGAGGACAGGAGCGACGATAAGGTCTGTCCCGCGTCTTAGGATGCCGCTGTGTCTAGAGGAGAGAGGAGCGGCAATGAGGTGCGATCTCGTCGGCTGCTAGGGTTACGCCGCCGGTCGGATCGCCGTGAATCTCACGTGGGACGTAGAACGTGGGACCTAAATCTGCGTGAGGTTACGAAACACACCTCTAGAACGTGGGACCTAAACTTTTTCCCCTAAACACACCCTATACAAAACGGATACGTACACCGATACAAAAAACATACACCGCTAAACCGGCTCCTAAACTAACCCGGGACATGCCGTCGAACCACCCAGACCCGGTTTTTCTCTTCGATTGCCCTCAGGGGGGGATACCGAAGCAAGCCTCATGTAATGAACTCAGTAAAAAAGTGGCAAAAGAAATTTACATATGATGATGTAAAACAACTTAGTGTATTTAAAAAGATGAACTTATAAGTATGGAGAAAAGTAACTTTACCTAATATGTCCAATAAAGAATAATATATAACAACACAGAAAATAAAAAAGCCTATCCAATGAACCAACTTAGTACAAATGCTTAAAAGTAACTTAGTAAATTATACATATTACATTAACTTAGTAAACATTTAGAAGGAACTCAGTGTATTTAAAAAATAAATTTACATGTATGGAAAAAGAAACTGATCGGAAATCACCATACCACTCTACATCATCCCTAGTGCAACTTAGGCTAGAGTAAAATACAACTAGATGGAAACTCGTGTATCTAAACTTAGTTGCAGGGATTTCAACAAAAAGCAACTAATCATACACCACCATACACCTCTTACATGATCTATGCAGCAACTTAGGCTAGAGTAAAAACAACTGGATAATCATGTATCTAAACTTGGTTGCAGGGATTTAAAAAGGCAACAAATTAGACACCATCATACAACTATACGTGATCCCTGTTGCAACTTAGGGGTGCAATGAAAACAACTAGATGGAAAACATGTATCTAGTTGAGTTGCCAAGATCCAAAAAGGCAACTAATCAGACACCACCATCTAATTTTTCCTGATCCCATCTATAACTTAATTGGGTAACTGGTGCACTAGACTGAACCTGCAACAAAACTCATGATTTTGTAACAAGTTCCTTCTGTTCAGGAGATAAAAGCTTGTTCAGCTAACTAGTCTTCTGGGGAAGGCTCGATATATGCAGCAACTTAGAAGAAAGAACAGTGATGAATCGACATTATGCGAATAGGTTGGTGAAGCAACAAAAGTAGATAACGAAAATTAGTAGGCAACTTAACAATAGACCAGATGCAACTTAACAATAGACTATATGAAACTTTCCATTGAAATTGGACAAAGTTAACAAAAGTAGATAACGAAAATTAGTAGGCAACTTAACAATAGACCATATGCAACTTAACAATAGACTATATGAAACTTTCCATTGAAATTGGGCAAAGTTAAAGGGAAAATACTATCAAGTTCAATGCATCGATCTATTTTAACACATGGGTAAAATCAATATGCAAGTTAATGAACGGTACACAAAATATCTTTTAGATGCGCTAAAAGCAATTTGTCCTTGTGGGCGCTTGCCTTTGGAGTAAGAAAGAAAACGTGAAGAAAACAATGACAGGACCATAATGTGAGACTAGAGACAATGCTCCTAACTGTAACTGAACGAGATTGAGTGATTACTCTAAAACTTTTGCATTCTTGTAAGTTGTATCCTAGATTTTCCACAGAATAATCAAGGCCACTGAGCTCCAGATCGATGAAGGAAGTCCTAGTGGCAGGTGTGATATCCACAGACTATGGAAAGGAGAGGCGTCTGGGCTCATGTTGATTTTGCGCCAGATCTCTGTCGAGGCTGGGCATGCGAAGAACAGGTGATGCATACCTTCAGTTTCCACGGTGCAGCCAGGGCATTCCTCTGAGTCAATAATGGACTTGTGCAGGAGGTTTTGTCAAGTGTTTAGCCCGTTTTAAGTGCAGAAGCTAGCCATTGTTTTGGCACGTATGAGTCCTACTCCTAGAAGGCTAGATGTGATCAGCGTCGGAGTCTTGTAGGTCTTGTTGCAGCATCATGTAAGCCCACTTGATGGAGAAGTTGTATCCATTTAGAAGAATACAACTGTCCATGGCGTTAGTGAGCATGAAAACTTACAGGAGAGTAGACAGAAATGCAAGTTGATTTGATGTTGTAGCAGCTAGACGATTTGGGATGCATTTGTTAATACCATTTAGCAGAACCATTAGTACAAATGCGTTGGACTGGGAGTGATGGGAGTTAAGGGCAGCTAGCTAGCAGAGGGGGGCAGAGGTTCAGAGAAGAACCATGGTCCTGTTAATCTCCAGCACGCGAGAAGCAGGCAAACTGAGCAAACCGCACACCAAACAATCAGACGAAAAGTAGCGTGAAATCGAGTTCCTATGGAATGGATTCGCAACAAAAATAGCTCGCATCTGGGGGATTTGAGCATAGAGACATACCTTCCGGAGACACGATATGGCAGTCTCCATAGTCGATGTCCTGTCTCGGAGCTCCAGCCCCTCTAGCGTTCACCATCCCCAAGCTCGACGCCCTCTCGAGCTCCTCGTTCTTCGTCCTGAGATCTATGTTCTTCATGGAATGATCTCCGCCATCAAGCTCGGCGTGCTCCCGCACGCCTCGCCTCCTCCCACTATATGCCACACCTCATGCGTGGCTAGATCTGACGGCGAGCTCGTCTCCCTCCCGCGTGCGTCTCTCTTTCTGCCGGGGATCTCGATGGCCCGCTCCTCTCCGCCATGGAAATCGCCGATGAAATCCTAGACCCCTGCCGACGAAATGAGGAACGGGAATGTGGAGAGAGACGGGTGCGTCACTGGTGGGTCCGTCAGGTGAAACGTGTCGGGATACAGGGGCACGGCTCGCGCGTGATTGACTGGATCAGAGACGATCTGACGGCCAGAAATCGATGGCTCGAGAAGACAATCTGGCCACCGTGCACTTTTTAGCGTTTGGAAAAAAAAATATTATGTTGACGTACTCATACTGATTTAATGGCATATGTTGATATCATGATATGCGCCTCCATATTGCTGGATAAGATAATTATTCACGTTTTCGCTTTCTCATTGAACTGCCAAATGTAGCTCAAAGGGTATTTCTCTGACAAACAACCGTCAGAGTTTAAGAATACATCTATCTGAACAATGGAGTTAACTAGCAGGAGGATGTAATTCGGTGAGCTATCAGTTTCAGTTGGGTTGACAGGGGTAGAGGAGAAAATGGATGCCCAATCCCCTAGGCCAAAGGTCGGCCGGATACTGTACCGCTATTCCGATCAATTCGTTGTCTCTCTAATCCACTGTGCAGCAATCAAGTAAAGCCGACTGTCATCGGGATCTCTCATATTTTCTCTTTACAAAAAAGCAAAATTCAAGTTTTAAATACACATGCAGTTGTAGTGATATATATACAGAACATATTGAGAGAGAAAAAAAAGGCGATATAGACTATTGTACAAGACATATATATGATGTGATCGACGGGTTAGTTGTTGGCGAATTTAAGCTGGATGGGAAGTGAAGATATATATGTGTAGAGTCATCCACGTACGTGTCAAACCGAACTAGCTATACCTATTTGGATGCAATAATTAATTAGGAGCGACATATTATGACCGACGGTGCTATCTAGTGAATGATAGTACGAGATTTGTTACCCAACCTGCCAGCTCTATGAGCAAACAAAAGCTGAAAAGCACCGGGGAAAGAAACTGCTAGAATAAGTACCAAGTACTACCTCTCAGAAGAAAAAAGTACCAAGTTAGTTTGTGGTGAATTTCGTGTACAAGATGAATGGAAGTGGTGACTAGCTAAAGGACCTCTTCAACCTTCGTTAGTTAGTTGCCTCGTTGTAACTAGCTTAGCTAGCAGTACAACATACTAGTCTCACTTGCTTCTGTACTAGTGCCAACTGCCGCGCAACTAGCTGCCTCCTTGACCCAGCAAGCAAAAGCTATCCCGTTCCGTTTTATTCTAAGATTGCATCGTCCAAATACGATTGTTCTCACACTTGACGCCAAATGGTCACTTTTTAGTTCATTAGCATTCCGACCGATCTCCAAATGGCCGACTCCTAATTGGAGTTGGAGCTTGCCGATCGATATCTCTAATTAATTATTTAATAACTCCATTATTAGTTTATTCAAAATAAAACGAGATTAAATTGTACTAGAGCGAATGTAGGAGTACAATCTGTATGTGCAGGTGCAGGGTATATATATCGATATGGACGATATACTAGATGGCAAACCAATCACAAAGGGCTTAACTATTTCCCAGCCATTTGGCCAAGCTGCATGCATGCTAGCTAGCTAGCTCTGCAGTGCAAAAGTGCAAATAAGATCAGATCAAGCCGTCGACGAGAGCCAAAAAAATGGCAGCTCTCTTGTCTCCAGAGGCAGAGTCGCGCCACCGAGCTGCTGCCATCCTACCGTTTCTACGCATACTGTACGTACGAACAGCTAGCTCCCCCTCTCGATCGATCAATCTCTAGTTGCAGTTGCTCCGTTCATTTGGATTTTTCACGCACGATCATGATGCGTATGCACGCGTGTTGCTAATTGTTTTGCAGGGGAGATGACGGCGGTGCGTCTGCAAGAAAGAGGCCGCCGGCGAGCTCCTCCTCCTCCAAGAGCGGCAAGAAGAAGCTGGTGATCACCATGGCGCTCTTCGTCTCCTCCACCTTGCTCGTGCTGGCCGTCCTCAAGACCAGGACCCTCCTCTACGGCCGGATACTGCTGCTACATCATCACCGTCCAGCTCCTACGATCACGATTCCGTATCCGCCCTACGCCACGCACCGGCGCGTCCACTGGGACAGCGTCGCCGCCTCCCTGTCAGACGCGACGAGAACGTCGCCGGCGTCCGTGGCTCTGCTCAACTTCAGCCCGGCGGAGGTGAACCGGTGGAGGAAGCTGCAGCTGCCCGGCGGTGGCTCGTCGTCAGTCCGAGGGGTGCGGTTGCAGCCCGTGGACACCAGCGTCGTCACCTGGGCCGCGCTGTACCCGGAGTGGATCGACGAGCGCACCAACAGCAGCAGCACGTGCCCCACCCTCCCCGACCCCCAAGATCTAGGAGGCCAGCGCTTCGACCTCGTCGCCGTCAACCTCCCCTGCAGAAACCGTAGCAGCAGCACCAGGGACGTGGCCAGGCTGCATCTGCAGCTCGCCGCCGCTAAGCTCGCCGTGGAGGTGCATTCATCGTACGTCCTCGTCGTCTCCAACTGCGTCCCACTCCCCAACCTCTTCCCCTGCAAGCACCTCCTCCGCCGCCATGGCCACGCCTCGCTCTACGCCACCAAACCCGCCTACCTCCGCCGCCGCGTCAGCCTCCCCATCGGCTCGTGCGATCTCGCCCTACGCCTTCCCACTTCTGACAACCACCACGATCATCAGCCCAAGCGGCGGCGTGAGGCTTACGCGACGGTGCTGCACTCGTCGGACGCGTACGTGTGCGGCGCCATCGCCCTGGCGCAGAGTATCCGGCAGCAGTCCGGCACGAGCAGGGACCTGGTGGCGCTGGTGGACCACAGCAGCGTGGGCCCCGAGCAGAGGGCAGGGCTAGCGGCGGCCGGGTGGCAGGTGCGGGCCATGGAGCGCATCCGCAACCCCCGGGCCGTGCCCGGCGCCTACAACGAGTGGAACTACAGCAAGCTCCGCCTGTGGCAGCTGCTCACCGACTACCGCAGGGTCGTCTTCGTCGACGCCGACCAGCTCGTGCTCCGCAACGTCGACTTCCTCTTCGACGCGCCGGAGGTGAGCGCCACGGGCAACAGCCGGACGCTCTTCAACTCGGGCGTCATGGTGCTCGAGCCGTGCAACTGCACCTTCGACATGCTCATGGCGCGCGTCCACGACGTCCGCTCCTACAACGGCGGCGACCAGGGCTTCCTCAACGAGGTCTTCACCTGGTGGCACCGCCTGCCGCGCGCCGTCAACGTCCTCAAGTACTACAACCACCACCGCGACGGCGATGACGCTGACGCTGCCTCGGCAACGTCGGAGGAGGAGAAGCCGTACGTGATGCACTACCTGGGTATCAAGCCGTGGCTATGCTTCCGCGACTACGACTGCAACTGGAACGTGCCGCCGCTGCAGCGGTTCGCCAGCGACGAGGCGCACGCGCGGTGGTGGGCGGTGCACGACCGGATCGAGCCCAAGGAGCTTGCCACCAGGTTCTGTGCGCTGGAGGCGAGGCACAGGGAGGCGCTGGAGTCTGACCGGAGGCAGGCGGAGATGGCCAACGCCAGCGACATGCACTGGAACCGCACCATCACCGACCCAAGGAAACTCCCTCCCTTGCCAATGGCATCCACCGCTTAATTCATCAGTCATCACATCCATCCATCCATTGTTGCTTCCATGCTTTGCACGGTGGTTTCTGTAATTTATTATCACAAAATTATACTCCAACTTAATTCTTCATCAGTATATAATTTCGATGAAGTGACCGAAACGGTCAAATTCTTCAAACTATGTTTTCGCGTTTTGCTCGTATATACTACCCGTTCTTTTTTTTTTTCCAGCTCAAAGCAACATAGCTTCCAACTTCATAAAAAATGATGATAAACAGCAAAATAATACAGAGTTGTTCTCAATTGGCATTCCAGTCAAAATGAGCATACGACCATCTCCCCTCTCAGAACCTTACTGTTTTTCTCCATAAAACAGTTCAGAAGGAAAGAAAATAAAACGAACTGATCGACAATTGCACTTAGAACATCCACACACCTCAGTAGGAAAAATACTACATCAACTAAAACAGGGCGAAACAAACTATCATAGACTGAAGACTTTCCTGGAGCTGCTCATGCTTCTGGCCTTCTTGTGGTAGAGCTCGGTTGCCACCACCAGCAACAACAGCAACAACTTGGCTCCTAAGAGTTGATACTCTCTTATTTTTCTCTTCTGCATAGTTAACTAAGGCAATAACAAGTGAGATACATAAGTAATAAAACAACTTCGATTTTTTTTTTTTGAAACCTGATGAATTCCATTAACTTGACAAATGTTCTTGGTTACAATCTTTTAGGACCCATCCCAACACGCATGGAGGGCTGTGCCTTGCAAAACACAAGTGGTACATTCTATACGGCTAAAACTAGCAATCGCATGACGATCCGGCATGTTATCTTCTCTCGCAACCTTCTTGAACACGTAATCTGGTAGCAGATTTACAAGTATACTCGAGGTGTGGGAGCGATCCTTTTCAGGAGAACCTTCCTTTTGTACCAGCACTGCACAGTCGCTCTCAATGATCAACCCAGTATCAATTGAGATCAGGGCCTTTTTTAGGCCTTTCAGACAGGCAAGGGCTTCAGCTGATTCTGCACTGCCAAGCAGACCAACTTATCTGGCCAAGGTGGTTACGAACTATAGGCTATAGCACCCCAGGAGGAAAAATTCGTTTCCGTTATATAGCTAGCATCTACGTTGAGGCACTGCCAGACTTTCCTTTGGTGGTTTCCATCCAGAAGTTTTCTCCTCTTTTTTGTTCCCCGGTCTGAGGTCCTTTATATGCAACATTGGGTTCTTTCCCTTTGTATCTCTGGATGATATGAGATTCCTTTGATTTACTGCAACTTGCTAATATTTGCATGTAATTGTTCAGAAACTCCGTCGAGTGAGAAATTCCTGCCTTGCCATCGCTGAAGATGGTATTGTTTCTCAGATGCCTGTCTCTCCGCCAGATCATCATCATTTTCTCCCGCATCTCCGGTCTCAGGGCATTTAGAATGTTTAAAGTCCTTTCTTTGCCACTGCTTCTTAGGTTCTCTTCAGGAGGAAGCTCCCAAACATTTCTCATGCTTTCCCGTAAGGCCACTGACTTAGTACGCTCGTTGCATGATATCCATCTTCCTCCTCTCTTCAACATATAGTACATGTTGCGTCAATTGTCATATTTCTGGAGCATCTATTTTTCTGAACTGCGAGTGCATCAGTGGCGAGTACAATTTTTTTGTTGTTGGGAGTGGCGAGTACAATTTTAAAAGACATTTGTGCACTGCAATGAGGAACCATACAAAGTGTAACTCGTACACATGAATGAAAAGAAAATGTAGCAATACTATAGACTGAGAAAGTATGAAAATACAAAAAACAAGAGTATATAAATTTACAATTAAAGCGTGCAAGATTTTCATATAAGACTGGTAAAAGTGAAATACCAAGTAAAATATCTACCAGGTATATCTAAGTCCCTTAGTACCAATATTCAACTATAACAATGAAAATACTAGTCCACCTAGGACATCTATTCTCCTTATTACTTTCTATATTTTATAATAATATCAGAATCACAATCTACTAAGAAAGGAAATTTATGAAAATTCAATACTTGAGAAAATTCAACAAGGAATTTGTCTTGTCTCTTTTATGAGCAGCACCATAAACAAAAAATAAATTCTAACATAAAATAGAAAGTTTATCTTTAATCAACATCCTAATATGACACCCACCTCCCCCAAAATCAATAATGTCATACAAATCCTCATTCACTCCCAAAGCCATACTCCCAGATAAACCTTTTGAAGGCACCACATGCCAAACAAAATTCTTTCTACCAGAAATATCAAGTCATTCCAAAGGAATCTCTTCTTTTTTCGTATCAGAAAATCCAATAAAATCTAAATTATTGTATTTAGCAGCATCTCCAATTCTACAATATTTACCATAGTCATTTATCCCTCTAATACTCCAGAAATCACTATCCATAAAGATCAGATATTAATTCTTCTACTAACATTCACATTAAATCTATGAACAAAATTACCTCTACATGTAACTCTACCAATATAATTACTATGTTTATTCAGTCTACTCAAGAAAGATAAACCTTTAATAACAGAATCTAAAACTTCATCATCCCTATGAGATTCACTATTACTAGCTACAAATCTTGAATGGTCTCGGGATCAAAGATATCTAGCATTGAACCCCCCATCCAAACTTAAACTACCAGGTCCCCCTCTTACTAGCATTAAACAAATTAAATCTAGCTTCATATAGTTCCTTAATGGCATTTATAGCATTTTCATCCTCTAAAGTACTTCTGCCCATACTATTACCAATATTAGAAGCAACATTACTCAACATAAGACTATCAGATTTATGGACAAAAGGCATAACGGGTACAATTTGGATCAAGTACCCCCTCCTCTGTTCATCTACAACATCATCAGTTTGCTTCTCTTTGTTTTTGGATTTAGCGCCCCTCCCACCAGTCATGTTATGCTACTTTTATTCATGAGATTTGTCCCTCTTGGTTTTACTCTACATACCTTCTTCCATGTCCTCTACATTCTTCATTTTATGATTGATATGTTCCATAGTTTTCTCACTCAGAACAATCTTCCTTGCAAATTCATAATCATATTCCTCAATATCCTCCATGGTATTCGCAGCGTATTGATTGTTAAGACTATCATTGTCGTCCTCCTTTCTATCATCTTCTCTATCTCCTGTCAGCATAACTTTGTTCTGTTGGGGGAAGATAACACAACCCCTGCTGCTTGTGGTGAACCCCGAGGATAGTTTCAATCAACAGATATGCAGCGGAAATAAAACAACAAGCACATGCATATGTGACACAAGGATTTACATGGAAAAACCTCCTCAAGGTGAGAAGGAAAACACCACAGGTGCAGACCAACTGGTCCACCGATCTTCACTATGAGAAACCTGGGTACATAGTCTTATCTATAACATCTAGAGATATACAAAAAACTCAGCATGTTGCCAACCGGCAACAACAACAACAACCACTTGAGAGAAAGATTACAGCAAAGCAGAGTATCTCAGTTTCTGTCCTCTTTGGTAATCAGCAAACTGCTCTTAAGCCACAGATCCAATCAGTACCAAACTCTAAAATACAAGTGCCCAACATACATGCCAAATTTCAGGCCAATCGGACACTGTTTTCCTACCCAAACTGTTCGTCTATCAAAACTGCTTTGTGCTAAAACTGCAGCAGTCCGAACTGAATAAACCGCTTCCAAATCTGATGCTACACTGACCCAAATTTCAAACCAGCCAATCAGATCTAAGTACTAAAAGCAAGGAACAAGCTCACCAAGTTTGGAGCCAATCTAGGCACGTTTGAGCCTCCAAACACCAGCTTGAATATAGACCGGTCAGATCTCAGAAATCTGGACATAAATCACCTCTCCTTTTTCTTCCTCTCTTCTCACTAGGTTGTGGTGTTCTTGTGTGTTCTCTCAGCCTCTCTCTTGCTCATCTCACACTCTGATTGAGTCACCCACCCACCAAGGGTGTCTAGGGTTTTATTTTCTACTCCTCTCCCAAGGAACACCTCAGCCGTTGGATACGAACATCGATCAATGGTTGAAACGTGTTGGACTTTCATGGGCTGATGTTGGGCTGCCAACACACCTCCATGTGGAGGGACATGGCCCAACAAACTCCCCCTCCCGACATCATGGAGGGTATCACTGCCAACCGGCAGTCATGCCGGCGAGCCGGCGGCAAACCTCGAGCTTTCCTCTTGTCACCACCTTGGTCAACATATCAACCCCATTGTCATCTGTGTGCACCTTCTCAATTTGCATTTGCTTGGAATTCAGCACATCTCGTATCCAATGATAGCGAACATCAATATGCTTTGACCTAGAATGAAAACTTGCATTCTTACTCAGGTGAATGACAGTTTGGTTATCACAAAACATCACATATTTGTCTTGCTCAAAACCAAGCTCACAAGCCAATCTCTTTAGCCACAATAGCTCCTTGCTCACCTCAGTTACTGCGATGAACTCGACTTCAGTTATATTAAGCACCACACACTTTTGCAACCTGCTTTTCCATGCCACTGCTCCCCCTGAGTGGGTAATAAAATAACCTAAAGTAGACTTCCATACATCAACGTCTCCAGCCAAGTATGAATCTGAATATGCAATCAGCTTGGGCTCACTACCACCAAAGCAAAGCTTCATATTAGTTCTGCCCCAGAGATCTCTAAAAATCCACTTCACGGTTTCCCAATATGGTCTTCCTGGATTAGATATAAGTATACTCATAGTACTAACTGCTTGAGCAATGTTAGGCCGTGTGCACACCATAGCATACGTCAAACTCCCAACGGCTAAATCATACGAAACTTTTTGCATTTCCTTTCCCATCTCTTCAGTGGAGGGACATTGCTTTTTAATCAATATGAAATGAGCCGCGAGTGAACAACTCACTTCCCTTGACTTGTCCATCTTGAACTTGCGAAGTACCTTCTCAATATATTTCTCTTGAGACAAGTACAACTTGTTGGATTTTCTGTCTCTCTCAATTCTCATGCCGAGAATACACTTTGCTGGATCCAAATCTTCCATGGCAAAACTTTTGCTCAACTCTTTCTTTAGCCTAGCAATCCTAGAGACATTCTTGACAACAATCAAGATATCATCAACATAGAGCAATAACATGATAAAATCATCACCTGATAACCTCTGGATAAACACACAATGGTTTGAGCTACACCTTTTGTAACCTTGCTCCCCCATAACAGATTCAAACTTCATGTACCATTGTCTTGGTGCTTGTTTTCAGTCCATAGAGACTTTTCTTCAATTTGCACACATAGTCTTCTTTGCCTTTAGAAAGAAACCCCTTGGTGAAAGGATCGTATGGGGACCTAGAGGGGGTGTGAATAGGTGCTACTTCAAATTTTACTCTTTTTCAATTAGGGTTAAACACGAAGGTAAATTCTCTAGATTATGCAACTAAGGTGAATTTACCTATATGTCAAACTAGCACATACACTAAGCAAGAACAAGTAAAGTAAAGTGCGGTAAAGGATAGAAGTAACCAAAGTGGAGCACGCGGAGACACAAGGGTTTGTTTCTCGTAGTTCCTTACTTTTGAGGGGAAGTACGTCTACATTTGGAGAGGGGGTGGTGTCAAACCACCAACTCCACAAGAGTCCTCCCTTGTTCTCCGATGAACCTCACCCCAAAGGGTTCGATTCACCTCTTCCACTATATCGGCAACCTTCGAGGTGGAAGCCGACACCTTTACAACAAGTTCGAGGCACACATCTACAACCTAATTGGAGGCTCCCGAATACAAGCAAGCTATCAAACAATCAAAGACAAGCTTGTAAGAACCAAATCAAAATCTAGGGTTTTCGAAGAAACACTAGAGAAAGGGGGCCCTCAAGTGAATTAGAGGGAAATGAAGATCTCTCTTGGTGAAGCTGTAGATCAAGGCCTCCTCCTTCGATTCTCCAAAGATCGATGACTTTGGATAGTTGGATGAAGAGATCTTGTTGATTTGGTGGCTCAAATGGTGGTGAAGTTCATGAGTGGGTCGAGCAGCTGGAGGAAGGGGATAAGGTCCCCTATTTATAGGCCACCACTCACTGAACCATTTTCTGACCGTTGGAGTATTTGTCAGACCGGAGACTCCGGTGTGTAGATCAGGGACTCCGATCTACACCGGAGACTCTGGCCAATCTCCAGACCGAGCTCTGGACCACCATGCAGACTGTCCCAGCCGCCCTGGGAAAAACTCCTTCGGAGACTCTTCATAGTTTCTGGTCCCCTTGGACCGGAGCCTTCGGTCTGGCCACATTGGAGACTTCGGTTAGAGGATTGGGTCGGAGACTCCGGTCAGTCTCTGATTGATCTCCGAACCCCCATACAGAAGGTCCCAAGAAGTTTTTCGGAGGCCCCTCCGGATATTTCCTGGGGAAACTCCAGACCATACCGGAGACTCTGGTCTATCCAGACCGTAGACTCTGGTCTGGAGTTCCCAGAAACCTGCATCTTCTTGCTTGGACAATTTCTTAGGCCAAGGTCCTTTTCACTTTGAATTCTATCAACTTGTAGACATTAGCATACTGTAAAATGATCTACGAGTTGTTAACGATCACCAAAAGTGATTAAGACAGTAAATGTCCTTTCAATCTCCCCCTTTTTGGTGTTCAGTGACAACAAGTGATTTTTCATGGAATTATTTGCAATAACATATGGCAGTGTATAACAATGCTCCCCCTGACTATGTGCACTAGGATAAACAAGTAAAAAATGCACGACAGGTAGTAGATGCTAAACATAGTTCTCACACAAGTTACAATAACATAGGAGCAAACATGTCCTCACAAACATAGTATCTCACAAACCAAGGCAACATAAAGCAAATAAAGTTCGAGATTCAAACAACAAGCATGAAAAGGCAAATCCAAGCCCATGCAAATATCGATGATAATGTCTTCTCCACCTTTGGCATCGAAACGCTGAAAAAGGGAAAAGACCTATGCTAGCGCCCCAAAGGATCAGTAGTCCTCGTCGTCATCATCCTCATCCATGTCCTAATCCTCCTCATAGTAATCATCCTCATAATAGCTGCTGGTCCTTTGCCGTGAGGGCGAGAAGATGTACCCTAGTACCCAAATCCTGAGGTGACATCAGAGAAGGTCTACCAGTCCACCAAGCTGTCTTGTTGGGCATTCCATGCCCCAAAGGAGAGTGTATAGCCATACTTAGTGGAATGGTGAGCTCCATGCTCATCGCTGTACTCATCCTCTCCCTCCTCATCCTCTGCTTCTCCCCGAGCCTTGATTTCCTTAAGTAGTTTCTCCATACGATGGTTGCTCTTGTAGGAGGCATGCTGTTGCTTGTGGATGTTCACATTCATACAACAGAGGGTCCTCTCCTAGAATGAGGCCTTCTTGACCTTCTCATGTACATACTCGCGTGTCATGTCTGTTACGGTCCCATCGAGGACTTGTGTAATGTTATATTATTGTTTTCCATTCCACCAAGTGCCTCGGTGGCCTTTTGAATTGTTTTTTCGGGTTTTGGGGGGTTAAACGCTAAAACTTAATAGGTCGAGGTCATGGGAGGCATGGGTGCATTGGCGGCACTCTTCCTCCGAGCCCTAGGAGGAGAGGGGGGCTCTCGGTCTCAGTGATCTCTTCCTCCTCATTAGCATATGAGCATCTAGGAGAAGGCCCTATGCGCCCTTTCTATTGCAGTGATACAAGAGTATGCTCTGTAAGGTTGGGAGCCATAGCAAGTGGAGAACCATGAGCCTGGGTGTTGATGAGCCTCATGACAAGTGGTGCATATGGGGGAGACTTCTTGTATAGAATGGCATGATAAATCTCCTAAAAAATGTAGTCCATGATGTCAATAGGAGCCGCGTCTTCCTCTGGGCCAGCCAGGTGAATCTTGTGGGTATGGTATAGTAAGTTGACCAAACCACATCTGATGGCATCATCATTTACAGCACTGGGGGAAATGGTATGGCAGAAGATCCTCAACATCATATTGTAAAGGGGCTTGAGGCCCTTGGACCCGCCCACAACTCCCTCGCTGCCATACACAGGGGAAAGCTTGTTCTTGTTCTCCCCAAGAGCTATTGAGTGCATACGGTGCCCAACATGAGTGGATACACCCTGAAAAGTCTCAAAGATGGCATCAATAAAAAGTTATAGAAAGTCGCAGTGCAGCAGTGATTTCTAGTCATTCAAGTCATTGTTCTTGCTTGGTCAGACCCAAACACCACTGTGGCATAGAATTGTGTTGGTGCCCGGTATTGGGAGCACTTCGTTGGAAATCCAAAGATCAAGGTGTGATTAGCACAGTAGCAAGTCTTCCCTCAGTAGAGACCAAGGTTATCGAACCAAAAGGAGGAAGGAAACGTATCAAAGGTGTTGTAAGCAACATGGAAACCTACACAACACAAACTCAAGACTTTGCCCCCAACGAATCAGTGAGGTTGTCAAGCTCACCGGTTTGCTATAACAAAGGATTAAACGTATGGTGTGGAAGGTAATGGTTTGCAGCAAGTAAACAGGTAACAGTGGAGGATGTATCAATGGTAAAGATTGGACCGGGGTCCATAGTTCACTAGAGGTGCTCTCCTTAGATAAACAACATGGCATGAAGGGTAAACAAATTACAACAGGGCAATTGACAGGAACTGAGCAAGGCATAACAATGCAATACCAGACAAAAAGATCCTATGAGATTCGATTGGGCAATACAACAATATAGATTGACCGCCATCCAACTGCATCTATGACTAAAAGTCCACCTTTAGTTTATCATCTGAACCCCCTCTAGTATTAATTTGCAAGAAACAGACAACTGCTTGAAGCAAAGTGTGTAAGGTAAACAATACACTTGTTCCATGAACAAGAGACCGTTGTTTTCTCCCTAGTGGAAACAACACATCTACAACCGAAGATATTTTTGTCACTTCCCTTGGAAACTAGAGGCATGAACCCACTATCGAGCATAAATACCCCCTCTTGGAGTCACTAGAAACTACTTGGCCAAGATAGCTACTAACAACGGAGAGCATGCAAGATCACAAACAACACAGACATGATAGAATCATAAAGACAAAACCATTAATCAATCTGACATAGTAATCTCAATATCCATCGGATCCCCGCAAACACAACATGCATGATTACAAATAGATTAGATCCCGATCATGAACGGAGCTCACAAGATCTATACATGAAAGCACGAGGAGGAGATACAACCATCTAGCTACTACATGGACCCATAGTCCAAGGTGGAACTACTCACGCATCATATCGGAGAAGAAGGCCTCCGGGATGATCTCCCCTCCGGCAGGGTGCCGAGAAGAACTTTAGATCCCCCCAATCTAGGGACGATGGTGGCGGCGCTTATAGAAGGTTTCATGTAGTTTTGATCGGGTGCCTAGGGTTTCTACATCGAGGGCTTCTTATAGGCGAAGAGGCGAGGCTAGGAGGCGGCCAGGGGCCCCACACCCTGCCCAGGCGTGGGGTTGGCCCACACACACCTAGGGCGGTGCGACGGCCCTGGTTCTCCTCTCCTTCTCCCCTCTGGACTTCGTGACGCCCACGGCAAAATATTGACTTTGGCTTTTGTCCCATCCAATTCTGAGAATATTGATTTTCTGCCTTTCTGGAATCAAAAACAGAAGAAAACAGGAAACTGACACTATGGCAACTTGTTAATAGGTTAGTTCCAGAAAAGATATAAAAACACCTCAAAGGGTAGACAAAGCAAAGAAAAGTAGATACTACACAAGCATGTAGCATCAAAAATTATAGATACGTTTCTGATGTATCAAACTGCTGCAGAAGGGTGATGTTGTAATCCTCACGGAGCTCCATCAACCCGAACAACCCTAGCTTCTTAGAAATCCACAGTGCATCGATGAAGTATGGGCTGGTCCGCATCTGTTCTACACTCATGTACTTCTGGGGGCACACATGTGACTTGGTGATCTTGATGTAAATGTCTTTCATGAACACAGCTTGCTCCTTCCTCCAATAGCACGGGTCATCGCTGGTCCATGGCAAGTCATAGAACGGTGTCTTGCGCAGCTCACAGAACTCCTTCTTTGACATGCGGGCCAAAGATTGGAGATTGTCGTACTTTGCCCTATTGGCACGGTTCTCTTCCTCAATCTTATCCTGCTCCCTCCTCATGTATGCTGCATCACGGGCCTGCTGTTTTCGATTGGATGGGGGAACAACATACTGACCCTCGGACTCATCATATCGCGGATCAGACTTCTTTGACTTAGCCTTGGTGCGAGGGGGACGACGAGAACCGGAACCTGTGAACAACAATGAGGGAGATAGCATGGAGGTAAGCATATATGTCCCAGAAATGCAACACAAGAGCCTTGAGACTTTGCTGGATCAGTTTGAGTCACTCCACACCGGAGTCTCCGTAGTGCACACCGGAGTTTCTGGCTCAGACCAGAGTCTCCGGCCCTTAGGACCGGAGTATCTGGCCCTAGGGACTGGAGTCTCCTGTCGGGAGAGTCGGACATGCACTAGGAGGCTTCTGTTGGATATATGCTCAAGAGGCAATAATAAAGTGGTTATTATCATATCTTCATGCTTATGATAAATGTTTACATACCATGCTATAATTGTATTAACCGGAAACATTAATACTTGTGTGATTTATAAACATAAAAGAGTACCTAGTAAAGCCTCTTGTTAAACTAGCTTGTTGGTTAATATATGATCATGGTTTCCTGATCATGAACATAGAAGATGTTATTAACAACATAGTCATATCATTAGGAGAATGATGTGATGGACATACTCCTATAGTTAAGCGTAGCATAAAGATCAAGTCATTTAATATAGTTCATTTGCTATATGCTTTCTGATACATAGTAACCTAATTCCTTCGACCATGAGATCATGATAATTACCATCACCGGAAGGATGCTTTGATGACATCAAACACCACACCATAGCTGGGTGGCTATAAAGGTGGCATTGAGTGTTCGGAAGTATGTGTTGAGGCACATGGAACAAGAGTGGGATTCGTCCATCCATATGACGGATAGATATACTCTGGGCCCTCGGTGGAATGCCATCCAATTAGCTTGCAAGCATGTGACTGGTTCACAAGGGATCACATATCACGGGAATGAGAAAAGAGTACTTATCAGTAACGAGGTTGAACTAGGTATGCAGAGATACCGACGATCAAAACCTCGGATAAGTAAACTATCGTGAGACAAAGGAAAATTGGTATCGTATGTAAGTGGTTCATTCGATCGCAAAGTAATCGTAGAAATATGTGGGAGCCATATAAATTTCCAGATTCCTCTATTGGTTATTGATCGGAGAAGTGTCTCGGTCATGTCCGCATAATTCACGAACCGTAGGGAGACACACTTAAGGATTCGATGTTGTTGAGTAGTTATGGAATGATGAGTAAGAGACCGAATGTTGTTTGGAGTCTCGTATGGGATCCGGGATATCACGAGGAGATACGGAATGGTCCGGAGAATAAGATTCATATAAGGAAAGTCCTGTTTCGGAGTTCGGAAATGATTCCGGTGATTTCACCAGGAATGTTCTAGAAGGGTCTGGAAGGTCTGGCACTCCGGAGGGGGAAGGGTATATGGATGTGTCATGAAAATGTGGAATGGTTGCATAATGTACTAGGTCACTTGGCTGGGCAATATGATGAGAGAAATCAAATCCAAGTTTGAAAGTCAAACGCCAATTTGAAAAGTCAAATCTGAAGTTTGCTTGGTGGAGGGAGAGTAGGAAACCTACTTAGGGAGGAAGTCCTACTCCCTCCACCCGCCGTCCAAGGAGGAGTTGGAGGAGGAATCCCTCCTCCCAACCTCCTCCCTCCCACCTATATAAGGAGGGGTAGGGCGCCCCCATCCCCACACACAAAAACCTTAGCCCTTGGCGCCACCACCTCCAAGTGTTGCCGCCGCCTAGGTCTCCTCTTCTAGCCGACTTGGGGCAAACCATAGCTTTCCCTAGACGCCGTCCAAGCCCACCCCTTGGTGCCTCTAAACCCTAGATCGCCAAGGCCCTCTCTCATACTCCACCATACTCGCTCCGGCTTAAGGCGAAGCCCTGCAAGATCTCCCCTCTACTTCCGACACCACGCCGTCGTGCTGCCGGATTCACGAGGAGAGTGCTACAACCTCCGCTGCCTGCTGGAACAAGGGAGAGGAAGGTCTTCATCGAGTATCGAACGTGTGACCGACTACGGAAGCACTTCCGGAACGCAGCGTCGGAAGGATCGTCTACGCGATCTTGAGATCGGAAGTGTACGACTACATCATCCACGAGAATCTGCTCTCGTTAAACGCTTTGGATCTTCGAGGGTTAGTACTCTATCGACTCGTTGTTGCAATCTAGTAGATAGATCTTGGCTTATGTGTGTTCATGCGATAGAATTTTTTTGTTTTCCATGCTACGAACCCCTACAGTGGTATCAGAGCCATGTCTATATGTAGATCTGTTGCACGAGTAGAACACAATGGCCATTGTGGGCGTTGATGCTTTTTTTTGTCGATTGCTTCTTGTGTACTTTGCATCTTGCGGGATGGTGGGATGAAGCGGCCCGGGCTAACGTTACATGACATCGTTCATGAGACTTGCTCCACTCTTGACATGCAACTTGTATTGCATAAGTGGCTTTGCGGGTGCCTGTTTCTCCCAACATAGTTAAGATTCAATTTACAACGGGTGATTAACAATAATAGTATCAACGTTGTGGTTCTTGTTCGTAAGTTAGAACGACACTTATTGAAATCCCCAAACCACGTAAAACATGCAAAGAAAATTAGAGGCGTCTAACTTTATTTTGCAGGGGTGTGCTGTGATGTGATATGGCCATGATTGTGATTATATATGATGTATGCAATGTTCCTTATTGTAAGTCGGCAACCGGAAGGAGCCATATGGTTGTCTTTTAAATCCGTTAAGACCTGCGTATCTATTATTCAAAGTAGTTGTAATAGTTGATGCTGGTGGAAGACAACCATGAAGCGGCTCCATTGACCTTGATGCCACACCGGTGATGATGGAGATCATGTTCGTGCTTGAAGATGGAGATTGGAAGCACAAGAAGAAAGGCCATATCATATCACATATTATGAATTGCATGTGATGTTAATCCTTTTCTGCATCTTGTATTGCTTAGTTCACGACGGTAGCATTATAAGATGAACCCTCAAGCACACAATTTCAAGTTTTAAAGTGTTCATCCTTAGTAAGCACCATTGCTAAAGCTCGTTGTTTCGAAGCATCACGTGATGATCGGGTGTGTTAGATTCTGCGTGTGTATACGTGAAGATTTGCTCATGCGGAAGCTAAGGTTTGATCTTGACGATCCTAGCATGTACAGACATGGTCTCGGAACACGGATCACCGAAAGGTAAAGCATGAGTCATATAGTAGATATGATGAACATGTTGATTGTTCTCCATTGAAGCTACATCAACTCTCGTGATGATCGGTTTTGATGTGGTGGATTTGGTTCGTGTGATCACTAAAACAATTTGAGGATATTGCAATATGTGCGAAGCCTGGGGATCTTCCTTCAGCCCCACCTCTCCTCGCTATAAGTGGTTCATTTCGATCAAAAATTAATTGTATCCTATGTAAGGTTCATTCGATCGTCTTAAGTAATCGAATGTGGGAGCCATATTAATTATTTATTTTCCTCTTACATAGGTAGTGATGTGATGAAGTGTCTGGGTCATTTCCGAATTTTCACTAGGGAGAGGGAGAGGATATTAGTAGGGATACCGAATGTTGTTCGTCTCTCGATGGGATGGAGAGATATCACGATGATGATATCAAGAGATTATAAGATGATCCCTCAAGCACACAATTTCAAGTTTTAAAGTGTTCATGATTTGCTCATGCGGAAGCTAAGGTTTGATCTTGACGAGACTAGCATGTACAGAAATGGTCTCGGAACACAGATCACCGAAAGGTAAAGCATGAGTCATATAGTAGATATGATGAACATGTTGATTGTTCGCCATTGAAGCTACATCAACTCTCGTGATGATCGGTTTTGATGTGGTGGATTTGGTTCGTGTGATCACTAAAACAATGTGAGGGATATTGTTTTGAGTGGGAGTTCAACAACAATATGATTAAGAGTTGAACACTATTTATCATAAATTAAATCAAAGTGAATTTGCATACTTTTTGTAGTCATTGGCATCCGTTTACCACCTTGCGCTTAGTTTCAATTGAGATGATAGAACTATAGAATTCTGGTTAGTTACTTTACGAACTGGTATCGTATTGTTTTGAAGTGTTAATCTAAAGTTTAAAAGTCCCATTGCAAACTTTCAGTAAGTTTCGATTACTCCACGAAGTTTAATAGTTGATATTAAATCAAGAGTAACAATTCTAGTGTTAGTATATAAGTATCATGTTTATCTCCATGATTCTTGATATTCAAAAGATAGTTTCAATATCAAGGTAATCTAGGAGTTGAAAGAGTTGTTTCAGAAACCATCATGTATGGAAGATATTGCGATATCTGAAATGATGTTTTGGTTACAACATGATAGAGTATAATATGGCAGAGTTTATGTTCTCATATTTGATGAGAATTTACAAAAGGTTGGAGACACTAGTTGTCCTAATCCTCCAAAAGGTTTTGGAGAGTAACATTATACTCGCGATTCACTGTTATAAGCTAAAAGTAGCTTGATAATGAATAATTCCATGATAAGGGTGAATATTTGATGTAGGTAAAATGTTTACTACACCAATAGATTACTAAATAATGGAATTTGAAAGAACACCAAACATTTGATGATGGTGATCTACTTCAAAGTGCAAGTTCAAAGACATTGGTATTTAACTATACATGCTTTGTACTATGTGTCATATATATGGCTCCACTATTGATGTTGATAGATTCTTTCAAACAGAAAAAATAAATACTGAAAGAGAATCTCATAAATATATGGCAGAAAATAAAAGACTAGAATTGTTTAGCTTAAGTATATAGAGGATATACGTGTTATGGCTGTATTCTTTGCTTGTTAAATAATATGGTTCTTAAGTATTGGATACTGAATTTGTTGGCATGAATCGTCATACGAAACAACAGAATTCATGAACTACAATGGCCTAAGTAACTAGCAAAAGAATATGTGATGATGATCATCGAGAACAAATAAAGGGTTATTGTGTTGCTCGTTAAACATCAAAGCTTGCCTTCAAGATTTGTTTTATCAGGTATTATGAGAACAAAAGGGTTGTTCAAATAATTGCCTTAATCCATAAAAGATCGATGATTTACAAATCTCGTTGGAGAAATCACATCCATAAAACTAGTGCTAAAAATGTCGAAAGACAAATTGATTGAAAGATCACTTAGGAAGTGACATCGCCGTTTAAATTATATTGGAAAGGAAACATGAAGAAACTCCATGTGGATGAAATTTTGGAGACTTTTGATTTTTGATCAAATGACGCTTGTGAAACTTTCCTAGAGATAATTAAAACTTCGTTCATAGGCCAAAAGGGAACGAATGACTAGCTTATTGGAAATTGTACATATTGTTGTATGAAGTCCATTGTGTGTAGTCAAGAGCGATGGATTTCAACTTCATATACTTTCTCCAAAAATTTGAGTGAATATATGAATATTTACTTAATAAGGATGAAGTATGAAACATTTGAAAAGTTCAAAGACTTTCAAGATGAAGTGCAAAATCATTGTAACAAGAATATAAATAGTTTATGAGAAGATCATAAAGGAAGATATTTGAGTTACAAGTTTAGCATAATACCTAAGATTTAAGGAATCGTTCCGTGGGTTTGCATTTCCCGAAACACCATAAGAGTATGGAGCGTTCGAGATATGTAATTAAACCTTGTTTGACATGGTAATATCAAAGGTGTAATTCATAAAACTAACATTATATTTTAAAGATTAAGAGCTTTAGAGACTACCGTTTTTAACTGAAAAGAGCTCCATCATAATCCGTTGAAATGAAACCATATAAAGTTATGGTTTGGGATAAAACCCAAGTTGTCCTTTCTTAAACATTGGTATGCTATTAAGAAATATGTTTGCAAGCAAAGTCAGATGAACCTGTCTTTGTATGTTATTTCGAATAACTGTTAAGTATTCCTCCATAACACCGGAGACAAAAGTGTTTATCGCTTAGAACGTCAAGTTTCTTTGAGAAGGAATTTTTCGTGAAAAGATAAGTGGGAGAACAATAGAACTTTGATAAGGTTAAAAGAACCTTAGTTGTATGTGCAAAGTTGCGCAGCACTGAAAAGTGTTCCGGAGGCAGCAATAATGCTCATGACTCACGTGCCTCAAAGGTTGTGGTTACGGAGGTCAAAGTTTCTATTGAACCAAGTAGGTAAGCAATCAAATACCAAGATTTGAGGGTTGAATCATTATTTGAGAATAATGAACGGACTACATGCAAAGAAGCGATGATGGGCCCTGACTCCATAAAATGGCTTGAAGCCATAAAATCCGTGATAGTTCCATACACGACAAATCAAGCTTTGAACTTGAAGGACCCTCGATAAAGGTGTAAGACCTTACAGTCGTTTCTGGATCTATAAAGAAATAGACATGGATGTTTTCACATCTATGAAATAGTCGACATGTTGGGAAAGAGTTCACAACAATGTTCAAAGGTTGACTATGACAAGATTTGAACTTTCATAGCGATATTTAGTCTAGACGGATTAATGTAGCAACCACTACATATAATTTTGTTATGTGGTAGTTGAATAAAAAAACAAGTTCTTCTAATAGAATTGTTACCAAGGACATGTGCATAACACGGTCCATAATGTTTTGTTATTTCAAAGGATGCTAAAAGAATATGCAAACTTCAATGGTTGAAGTGAGCATCGCGGAGTTGGAATCTTCACTATGATGAAACTGTTAAAAGAATTTAATTTCATCGGAGACAATGAAGATGCTATCATTTGCAAGAAATTAAGTGGGAGCGCTAAGACATGTTTCTAATACATTATGTGGAAGACATATTTTTGATTGTAAATGATGTATCTTTTATTAACACATAGTAAGAATTTCATCCCGATGAAAGACTTAGGCAAAACCCAAATATTTGGCATCAATAGACGCTAATATGGTTGTGCCAAAAGTACATAGATGATGTATTGAATGAGTTCAATATAGAAACTACAAGAAAGGTTCTTGTCGCACAGAAAGGATTGAATGAGTTCAATATTGATGATATATTCAAGTGTATTGACACTTGGTAAGTGAAACAAATATTCAAGTATAGATTGATACTTGATGTATGAAATCACAAAGAGTATTTATATCAATCATACTGTGATATGTACAAATCCAGATATGTCCTATGCTCTAAATGTTATGAGCATATACCAGAATGATTCATAAGATGATCATTGGACGATAGTAAGGATATTCTTATGATCTTTTGGAAGAACTAAGAGTATATTATTTTGTATAAGTGGCAAATAGATGGTTAGTTCATTGTAAAAGTACTACATTGATACTGGTTTTGTCACAAATTACAAATTAAGTTTATCTCAATCTAAACTAAGGGTGGCACAATATAATGGAAAGTAAGTTCCATAATGGATTTGGATGAGTTTCAAAGTTAAGACATTGTGACAGATACTACAACAAAAGGCTAAGTATATGACTCCTATTATAGCATCTAAAGAGGGCATTTGTGTCAAGTAGTTTGTTATCAAACTAGGTGTAGTTCACAGCGGGATAATACTTTGAAGATATATTGTATGACAATATTATCAACATGTTTTAACCCCAAAGAACTAAAGGTCTCACCAAAGGACCAAATTTATACAAAGCCATCTCATTAGAGAATGAGTGATGCGTAGAGACGCAAAGACATGCAATTACACATGGACCTGGAAGTGTCAGATCCGAGATCGAGACCACTAGCAATCGTGTACATACAACACCGGAAAGCCATAGGTGTTGAATACACAAAGGTTTGAAACTAGATTATTGACTCTAGTGCAAGTGGGAGATTGTTGGAGATATGCCCAAGAGGCAATAATAAAGTGGTTATTATCATATTTTCATGCTTATGAAAAATGTTTACATACCATGCTATAATTGTATTAACCGGAAACATTAATACTTGTGTGATTTATAAACATAAAAGAGTCCCTAGTAAAGCCTCTTGTTAAACTAGCTTGTTGGTTAATATATGATCATGGTTTCCTGATCATGAACATAGAAGATGTTATTAACAACAGGGTCATATCATTAGGAGAATGATGTGATGGACATACTCCTATAGTTAAGCGTAGCATAAAGATCAAGTCATTTAATATAGTTCATTTGCTATATCCTTTCTGATACATAGTAACCTAATTCCTTCGACCATGAGATCATGCTAATCACCATCACCGGAAGTATGCTTTGATGACATCAAACACCACACCGTAACTGGGTGGCTATAAAGGTGGCATTGAGTGTTCGGAAAGTATGTGTTGAGGCACATGGATCAAGAGTGGGATTTGTCCATCCATATGACGGATAAATATACTCTGGGCCCTCTCGGTGGAATGTCATCCAATTAGCTTGCAAGCATGTGACTGGTTCACAAGGGATCACATATCACGGGAATGAGAAAAGAGTACTTATCAGTAACGAGGTTGAACTAGGTATGCAGAGATACCGACGATCAAAACCTCGGATAAGTAAACTATCGTGAGAAAAAGGAAAATTGGTATCGTATGTAAGTGGTTCATTCGATCGCAAAGTAATCGTAGAAATATGTGGGAGCCATATGAATTTCCATATTCCTCTATTGGTTATTGATCGGAGAAGTGTCTCGGTCATGTCCGCATAATTCACGAACCGTAGGGAGACACACTTAAGGATTCGATGTTATTGAGTAGTTATGGAATGATGAGTAAGAGACCGAACGTTGTTCGGAGTCTCGGATTGGATCCGGGATATCAAGAGGAGATCCGGAATGGTCCGGAGAATAAGATTCATATAAGGAAAGTCCTGTTTCGGAGTTCGGAAATGATTCCGGTGATTTCACCAGGAATGTTCTAGAAGGGTCTAGAAGATCTCGCACTCCGGAGGGGAAAGAGTACATGGATGTGTCATGACGATGTGGAATGGTTGCATAATGTACTAGGTCACTTGGCTGGGCAATATGATGATAGAAATCAAATCCAAGTTTGAAAGTCAAACGCCAATTTGAAAAGTCAAATCTGAAGTTTGCTTGTTGGAGGGAGAGTAGGAAACCTACTTAGGGAGGAATTCCTACTCCCTCCACCCGCCGGCCAAGGAGGAGGAGTTGGAGGAGGACTCCCTCCTCCCAACCGCCTCCCTCCCACCTATATAAGGAGGGGTAGGGTGCCCCCTCCCCACACACAAAAACCCTAGCCCTTGGCACCACCACCTCCAAGTGTTGCCGCCGCCTAGGTCTCCTCTTCGAGGTGACTTGGGGCAAACCCTAGCTTTCCCTAGCCGCCGGCCAAGCCCACCCCTTGGTGCCTCTAAACCCTAGATCGCCAAGGCCCTCTCTCATACTCCACCATACTCGCTCCGGCTTAAGGCGAAGCCCTACGTGATCTCCCCTCTACTTCCGACACCACATCGTCGTGCTACCAGATTCACGAGGAGAGTGCTACAACCTCTGCTGACTGCTGGAACAAGGGATAGGAAGGTCTTCATCAAGTACCGAACGTGTGACCGACTATGGAAGCGCTGCCGGAACGCAGCGCCGGAAGGATCGTCTACGCGATCTTAAGATCGGAAGTGTACGACTACATCATCCACGAGAATCTGCTCTCGTTAACTGCTTTGGATCTTTGAGGGTTATTAATCTATCGACTCGTTGCTGCAATCTAGTAGATAGATCTTGGCTTATGTGTGTTCATGCGATAGAATTTTTTTGTTTTCCATGCTTTGAACCCCTACAGCTTCGGGAGTCAATTCGAATAGATCAGACAAGGAAACGAGGCTAATGTGATAGTGTGCACGCATACAAGTGATTCCAGTGGGAAAATCGGTACAAATCCTCAAAAACAAATCCCGGGATGAACCCTAGGTGAAAAAGAGGAGGATAGGTACCATATCTGTCCATTGGATCGATTCCACCGGTGGTAAGGGCCCAATAGTGGAGGGGAGGAAGCTGGCCGGCGACACAGCGGATCCCGGGGGCTTCGTGACCTCCGGGGAGGTGACTTTTGGAATTATGCCCTAGAGGCAATAATAAATATGTTATTATTATAATTCTTGTTCATGATAAAGTTTATATTCAATGCTAGAATCGTATTAAGCGGAAACTTTGATACTTGTGTGGTTTATGAACAACGCTGTGTCCCTAGTACGCCTCTATGGGCTAGCTCATTGATTAATGATGGTTAAGGTTTCCTAACCATAGACATGAGTTGTCGATTAATAATGAGATCATATCATTGGGACAATGATATGATGGACATACCCAAATCAAGCAGAGCAATTAGATTGTGTCATCGTGTTCATCTTTGTGAAGCTTTTTCTTATGTCAAATATTGTATTCCTTAGAACATGAGATAATGCAACTCCCTGGTATCGTAAGAAAGCTTTGAGGTCATCAAACGTCATCCTATGAGAGGGTGATCATAAAGGTGTCTCTCAAGTGATCGGAAAGTACTTGTTGGGTTGTATGTATCGAGATGGGATTTGTCCCTCCCAAGTCGGAGAGATATACTTCGGGCCCACTCGGTAATCGATATCAACACCGCTTGCAAGCACGTGGTTAAGGAGTTAATCACAAAGTGATATCGGATTACGGAACGAGTAAAGTACTTGCTGTGAACGAGATTGAACTAGGTATGCCGATACCGATGATTGAATCTCGGGCAAGTAAAATATCGCGTGACGAAGGGAATATATATGGGATTAATTGAATCCTGGCATCGTGGTTCATCCGATATGATCATCAATGAATGTGTGGGAGTCAATATCGGTTTCCAGACCCCGCTGTTGATTATTGATAAAAGATCATGTCTGCATATTCTCGAACCTGTAGGGTCACACACTTAACGTGCCTCGACGCTAGGATAGAATGGATAATTGGTTTATGAGTTTTTGTTCGGAGTCTCGGATGAGATCCAGGACATCACGAGAGGTTCCGGAATGGTCCGGAGAATAAGATTCATATAAGGCAAAGCAGTTTTTGGATTTCGGAATGTTCGGTATTGTACCGGAAGGTTCTAGAAGATTCTGGAGTGGGACCAACGTGGCCCCACTTGTCGGAGGGGTGCGTGGGCCTACGAGGGAGTGCCCTGGACGCATTGGGCCAGGGGAACAAGGCCCCATAGGCCCAGCCGGCCAAACCCTAGGGGAAACCCTAGGGAAACCTTCTAGAAGGAGGGGGAAAACTTGCCCCCCACTCCAACCCTTGGGGCCACCGCCCTAGGGCTTGGAGGAGGGGCCAAGGGGGCCGGCCAGCCCCCTATATATAGAGGGCAGGGGCGCAACCCTCCTCCCCCACTCCTTCAACCCTAGCCACCATACTGCTGCCCTCCCTCTCTCTCTCTCTCCCGACTGCGCGTAGGCGAAGCCCTGCCGCAGAAACTCTCCACCTTTGCACCACGCCGTCGTGTTGTAGATCCAATCTATCTCTCCACCCCACTTTCTAGACCAAGGAATTAGGAGACGTCGAGGTGCCGTACGTGTGCATCTCTCGGAGGCGTCACCACTTGCGGCGTTGGATCGGATCGGATCGCGAGGAGGAGAAGGCTAGTACGACTACATCAACCACGTTCCGTTGAACGTTCGCTGTGCGAATATTCAAGGATATGAAGATCTCATCTATTCCCCCTCGTTGTTTGCATCTCCTAGATTAGATCTTGGCTTTCCCGTTTGCATCCGTAGAATTTTTTTTGATTTACTATGTTGTGAAACCCTTCAATGGTATCAGAGCTAGATCTATGCGTAGATGTGTTTCACGAGTAGAACGCAACATGCTTGTTGTGGGCGTTGATGTTTTCTGTTGCAAGCCTCTTGTTGTGTACTTCTTATGACGCGGGATAGTGAGATCGAAGTGGTCCAGGCCAACTTTACGTGACCTCGTTCGCGAGACCGGCTCCGCACTTGACGTGTGGCTTGTTCCACACATGCGGCTGGTGGATGCCAGTTTCTCTCACTATAGTTGTCATGGGATTTACACCAGATGTTGGCAACCATAATATCACCGTTGTGGCTTTCCGTAGATAAGAATCGTTCTTAGCTTGTTACTCCCATAAGCCACGTAAAACATGCAACAACAAAGTAGAGGCGTCTAACTTGTTTTTGCAGGGTTTCTATGATATGGTGTAACACCCTCGAGAATCGACCTATGCAAGTTCAGCGCTTCTTGAAAAACCAGCGATTCAAAAGGTGCCCACCGAACCGAGGCACTTGCGTGGTGTGGAAGTAATATGGAGTCATAAACCTGCGGGCCAGCCCAGGAGGTAACCCCTAACGACAACATATCGCCCATCTCAAAAGGGTAACAAAAGGGTGCCGACAAAGGGCAAAAAAGAAGCGATATCCCAAAACCGGCGGTTGTTGGTTCTTTTTATTTAGCATTCCCGTTGTTGTAGAAGTTTATATGATCGAGAAACTGTGCTCAAGTCGTCCATAACCCATGACACGGCGAAAAGATTTAACTAACCTGAGGGTACCACCAATATCCACACCCTTTTGCCACCCTTTTTGCGGACGGTTAACGTATGTCCTGGTATGTGGTAGGGCATAGGGTGCCCAGGTTCCAAAAGCCCCAAGCAAGTACTTGGGGCCACCCACCCCGCTACAACTATCGAAGTCTCGAGGGCAGTTTCCGGGGTTTTGGTTGGGTGGGGTGGGGCAGTCGGAACGGGAACAAGATGATAAAGGCTTGCTTGACGCTTGTCGTCCTGATCCTATCCTAGCGATCTGATTAATGGTACACATGACAATTTAAATAAAATATAAAGCATAAGGGTGGCATAATAGTAATAAAGTAAAAAGCCCCCAGGGCTTGTAACTTATCTTTGAGGTGCAGAATCGAAATCGTGCCCCAACAAGCTGTGGTACTTGCGACACCGCATATGAACACTTGCAACAGCATTTCACGACACGCCAAGTCAAGGCGGTTGGCTCGCGGGTCTGAGAGATAGGAAGCGGAGAGAGAGGGAGCACTGAGGGAGGCGGAGGGCTCTGGTTTTTATCTTGGGGTGGTGATTGGTTCGTCGGCCCGACGGCTGCCTACCTAAAATAAATAAATGTTTTATTATTTAAAGCAGGCGTGAAAACCTTTGGATTTTGAAATAAAGGCAGGGTATTTAGAGAACAAAATATGCTTTTCGAAAATAGTTTCAGACAAACAAATGCATGAGGACATGACGATGCTCAAATGCAATGTGGCATGATGACATAGCATGCGGTCATGATGATGCAATGCACAAAACACCGCGATTTTCTAGTCGTGGTTTTTGCGGGGCGCCACATATGGTATGGCCCAAGATGTGATGTGTATGTTGTATGCAATGATCATGTTTTGTAATGTTTCACGACTTGCATGTCGATGAGTACACAACCGGCAGGAGCCATATGGTTGTCTTTATAATTGTGTATGACCTGTGTGTCAACTTCTTATACGCCATGTAATAGCTTTACTTTATCGCTAAGTAGTTAGCAATAGTTGTAGTTGCTATTCGTGGTGGAGGCAATCATGGTGGAGTGATGGAGATCATGCTGGCACGCACAAGATGGAGATCATTGCGCGGAGATTGGCTATACCATGTCACATAAAATTATATGCATGTGATGTTCATCCTTTTATGTATGTTATTATGCTTAGATCACGACAGTAGCATTATAAGATGATTCCTCACTTAAAGATCAAGATAAAACTGTGTTCTCCCCATGTATGCACCGTTGCAAAAGTTCGTCGTGTTCAAGCATCACATGATGATCGGGTGCTATAAACTCTACGTTC
Organism: Avena longiglumis; assembly: GCA_030063025.1. Taxonomy (NCBI): domain Eukaryota; kingdom Viridiplantae; phylum Streptophyta; class Magnoliopsida; order Poales; family Poaceae; genus Avena; species Avena longiglumis. Next base: position 484,974,160 of record CP125976.1, read on the forward strand.
ACATACAACGGGTGCAAGCCAGTTTTGTACACGCGGAAATACTTGGGTTTGACTTGACGAGCCTAGCATGTACAGACATGGCCTCGGAACACACGAACCGAAAGGTTAAGCATGAGTCATATGAATGATATGATCGAAACTTTGTTGTCCACCATTGAAACCACATCTCTTCTCATGAAGATCAGATTAGGTGTGGTGAATTTGGATCATGTTCACTAAACAACTTGAGGTATGTTGAATTTAGTGGGAGTTCACCTAGTAATTTGATTAAGTTCAACTAGTTATCATGAACATAGTCTAAATTGTACTTGCAAACTTTGTAGATCAAATGGCTAAGTCCAACTTCAACTTCAACGTTTTTGCTGAGAAAAAAAGCTTAAGAACAATGGGTCTAACTTCACCAACTGGTTTCGCAATCTGAGAATCATTCTCGCTGGCGGACAAAAGGACTATGTCCTTGAGAAAGCGCTAGGTGACGCCCCTGCTGTAGATGCGCCGACTGATGAGAAAGTTGTTTATCAGTCGCGCAAAGATGATTATGGTGTGATTAAGAGCACCATGTTGTTTGCTATGGAACCGGACCTTCAAAATCGTTTTGAGGAGTTCGCCGGGCCCTTTGAGATTCTTGAGGAACTGAAAACCATGTTTCAGACTCAGGCCCGTTCTGAGAGATATGAGATCTCTGAGAAATTCTTTAACTGCAAGATGGAGGAAGGGAGTTCTGTTAGTGAGCACGCCATTAATATGTCGGTCTACACTCAACGCCTTGAGCAACTGGACTTCAAGATTCCAGAGGAGCTCAAGATTGACAGAGTTCTGCAATCACTCCCTCCTAGCTACAAAGGTTTTGTAGTTACTCATAATCAGATTGGTTCCACTGATACGATGACTGAGCTCTTCGCTAAGCTGAAAGCTGCGGAGGTGGACATCAAGAAAGATAATCATGTGTTGATGGTCAACAATCCCCCCAGCTTTAAGAAAGGTAAGGGTGCAAAGAAGCCCTTCAAGAAGGGCAACGGCAAGCGCGTTGCCCCTGCTGAGCAGAAGCTCAAGTCTGGACCTAAGCCAGACACTGAGTGCTTCTATTGCAAGGACAAGGGTCACTGGATGCGCAAATGTCTGAAGTACTTAGCGGACAAGAAGGCTGGCACCATCAAAGGTATATTTGATATACATGTTATTGATGTTTTCCTTACTAGCCCTCGTTGTGGTGCCTAGGTATTTGATACTGGTTCAATTGCTAATATTTATAACTCGAAACAGGAGCTACGGAATAGACGACGGCTAGCGAGGGATGAGGTGACGATGCGCGTTGGCAACGGATCAAGAGTTGATGTGATGGCCGTCGGCACGCTCTCCTTAGTTTTACCTTCAGGATTAGTTTTAAACCTCAATAAATGTTATTATGTGCCTGCGTTGAGCATGAACATCATATCTGGATCGTGTTTATTGCAAGACGGTTATTCATTTAAATCAGAGAATAATGGTTGTTCTATTTATATGAGTAACATATTTTAGGGTCATGCACCTGCTATGAATGGTTTATTTCTTCTGAATCTCAAAAGCAATGAAACACACATCCATAACATTGAGGCTAAGAGATGCAAGGTAGATAGTGATAATACGACTTATTTGTGGCACTGCCGTCTAGGTCATATTGGTGTAAAACGCATGAAGAAACTCCATTCTGATGGACTTTTGGAGTCTCTTGATTTTGAATCATTTGACATGTGTGAACCATGCCTCATGGGTAAGATGATTAAAACCCCGTTCTCCGGAATAATGGAGCGAGCAACGGACTTGTTGGAAATCATACATACCGATGTATGCGGACCGATGAGTGTTTCGACGCTATTTTCTCACTTTTACTGATGACTTAAGTAGATATGGGTATATCTATTTAATGAAACATAAATCTGAAACATTTCAAAAGTTCAAAGAATTTCAGAACGAAGTGGAAAACCATCGTAACAGGAAAATTAAATTTCTACGATCCGATCGTGGAGGTGAATATTTGAGTTATGATTTTCTCAAGCATCTTAAAGCAAGAGGAATCGTTTCGCAACTCACGCCACCCGGAACACCACAGCGCAATGGTGTGTCTGAACGCCGGAGTCGATCTTTATTGGATATGGTGCGATCGATGATGTCTCTTACAGATTTGTCGTTATCATTTTGGGGTTATGCATTAGAAACCGCTGCATTCACTTTAAATAGGGCACCATCTAAATCTGTTGAGACGACACCGTATGAACTATGGTTTGGTGCTAAACCTAAGTTGTCGTTTCTTAAAGTTTGGGGATGCGAAGCTTCGTCAAGAAGTTGATGCCGACAAGCTCGAACCCAAAGCGGAGAAATGTGTCTTCATAGGATACCCTAAGGAAGCGATTGGGTATACCTTCTATCACAGATCCGAAGGCAAAGTGTTTATCAAAAAGCATCCTTTCTTGAGAAGGAGTTTCTCTCGAAAGAAGTGAGTGGGAGGAAAGTAGAGCTAGACGAGGTTATTGAACCTTCTCTTGAGTTGGAGAGTAGCGCACCTGAAATTGTTCCAAGATCGTGCACCATCAATAGAGGAAGCTAATGACAAGGATCATGAAGCTTCGGACGATGCTACTACTGAACGTCGCAGGTCGACAAGGTCGCGTGCCCCTCCTGAGTGGTACGACAACCCTGTCTTAACTGTCTTGTTAGTAGACAACAGTGAACCTGTGAACCATGAGGAAGAAATGATGAGCCCAGACTCTGAGAAATGGCTAGAGGCCATGAAATCCGAATTGGGATCCGTGAGCGAAAACCACATATGGACTTTGGTGGACCGAAAGGCCGTTGAGTGCAAATGGATTTTCAAGAAGAAAATGGACGTGGATGGTAATTTTACTGTCTATAAAGCACGGCTTGTCGCGAAAGGTTTTCGACAAGTTCAAGGTGTTGACTACGATGAGACTTTCTCTCCCGTAGCGATGTTTAAGTCCATTCGGATTTTATTAGCAATTGCTGCGTTTCATGATTTTGAAATATGGCAGATGGATGTCAAGACTGTGTTCCTCAATGGCAACATTGATGAAGAGTTGTATATGATGCAACCTGAAGGTTTTGTCGATCCTAAGGATGCTGATAATGTGTGCAAACTTCAGCGTTCCATTTATGTACTGAAGCAAGCATCTCGGAGTTGGAACCTTCGTTTTGATCAAGTGATCAAGAGCTTTGGATTTGTTCCAAATTGCTACGAAGCTTGTATCTACAAGAAAGTGAGTGGGAGCTCAGTGACATTTTTGGTACTATATGTGGATGACATATTGATTATTGGAAATGACATTGACATGCTTAACGATGTGAAGAGTTATTTGAACAAATGTTTTTCAGTGAAATACCTAGGGGAAGCTGCTTATATATTGGGCATCAAAATCTATAGAGATAGACAAAGACGCCTGATAGATTTAAGCCAAAGTACATACCTAGACAAAGTTCTGAAAAGGTTCAGAATGGATAAGGCAAAGAAAGGTTCAGTGCCTATGTTGTCAGGTAAGATATTGAGCAGGGCTCAGTGTCCAGCTACGATAAACGATAGATAAGCTATGAGCAAAGTGCCTTATGCCTCGGCCAAAGGATCTATCATGTATTCCATGCTATGTACGATACCGGATGTGTCCAATGCTCTTAGTTTGACGAGCAGATACCAAAGTGATCCAGGAGTGGAACACTGGACAGCCGTGAAGAACATCCTAATGCATTTAAATAGAACTAAAGAAATGTTCTTAGTCTATGGAGGTGATGAACAGCTCGTCGTAAAAGGTTACGTCGATGCTAGTTTCTACACCGACAAGGATGATTCTAAATCTCAGACAGGATACGTTTATATTTTGAATGGAGGAGCTGTGAGCTAGAGAAGCTGCAAGCAAAGCGTGATCGCGGGATCTACAGTAGAAGCGGAATACATGGCTACTGCAGAAGCGTCAAGTGAAGGAGTTTGGATCAGGAACTTCATCACTGAGCTTGGTGTGGTTCCAAGTGCCTTGTACCCACTGGGGATATTGTGTGACAACACTGGCTCCATAGCACTGGCTAAGGAACCAAGATATCATCCAAATACCAAGCATATCAATCGCAAGTTTCATATAATTCAAGATTATATAACAGATGGAGATCTGAAGATTAGCAAAGTACATATGGATCTAAATGTCGTAGATCCGTTGACTAAACCTCTTCCACGATCAAAACATGATCATCACCTTAGTGCCATGGGTGTTAGATTGTTGCCAGATGTAAACTAGATTATTGACTCTAGTGCAAGTGGGAGACTATTGGAATTATGCCCTAGAGGCAATAATAAAGATGTTATTATTATAATTCTTGTTCATGATAAAGTTTATATTCCATGATAGAATTGTATTAATCGGAAACTTTGATACTTGTGTGGTTTATGAACAACGCCGTGCCCTAGTATGCCTCTATGGGCTAGCTCATTGATTAATGATGGTTAAGGTTTCCTAACCATAAACATGAGTTGTCGATTAATAATGAGATCATATGATTGGGAGAATGATATGATGGACAGACCCAAATCAAGAAGAGCAATTAGATCGTGTCATCGTGTTCATCTTTGCGAAGCTTTTTCTTATGTCAAATATTGTATTCCTTAGGCCATGAGATAATGCAACTCCCTGGTATCGGAAGAAAGCTTTGAGGTGATCAAACGTCATCCTATGAGAGGGTGATCATAAAGGTGTCTCTCAGGTGATCAGAAAGTACTTGTTGGGTTGTATGTATCGAGATGGGATTTGTCCCTCCCAAGGCGGAGAGATATACTTCAGGCCCACTCGGTAATCGATATCAACACCGCTTGCAAGCACGTGGTTAAGGAGTTAATCACAAAGTGATATCGGATTACGGAACGAGTAAATTACTTGCCGTGAACAAGATTGAACTAGGTATGTCGATACCGACGATCGAATCTCGGGCAAGTAAAATATCGCGTGACGAAGGGAATATATATGGGATTAATTGAATCCTGGCATCGTGGTTCATCCGATATGATCATCGATGAATGTGTGGGAGTCAATATGGGTTTCCAGACCCCGTTGTTGATTATTGATAGAAGATCATGTCTGCATATTCTCGAACCCGTAGGGTCACACACTTAACATGCATCGACGCTAGGATAGAATGGATAATTGGTTTATGAGTTTTTGTTCGGAGTCTTGGATGAGATCCAGGACATCACGAGAGGTTCCAGAATGGTTCGGAGAATAAGATTCATATAAGGCAAAGCAGTTTTTGGATTTCGGAATTGTTTCGGAATGTTCGGTATTGTACCGGAAGGTTCTAGAAGCTTCCGGAGTGGGACCAACGTGGCCCCACTTGTCGGAGGGGTGCGTGGGCCTACGAGGGAGTTCCCTGGCTACATTGGGACAGAGGCACAAGGCCCCATAGGCCCAGCCGGCAAAACCCTAGGGGAAACCCTAGGGAAACCTTCTAGAAGGAGGGGGAAAACTTGCCCCCCACTCCAACCCTTGGGGCCGCCGCCCTAGGGCTTGGAGGAGGGGACAAGGGGGCCGGCCATCCCCCTATATATAGAGGGCAGGGGCGCAACCCTCCTCCCCCACTCCTTAAACCCTAGCCGCCATACTGCTGCCCTCCAGATCTCTCTCTCTCTCCCGACTGCACGTAGGCGAAGCCCTGCCGCAGAAACTCTCCACCTTTGCACCACGCCGTCGTGTTGTACATCCAATCTATCACTCCACCCCACTTGCTGGACCAAGGAAGGAGGAGACGTCGAGGTGCCGTACGTGTGCATCTCTCGGAGGCGTCGCCACTTGCGGTGTTGGATCGGATCGGCTCGCGAGGAGGAGAAGGCTAGTACGACTAATCAACCACGTTCCATTGAACGTTCCGCTGTGCGAATCTTCAAGGGTATGAAGATCTCATCTATTCCCCCTCGTTGTTTGCATCTCCTAGATTAGATCTTGCCTTTCCCGTTCGCATCCGTAGAATTTTTTTTGATTTACTATGCTGCGAAACCCTTCAGTGATTTGAGAGGGTAGGTCGGGGGTGGAAGAATGAAACTGTTTGTTTCAGTTCACCCCGACCTCTTTTAAGTGGTGCCCAAAAACCGTCTGGACCAGATAGTCCGGTGTGAGCACACTGGAGACTCCGGTCCTCCTCAACCAAATGCACCAGGTTTTAGTGTTTGGGGACATATATGAGAGAGAGTGTTTAAGACAAGGGATAGGCTTGGGTTAAGATGTCACTCTGTGAAGAATCAAGAAAAATCATAGAAATCCACTAAAATGTTCAATAAAGCTCCAAATAGACACAAACCAAGAACCAACTCTTCAATAAGAAGAGGGCAGTGGCCGAGGCCACCATGTAAGAGTTTGTGGCATGACACCGCGAAGAATTATCCTTGGGTTCATAGCCACTACTCATCAATGAAGCTCACATATCACAAAATGATATTAAGAGAATTTAATTTGTTAATGTTGGCATTATGGGGGAGAGATAGCCCAATGTATTAGGACCGCACCCCTATCTCCATGCCCGCACATAAACCAAATAAGAGTCAAGACATAGGTGAGTATGCAAGGTGATCAAGTCAAGCTCCTTAAATCTATGATATTTAGTTCATTCCTCAAATAACAAAACCTTTCTTCATCAAGTGGCTTCATGAAAATATCGGCAAGTTGGTCTTTGGTTAACACATAAGATAGCTCAATATCACCTCGAGCAACATGATCTCTAATGAAGTGATGACGAATCTCAATATGCTTTGTCCTTGTGTGATCCACCAGGTTGTAGGCAATCTTGATAGCACTTTCATTGTCACATATAAGAGGCAATTTGTCACAATGGAAACCATATTCCTTTAAAGTTTGCCTCATCCATAGAAATTGAGTACAAGCACTAGCAGTTGCCACATACTCGGCTTCGGCGGTGGAGAGAGATATACAATTTTGCTTCTTCGAAGACCAACACACCAAGGACCTACCAAGGAACTGGAAGGCCCAAGAAGTTGATTTTATATCATCCTTATCACCAGCCCAATCCGAGTCCGTGTATCCACATAGAACGGATGTTGAGCCACGAGGATACCAAATACCATAGTTTGGGGTATAAACCAAATATCGAAAGATTCTATTGACCACCATCAAATGGCTTTCTTTAGGAGCCGCTTGATATCTTGCACACACTCCTACACTCAACACAATATCGGGTCTAGATGCACAAAGGTAAAGCAAAGAACCAATCATAGACTGGTATACCTTTTGATCCACATCTTTAACATTTGGATTTAGTTCAATATGAGTATTTGTTGCCATGGGAGTAGGAGATCCATTTAAATATTTCATGTTGAATCTCTTGAGCATATCTTGAGTATACTTGGCTTGGTTGAAGAATGTTCCTCCTCTTACTTGCTTGATCTCAAAACCAAGAAATACTCTCAATTATCCCATCATAGACATCCGGAACCTATTAGTCATAAGCTTTGAGAATTCATCATTAAAAGCTTTGTTAGATGAGCCAAAGATAATATCATCAACATATATTTGGCATACAAAAAGCTCCCCATTGACCTTCTTAGTAAAAAGAGTGGGATCGATTTTCCCAACCTCAAACCCACGATCTCACAATAATTCTCTAAGGTGCTCATACCACGTGCGTGGGGCTTGTTTGAGCCCATAGAGCGCCTTATCAAGTTTGTAGACATGGTTTGGGAAGTTGGGATCCTCGAACCCCGGGGGTTGCTTTACATATACTAACTCATGCAATGGACCATTAATAAATGCACTTTCTACATCCATTTGTTGTAATTTAAAGTTATGATGTGCCGCATAAGAAAGAAGGATACATATGGACTCAAGGCGAGTCACGGGTGCATATGTCTCTCCATAATCAATGCCTTCAATTTGAGAGAACCCTTGTGCAACCAATCTTGCCTTGTTTCTTACAACAATTCCATGCTCATCTTGCTTGTTCTTGAATATCCACTTGGTGCCTATAACATTGCGCAATCTTTTGGCTTTTCAACTAACTTCCACACTTTGTTTCTCTCAAAGTTGTTGAGCTCTTTGTGCATTGCTTCCAACCAATCTGAATCTTCAAGAGCTTCCCATACTTTCTTGGGTTCTATCATGGACATGTGTGCTTGGTGTTCACTAAACCTCTTCAATTGAGCTCTAGTGGACATCCCTTTTCTTAGATCCCCAACCACATTCTGTAGAGAGTGGTCTCTTAATTCCAACATTCTAGCTTTGCGACGAGTTTCGATCTCCTTATTGTTTCTAGGGGGATATCTTCATCCATTTGGTCCTCGTCTTGACCATTAACTTGACCTTGATCATCATCGGAATCATTCTCTTCATCAAGAGGCAAAGATTGACCTTGGTCTTGATTAGGCACACTTCTAGACTGGAGTTGAGATGATCTTACGGCAGATTGTACAAATCTTCCTTGTGTAATATACCGATCAGCACAGGACATTCTAGAAAATGGTGACTCAAGCTCCTCATGGCTAGAGGCATCTCCCTAATCAACATGTTGAGGGTCCACAGCTTTTCTTTGGCTTGAGTCATTGTCCTTTTTAGCCTTTTATATTTAGCAATAGCATGGTCTCATTCCTTGACGAGTCTATTAATAATTATGTCATTAGCCCCATCAATCCCTTCAAGTTTTAGTTCAAGGGACATCCTAGTCTCTTATTCTTCTTCTAGAGCATTATTTCGAGCTTATACCTCAATCATGTGTTCTCTTCCTAGTTTACATCTCTCATTAAGAAGATCTTGTGTGTGAGAAATTTGATCTAAGAGGTCCACAAAATGTCTCTTGTGTTCCCGTTGCAATTTATTCATGAACTCATCAAAAACAATTATTTCCTTTTTTACTTCAAGAGATATCTCATCATCAATTTCACCATTAACCAAGGAGGAGGGGTGTGATGATGATAATACCTCCGTTCCTCTTGCCATAAGGCAAGTGGCATTCTCATTGGAGATATTCTCATTCGGAGAGTCAAAGAGGGAGAATGTGGGTATAGAAGTAGTGGCAAGAGTAGCCACGCCAGTTGATGTTTCCTCTTCATCATCTTCATTGTCGGAGGAGAATTCTTCATGGGTAATCAATACAATTTCACCCGACTTCTTGTTGATGGGATTCTTATTGATGAAGGGTTTCTTGAAAGGAGCTTTGGAGGTTTTCTTCACAAGTTTACCCCCATGATCTTCTCTTTTCTCATAGGGACAACCCGCCACAAAGTGATAGCGGTCACCACAATTGAAGCAAGTTCTCAATTTAGTGGCAATGTCTATCCGTCCATTTAGGTTGCTTCTTCGTTGCATTTCCATCTTGGCCTTGGCGGGATCTTTCCAAAAGTTCTTTGCATAGAAGGACATATATTCACCATGATAAATCTTGACATCATCGGGATGGCTCATAGATAAGCCTTCATCACTGTCATCTTCGTCCACATACTCCACAACTTTGGCCTTTAAGGCAAGGTTGCCACCATTACTCATTCCAAGGGCTCAAGCACGTGCATATTTGGCATTCTTGGCGGCAACCTTGAAAGAGGCCATATCTTGCATAACTTCATTGGAGGTCATGAGATGGTATTTGTGTCTTCCTTGTAGTCTCTTCAAATTAGTGGGCTCAAAGGGAATGACTGCACTCACATATTTCCTTTTTATCCAAGCATCATCCACATGTGAGGCACCCACATTCCTAAAGGCGGTGGCAGTGGAATTGAACCTTCGATACATGTCTTCATGATCTTCACCATCCTTCATATAGAAGCCTTCGGCTTCATTGCTTAGTGCATCATACCGGTTCCTTCTCATGCTCTCATTTCCAACATACAACTCCATGAGAGCATCCCAAGCTTCCTTGGTGGTTTTGAGGTGTTTAATGTGAGGGTAATCTTTTGTACCCAATCCTTGTTGAATCATGTGCAAAGCGGTGGCATTGAGTTGACTATTGGAAACTTCTCTTCTTGTCAAGTTGGTTGGATCCACAATATGGAGTCCTTCTTCAATGATATTCCATAACTCAATATAAGAGCTGCGCACATGAGATTTCATTAGTGATTTCCATAGAGGAAAAGTAGATGCAGCAAGCTTAGGTGGGTCTCCTCTATTGTTTATATGAGGGTGAGGAATTGGTGGGTCGGGAGAGTACCATCCTTGAGCCTCATGGTGCTCTCCCTTCCCACCATCCGTTTTGTTGGAGGGATTATTATTTTCATTTTCCCCCACCACCACAACCGCGGGTGATGACGAGACATTCACCTTTGGAGGTGGTGGTAGTCCCTCTTGAGGTGAGGGAGGAGATGAGGCTTTAACAAATTGCTCGAATAGATCGCGCAATTGTTTGATCACGTTGCCAAGGTGGAGCTCAAGTTTATTTCCAAATTCTTGAGGTTCGCCATGGACACCATGGTACTAGCATCATACCCCACCTCATCCCCTTTGCTACCCATTTACTCTTAGGAGGTAAAGCCCGAACAAAGATCCTAGGCTCTGATACCAATTGAAAGGATCATATGGGCACCTAGAGGGGGGTGAATAGGTGCTATTTCAAATTTTACTCTTTTTCAATTAGGGTTTAACACGAAAGGTAAATTCGCTAGATTATGCAACTAAAGTGAATTTACCTATATGTCAAACTAGCACATACACTAAGCAAGAACAAGTAAAGTAAAGTGCGGTAAAGGATAGAAGTAACCAAAGTGGAGCACGCGGAGACACAAGGGTTTGTTTCATGTAGTTCCTTACTTTTGAGGGGAAGTACGTCTACGTTTGGGGGGTGGTTTCAAACCACCAACGCCACAAGAGTCCTCCCTTGTTCTCCGCTGAATCTCACCCCAAAGGGTTCGATTCACCTCTTCCACTATATCGGCAACCTTCGAGGTGGAAGCTGGAACCTTTACTACAAGTTTGAGTCACACATCCACAACCTAATTGGAGGCTCCCGAATACAAGCAAGCTGTCAAACAATCAAAGACAAGCTTGTAAGGACCAAATCAAAAGCTAGGATTTCCAAAGAAACACTAGAGCAAGGGGGCCCTCAAGTGAATGAGGGGGAAAATGAAGATCTCTCTTGGTGAAGTTGTAGATCAAGGACTCCTCCTTTGATTCTCCAAAGATCAATGAATTTGGATGGTTGGATGAAGAGATCTTGTTGATTTGGTGGCTCAAATGGTGGTGAAGTTCATGAGTGTGTCGAGCTGATGGAGGAAGGGGATAAGGTACCCTATTTATTGGCCACCACTCACTGAACCGTTTTCTGATCGTTGGAGTACTTGTTAGACCGGAGATTCCAGTGTGCAGACCAGAGACTCCGGTCTACATCAGAGACTCCGGCCAATCTCCGGACCGAGATCCGGACCACCATATAGACTATCCCAGCTGCCCTGGGAAAAACTCTTTCGGAGACTCTTCATAGTTTCTGGTCCCCTTGGACCGGAGACTCCGTTCTGGCCACACCGGAGACTTCGGTTAGAGGCTTGGGCCATAGACTCCAGTCAGTCTCTGGTTGATCTTCGGACCCTCATACAGAAGGTCCCAATAAGTTTTCTAGAGGCCCTTCTGGATATTCCTGGGGAAACTCTGGACCACACCGGATACTCCGGTCTGGAGTTCCCAGAAACCTGCATCTTCTTGCCTGGACAATTTCTTAGGCCAAGGTCCTTTTAACTTTGCATTATATCAACCTGTAGACACTAGCATACTGTAAAATGATCTACGAGTTGTTAACGAATACCAAGAGTGATTCAGACAGTAAATGTCCTTTCACTTGGGCTGCTCCATGTAGATTTATTCCTCCAACTCTCCATGAAGGAAAGTTGTCTTCACATCCATTTGCTCAACCTCCAAGTTGAGACTTGCTTCCATGCCAAGGATCATTCAGATTGATGTCATCTTTACCACCGGAGAAAATATTTCATCAAAGTCAATACATTTTCTCTGGATGAATCCTTTTACAACTAGCCTGGCTTAGTATCTTGGATGTGACATGTGATCTTCTTGCTTGATTCTGTATACCCACTTGTAGTTTAGAACTTTATTGCCCCTGGGCAACTTCACCAGCTCATAAGTATGATTCTTATGCAAGGAATCCATCTCTTCTTGCATAGCCTTATTTCACTCCTTCTTGTTCCCATCTTTCATTGCATCTTGAAAGAACTTAGGTTCTCAACCATTAGACAATAACACCACATATTGGTCTGAGTCATACCTAGTGGAAGGAACACGACCTCTCCTGGACCGTCTGAGTGGAGCAGCTGGTGGACCAGGTGCTTGCTGATCATGATCATTTTCTTCAGCATCATACTCTTGCTGCTAGGGAGCATCCTCACATATACCACTATATGCATCATCTTGCACATATTCTGCATCATCATATTCAGCTTCTTGTTGAGCTGAATCTGCAGGGGTCAGAATCAGATATGTCTTGCTGCTGATTTCGAGGAGAAACATGTACCAAAACTTGCTCCGGAACCTGCACCTTTATCTTCAAAATATCCTTAGTTCTTTGGTCTTCAACAAACACAACATCACGGCTTCTCACAACCTTTCTTGCTATTGGATTATACAACTTATAGCCGAACTGATCACCTCCATAGCCAAGAAATATGCACTGTCGTGTCTTTGAATCAAGATTTGACCTTTCATCTTGAGGAATATGAACAAAGGCCTTGCACCCAAAAACCTTCAGGTGCTCATAATAGACTTCCTTGTCATAAAATACCTTGTCTGGAACATCTCCCTGCAATGGATAACTTGGTGAGAGATTAATAAGATAAACTGCAGTCAACAAAGCCTCACCCCAATAATTTTTAGGCAGCTTTGCACTCGATAGCAAGCATATAACTCTCTCAACAATTTTCCTGTTCATCCTCTCATCAAGACCATTTATCTGTGGTGTCTTCGAAGGATTAAATTGGTGCCTAATTCCCTGCTCCTTGCAATAGGCATCAAATGGGCCAATATACTCTCCCCCATTATCAGTGTGAATGCACTTGATCTTATTCTTAGTTCTCTCTCAACTGAAACTTGGAATTGCTTGAATATACTTAGTACTTTATGTTTGTTCTTCAAAACATAGACCCAAACCTTCCTGGAAAAGTCATCAATAAATGTGATAAAGTACTTTGCTTCACCCATAGAACTCACCGACATTTTGCAAACATCGGAATGTATCAAGTCCATCACCTCGGGCTTCTTGTGAGGAGGTTGACTCTTGAATGCAACTCTGTGTTTCTTCCCCGCTAGACAATCTGAACATTTCTTGATGTGAACACCTTTCAACATATTTTTATTCACTAGCACTGTCATCCCCTTCTCACTCATGTGCCCAAGTCTCTTGTGCCATAAGGCACACTCATCCTCTTTCTGCAATGCATTGACACAAGCAGCAGAAAGCTTAGCATGAACATGATACAAAACTAAAACCATGTTACCTTTTGCAACAACCAGGTTCCCTTTGGTGAGCTTGTACTGTGCATTTCCAATATGCTCAAGTACCCATCTCCATCAAGCAATCCAACCGATATAATGTTGAGCCGAAGGGCCTCAACATGCCTCACCGACTTGAGGACTAGTGTCATACCATTTTCAGTATCCAAGTGCACATCTCCTCTTCCAATGATTTTTGCTCTATCATTATTTCCCATCTTCACAACACCAAAATCACTTGCTGTGTATTTGGTGAAGAGCTCTCTACGAGATGTAGTATGTATGGTATCACCGCTGTCCGGAATCCAAGTCATCTCATCACCATCTGCAAGGTTGATGGTATCATCGGAAACTACAGTGATCCTCTCCTCAATGGTGGAAACACGACTGCCATCATGTTCTTCATGCATGAGAAACATGATATCCTCAACCGCAGCAATCCGGACTCCCTCACTATCACTATCAATGTCTGTTTGTTTCTGAACTTTCTTATTTTTCTTTTTGTCTTTCTTCCATTGTTCACAATTCCACTTGATGTGGCCCTTCTCATGGCAGCGATGACATATAATACCAACATACTTGTATCTGACTCTTGACTTGATTCTACTTATTTCTCCTCCCTTATTCGGACATTTGTTTTTTCTTCTCCCCTATGACTTGATCACTAACATTTTAGAATGTGAGGAAGAACCGTTCTTCTCAGCAATTTTCCTGGACTCTTCATTTAGTACCTTGGTCTCCATTAGGTGCCGAATTACACACTGTGACCTTAAAGGTATCCCAAGTGTCCGGTAATGAGCCAAGTAGCAGCAAGGCTCTCACTTCATCTTCAAATGTGATTTCCATTGAAGATAGCTGATTTATAATGCCGTGAAATTCATTCACATGATCTGCAATTAGAGTGCCCTCTTTGTACCTCAAACGCATCAATTTCTTGATCAAGAACATCTTGTTGGTACCTTCTTTGTAGGCATACAACTCCTCCAATTTCTTCCATAAGGTATGTGCATGTGACTCATCAATGATATGGTTCAAAACATTATCATCCACCCATTGTCGGATGAACCCACAAGCTTGGAGATGAAGTACCTCCCAATGATCTTCTTGCATATCACTAGGCATCTCAGTGGAGAACATCGGCTTCCAGTAATCCTTCACATATAACAAGTCCTTCATCTTGCTCTTCCATGTTTGATAGTTTGTACCATTCAAAGAAAGCATTCTGTTGGTATTCACTTCCATCCTTCACCACAAGCAAATGCACTCAGCCCAAAACAAACCTTGCTCTGAAATTGAATACAAACTGAACCTCAGCTCTGATACCACTTTTTTGGGGGAAGATAGCATAACCTCCACTTCTTGCGGTGAATCCCGAGGATAGTTTCAATCAATAGATATGCAGCAGAAATAAAACAACGAGCATGTGCACATGCGACACAAGGATTTACGTGGAAAAACCTCCTCAAGGTGAGAAGAAAATACACGGGTGCGGACCAACCGGTCCACCGAGATTCACTATGATCAACCTGGGTAAAGAGTCTTCTCTAGAACATCTTGAGAAATACAACACACTCAGCACGTTGCCAACCGACAACAACAACAACCACTTGAGAGAAAGATTACATCAAAGCAGAGTATCTCAGTTTTTGCCCTCTTTTGTAATCAGAAAACTGCTCTTAAACCGCAGATACAATTAAAACCAAACTCGGTAGACAAGCTGACATACGAGTACCCAACGTACATGCCAAATTTCAGGACAATCGGACACCGTTTGCCTGCCCAAACTATTCGTCTACCAAAACTGCTCTGTGCTGAAACAACAGTAGTCCGAACTGAATAAACTGCTTCCAAATCTAATGCTACACTGACCCAAATCTCAAACCAGCTAACCAGATCAAAGTACTAAAATCAAGGAATAAGATCATCAAGTTTGGAGCCAATCCAGGCATGTTTGAGCCTCCAAACACCAGCTTAAAGACAGACCGGTCAAATCCCAGAAATCTAGACAGAAATCACCTCTCATTTTTCTTCCTCTCTTCTCACTAGTTTGTGGTGTTCTTGTGTATTCTCTCACCCTCTCTCTTGCTCAGCTCACACTCTGATTGAGTCACACACCCACCAAGGGTGGCTAGAGTTTTATTTTCTACTCCTCTTTCAAGGAGCACCTCAGCTGTTGGATACGAACATCGATCAACGGTTGAAACGTTTTGGACTTTCACAGGCTGATGTTGGGCTGCCAACACACCTCCATGTGGAGGGACATGGCCCAACATGTTCTCCATCTTCCTCTACCATATTATTTGTCTGCCCAACTGTTGGTTAAACTTGTACAGTGAGCATATTTTTTAGAAACATTTCATGCCAGGGATTATGCTCCAAAATCTTATCAACATCCATCATACTGGATTGAGCCTCCTCAACATTTTGCACTTTACCACTAGTATACACATTCTCTTAGGAGACAACCTAGTTGGCACCACATTCCCTTTTTCTTCTCTTAGGATCCCTAGCATCAGGTTTACTACTATTTTTTACTTATGTTCTCTCCATCTTGTCACACCACCATCATACCATTTGCAATAGGACCACCCAGCTCTACAACTTGCTCCACCTAAAAACCAATATGATATATGTAAGGCTCCACTGTTAGTTGACTAAACGTGGATCAATCAAGAGGCAGACGACGGCTTATCACCTAGCACACACACACAAAATGCACTAATTGCATTTCCCGACATATCCCACAATGCTCATGCGGCACCGCTATCTGAGCTACACACATTGGCCACTTCCAGCAGCACCACCTTGCCAACGACTCGTAGCTTACGACACTCGCCGACATGGGCGCTTGTAGCTCGCCACCATCCACTATCCCTCACGCCATCTAGTCGCTGCATGGAAGACTGGTGCTCACAACTCAACGCACCAGAGGTTGCCACTCGGAGCTCGCCGCAATACTTGTCGACTTGAAGATGTGGTTGTCGTTCCCATCACCGACGGTCACCGTACGTAGCACCGCTCATCTTCACCGGCCTCGTGCACCATTACAGCACCATCCACTCATGATCGTAGCTCTTTCACTCTGCAATTGTAGCACCATCTCCCCGTGGTCATAACTGCATCAAAGCTTGCCACCATGTGCTTCAAATCCAAATATGCCGCTGATGCATGTTACCGTCGCTATGGACATATTGATGTAAGCGGTTACTGATGCTAGGTAGCTTGCCATCGTGTTTGACAAAGTTGGTTATCCAATTAATGTTGCAAAACAGTTGTAGTTCTCCATCGCCAACATGGATGCACATCTTCAAGCATACATAACCATTACTACTAATGCGGCTATGACATGTTGAGGACAGTGATGCTGCCAAGTCATGGCCATTGCTGCAAAATACTTCATTGTTGTCTACGCGATGCTGCAAAGGGAGGAAGGAAGGGGGTTGGAGCCATGTGCATTGCTTGTCAGCATCCTTGCGTTGTCGGGTGGATCCCCGTGGAGGAGATGGGTGGAAATATGTGTTAATGAAAAAAGATGGAAACCAGGATGGGACCCATATTGCTTGTCTAGTTTCAGTTTTGTTCATCATATAGTGGGACTCGTGTTGCGCGCTCAGCCAGAAGGGCGCAAGCGACACTAATGTTCACATATATTCAATAGTTAATACAATGTTCATGTGTTTATAAATTATTCAGGTACGCAAATAATGCATATCAATATCTAAATTCATCTTCACATACATAGAACACTATTCGCGTTCATAAGAAAAATTCACACACACCAATTAATATGTTCATTAATTTTTTAAAGATATATACTACCTCCATTCTAATGAATAAGGTTTATAAAATTTAGTTAAAATTAAACTTGACAATGTTTGACCAAACAAATAAAAAATACCAGTATAAACGATAAAAAATAAATACATCATAAAAATATATTTTATGCTAAATGTATGTCATTGATTTGGTATTTGTTGTTGCTCATATTTTTTCCCAAAATATTGGTCAAACTTCCACGTGCTAGGTTGATCCGAGGTACTACGTTGTGGTGCCGAAGGTTTTTCTAGACGAAAGCTCGATGCTTCGGCTTCAGCGCTGCATGCGTGTGTCGTTACTCTCTTGAGGTCTTCAACATGGTTACCTTCCCTGTGTACAGGCTCTAGGTGAAAACCCTTAACCGTCTCGGTCTCGACAACATCGACGTTTACATCGTTACCATCTTTGGGCGTTGTTGTGGAGCTTCGGCATCTCACATTCTCTCCAATATTATTGTAGAAAGTTCAGATCCTGTCGAGGCATTCTCGGCGCTGGCGTGGGGCATTCCAGACGGCCACCTATCTTGTACATGTGACTTGGTTTCACCGCTCTAAGCCCCGTTGTCTACTGGCATGACTGGTGTTCCACGGTCTGAAAAGAGAGGGCAGCCAGCCATCTCCATCCTCGTTGGTAGGCGCGGTGCGACCATGTTAGTAGTTTTTCAAGATGGTGTGGAGGCACCTCTAGTTAGTTGTTTCGGGTGTTTTTTCTAGGTGTAGCTACTCATATAGTTTTTTCTAACAATCTAGGGGTAGCTACGGAATAATTTTACGAGCTCACATGGTGGCCGGCGTTTGGTCAGGCTTTTACCTTCTTTAAATTGTGGATCACGAACTAATCTTTTGTGCCATGAGGTGGTTGTCTCTAAGAACTTTTTGTACGAAACGTCCGTGGTGTAGCATTACTAAAAATATATATCTTTAATGGATTGTGTAAAAAGGTTCCCATTACCTTATTTATATCGGTTTTGTCGTCGGGGGATGACTATACACCGAGCAGTGCGGCCCCCGGTGTCCGCGCCGCACAACTCCAGCGGGTGTTCTGGCCCGCGCTGCCTTTTCTTTTTTCTTCCTTTTTTTCTGTTGTTTCTTTTATGTATTTTATATTTTCAAATGCAAATTTTTATTGTGAACATTTTTAAAATTTGGATTTTTAAAAATATGAACATTTTCTGGAACCCAAATTTTTTTTGAATCTGAATATTTTTCAAATTTTGAACATTTTTCAAACTAAACATTTTATAAAACTGAACAGTTTTCAAAGTCTGAATATTTTTTAAATCTGAACATTTTAAAATTTTAACTTTTTGAAAAAAAATTGATATCTGAAAGTAGAAAATCTGAACAGAAAACTGACAGCAAAAAACGCACAGGAATAGAACGAAATACGAATAGAAAACCCGAACTGGATCATAGGCCTGGCACAAAAAAATGGAGAAGGGTGTGCTACTCGGTAGCTCCCGCGCGTCGGCTGCTACCATTTCGCTGAATGGATTTGGCCGTGGGCTCGGCCCGTTAGCTCATGTGCATTTTTTCTGCCATCCTTCCTTTTCGGCGTACATAAATTTCTTCCATTAGTCGGCAACATGTTCTCGCTCGTCTGTGTAGGCCCGCCAAGTCGAGCATAGCAAGGCAGTGGTGGACTTTTTTTTTCTTCCGATCGAGTGATCTGGTACGTGTGCTTCTTTCATCTTTTTTCCTTTCTATTTTTTGTTTATTATATTTTCTTCTATCTTTCTTTCCTTTTTATTTTGTTCCTTTGCTGGTATGTTTTCTTTCAAGTTTTTTCTCACTATTTTCTTTTTCTTTTTTCCTTTCTTACATCTTAGAATATATATATTAATATCACAGAGATACCAATTACACCCAGACTTTGCAACAATGTATGCCCTAGCGGTCTTAGGGATGCACATAGCTTAGAAAAAAAAGAAAAGTCCTGTTACAGATAACTAATCCTCGAAGCAACGACACTGACATCATCAGAATAACACCAGTAGTCCTCCACTCTAATAACAACACCTTCAAGAAGGAAACAATGCCCAAGCGCCGTCGTTGCCCGATCAAAGATCATAGGTTTTCACCCTGGAGAAAGTCATTGCTCACAAAACAATGCCTTCAACAAGGTCATTGTCAGGCATAACCAGTTAAGGCCAGACCTTGGATTTTCACCCTGCAAGATAAGACTAGGAACCCGTGTTATCTTCCCGCACCAACAGTCGCTGCAATGAGTCCTAGATCACGTAGCCAGTTTTCCGTCGGCACAAGAAAAAAATCACCATCGCTACCCTCATATTTCTGCTTTCCTGACATTCTCCGCATCTGACTTCACCATGGCTCTAAGAATGGCACTTGGTGGAAACAAACAACAGAGCTTCACAACGCTCTCGTTGAAACCAAACGGCCAGAAAAACAAGGTGCACATAACCGAATACCTTCCAATTCAGCAATCTTCAGACATGATACGCCCATGAGAGTTCGACGATGGAGACTTATGGAACCCGCCTCTCCATACCAGATCAACGAGGGCAGACATCAAGCAGATCTTCGTCTTCATGGAAAGAAATCAAAGGACCACCTCCTTTATTAGATCCGACACAACGATCCCCACACCGCCAGCCGGTTTTCGGAGAACGGATCGAGCAGGCAATTAGGGATAGAGAGCCGATCTAGGTCTTCCAACGGAATCCCATCGCCGACACCTCCTCCACCATATCGCCACCCGCCCACTCCGGTAGAGGCCGCCGCCTTCAGATCCCAGCTCCCACGAAGCCACTGTCGGTCGGAGCCGCGAAGACGTCGATGGCGAGGGGGGCCCATCTAGCGCCGGCGTTCTCCTTTTAGGCGTGTAGGGTTTGCAGCATAGAAAACAAAAAATTTCCTATGATGGGAACACCTAAGTACCAAGATCTATCTTCTAGATACAAGCAACGAGTGGATATACATCCATAGAATACATACCCTCGAAGACCGAATAGCGTTAACGAGGTTGTACTCGTGGATGATGTAGACGAATGCTTGCCGGTCTCAAGATCGTGATGAAGTCCATCTGGTCCAGCCGGTCCAGCACGATCAAGTCCAGCACCTCAAAGCAGTGGTGCATCCGTGATCGCACACACGTACGGGTACCCCGACAACCTCCGTGCCCTCGCTCCGGTGACGGCAATGAAGCAACAAATCCTTCCGAAAAAGCCACGGGAACATGTATCTCGTGATCCGAGACCATGGGGAATTCTAAAGGGGAGAGATCCTTGAGGAGATGTGATTTGAGAGGAGGAGAGGGGCCTTTTATAGGGAGAGGGGCACCAAGGGGCATGGCCAGCCATGGGGCTGCCCCACCTCTTCCACATTCATGTGGGTGGAGCTCCCACTCAAAATGAAAAGCCTCCACTCCCATTAAAAGCCTCCACTCAAAATCACTCACATGCATTAAATTTCCACCAAATTTAATGCAAGCTCTCATTTAAATAAAACTCTTTTATTTATTTATTCAGAATTTTTAATTACTTTAATTAACAAACATTCACATAAAACCCTTGCTAGTATTCCATTTCACATGCAGAACCAGTTTGACAAATTCAACAAAGCAGTTTTGGTGTCTAGTGAAATAAATTCTGCTTTCCTTTTCTTTTTCGGCATATCATTTGCTCGAATGGTGTCGGTATCCCTTAAGTGTGTCACCCTACGGTTCGCGAATAATGCGGACATGATCGAGACCCCTCTCGATCAATAATCGAGCGGGACACGGAGATCCGTCGACTCCACACATTCAACGATGACTTCTGTGATCGTGTGAACCTTTTACGCTAGTATCTTAATCCCTTTGTTTCACGATATATTACATGTTCGAGATTCGATCATCGGTATCTTCATACCTAGTTTGATCTCGTTACCGACATGCACTCTTTTCTCGTTTCCGTGATATAACATTCTAGTGATCAAATCACTTGCTTGCAAGCTAATCAATGTGATATCACCGAGAGGGCCCAGAGTATATCTATCCGTCATCGGGATGAACAAATTCCACTTTTGATCCATGAGTCTCAACATAACACTTTAGTAGTTTTGAAGCCATCTTTATAATCACCCAATTACGGTGTGACGTTTGATGTCAACAAGAAACTCTTCCGGTGTTAGTGATTGACATGATCTCATGGTCTGAGGATTAGGATCACTTCATAAGTTGTTATAGCAATATAAATTCAATGACTTTGATCGTAATGCTATACTTCGGATGAATGTTCATCACATCATTACACTAATGTTGTGACCTCGTTATTAACAACATCCAATGTCCATGATCAGGAAACTTTGATCATCATGTTAATCAACGAGCTAGTTTATAAGAGAGGCATAACTAGGAACTTCCTTTTTGTTTATTAAACACACATGTATTAACGTTTCCGTATTAATGCAATTATAGCATGCAAAATAAACATTTATCATAAACAATGAATACGATAATAACCACTTTATTATTGCCTCTCGGGCATATTCCTTGATCTCCACTTGCACTAGAGACAATAATCTAGTTTGAAAACTTTGTGTATTGAACACCTATGGCTTTCTGGTGTTCCAAATACGCAATTGCAAGTGGTTAACATAATCTACGGATCTGACACTTTCAGGTCCGTGTGTATTTGCATATCTTTGCGTCTCCACGCATCACTCATTCTCCAATGAGATGGCATTGTATAAATTTGGTCTTTCGGTGAGACCTTTAGTTCCTTGGGGTTAAAACACGTTGATACTATTGTCATACAATATATCTTTAGTGTTAGCCGTTCATGAACCACACCTTAGTTTGATAACAAACTACTTGACACAAATTCCCTCCTTTGCTGCTACTATAGCAGTCATATACTTAGCCTTTTGTTGTAGTATTCGTCACAATGTCTTAACTTTGGAACTCTTCCAAATCCATCATGGAAACTTTCTTTCCATTTCATTGTGCCACCCATAGTTTAAATTGAGATAAACTTAATTTGTATCTTGTGACAAAACTAGTATCAATGTAACTCTTTACAATAAACTATTTGTAATTGTTTGTCACCTCTACACAAATATATTCTTAATTATTCCAAAAGATCATAAGAATATCCTTACTATCGTCCAATGATCATTTTATGATTCATTCTGGTATATGCTCATAACACTTAGAGCATAGGACATATCTGGATGTGTACATATCATGGCATGATTGATCAAAACATTCTCGTGATTTCACTCATCAAGTGTCAAAGCACTTGAATCTTGTTTCACTTATCAAGTGTCGATACACTTGAATCTTGATTCAATTCTTTTCCATGCGACAAGAACCGTTTCTTGTTGTTTCTATATTGAACTCCTTCAATATATCATATATGTACGTTTGGCATAACCATATTAGCGTCACGATCATCCACTATAGACATTCATGCTAAATATTCGGGTTTTGCCTAAGCCTTTCATCGAAATGAAAATCTTAACCTTTGTCAATAAAGATTACATCATTTCTAATCAACAAGATGTCCTTCACATAATGTATTAGAAATATGTCTCAGCGCTCCCACTTAATTTCTTACAAATGCAAGCATCTTCATCGTCTCCTGATGAAAACTCTTTTCATCACGGTGAAGATTCCAACTCCGCGATGCTTACTTCAACCATTGAAGTTTGAATGCCCTTTTTAGCATCCTTTGAATTAACAAAACCCTTTGGATTGTGTCATGTACACGTCCTAGGTAACCATTCTATTAGAAGAACTTTGTTTTGTTTATTCATCTATCATATAATAAATTATATGTAGTGGTTGCTACTTTAATCTGTCCAGACTAAATATCGCTATGAAAGATCAAATCTTGTCATAGTCAACTCCTTAAACATTGTCGTAAAATACTTTACGACATGTCGACTATTTCATAGATGTGAAACATCCATGTCTGTTTCTTTATAGATCCAAATACGTCCGATAGGTTTTTACACCTTTCCGGAGGGTCTTCCAAGTTTAAAACTTGATTTCTCGTGTATGGAACTATCACGGATTTTATGGCTTCAAGCCATTTGACGGAGTCAGGGGCCATCATCGCTTCTTTGCATATAGTCGGTTCATCATTGTCAAACAATAATGATTTACTCTCAAATCTTAGTATTTGATTGTTTATTCGATCGACTTGGTTCAATAAGAACTTAGACCTTCGTGACCGCAACCTTTGAGGCACATAAGCTATGAGCATTATGGCAGCCTTCAGAACGATTTCCGGCGCTGCACAACTCAGCACATTTTAGCTAAGGTTCGTTAACCTTATCAAAGTTCTATTGTCCTCCCACTTAACTTTTATGAAAAATTCCTTCTTCAAGAAACTTCACATTTCAAGCGACAAACCCTTTTGTCCTCGGTGTTATGGAGGAATAACCAATTGTTATTCGAAATAATCTACAAAGACATGCTCATCCGACTTTGGTTGTAAACATCTTACTTATGTTTATCATACCAAAATTTAAGAAATGACAACTTGGGTTTTACCCCAAACCATAACTCATATGGTGTCATTTCAGCGGATCAAGATGGAGCTCTTTTAAGTGTAAAAGCGGTAGTCTCTAAAGCTTTAATCTTTTAAAACATAATGGCAGTTTTATGAATAACACCTTTGATCCAACCATGTCAAACAAGGTTTCATTACAAATCTCAAACATTCCATACTCCTATGGTGTTTCGGGAGATGTAAATCTAGGTGTTTTGCTAAACTTGCAACTCAAATAAATCCCTTTATGATAAAATCATAATTAATTTATTTTCTTGTTACACTTGTAACTCAAACAAATCCCTTATGATAAAATCATAAATCATTTATTTTCTTGTTACAATGATTTTCCACTTCATCTTGAAAGTCTTTGAAACATTTTCAAATATTTCATACTTCTTTCTCATTAAGTGATTATTCACTTAAATTTCTGGAGAAAGTATATGAAGTTGAAACCCATCGCTTACGACTACACATAATGGACTACATACATGGATATGTATAAATTCCAATATTTTAGTCGTTCGTTCTTCTTTGGCCTTTGAACGAAGTTTTTAATTATCCCGAGGAAAGTCTCACAAGCGTCACTTGATCAAATCAAAGACTCCAAAAATCCATGAAAATGGAGATTCTTCATGTTTTCTTTTCAATATAATTAAACAATGATGTCACTTCGTAAGTGATCTTTCAATCATTTGTCTTGCGACATTTTAGCATTAGGTTTTATGGATGTGATTTATCCAACTAGATTTGTAAATCATTCATCTTATATGGAATATGGTAATTATTTGAACAACCTTTGTTCTCATCATACCTGATTTAAATAACAATTATTAAAACAAATCTTGAAGTCAAGCTTTGATGTCAACGAGAAATAGAAACAACGGTTTGTTTGTTTTCGATGAACATCATCACATATTCTCTTGCTAGTTACTTAGGCCATTGTGGTTCATGAATTGCGTCGTTCCGTATGAAATTTTATACCAACCAATTCGGTATCCAGTACTCAAGAACCACATTGTTTAACAAGCAAATAATACAACCATAACCTGTATATCATCTATATACCTAAATTGGATATTTCCAATCTTTTCTTTTCTGCCAAATATATTTTATAGATTCTCTTTCAATATTTCCTTTTCCTTTTTAAAAGAATCTATCAACATCAAAAGTGGCGCCATATACATGACACATAGTCCAAAGCGTGTATATTCAAATAAGAATACCTTTGGACTTGCACTTTGAAGTAGATCACCATCATCAAAATGATCGGTATTCTTTCAAAATCCATTCTTTAGTAATCTCTTAGTGTAGTAAACACTTTACATACATCTTCTATTCACCCTTATCATGATGACTTTCATGATCAAGCCACTGTAGCTTATAAAGGTGAATCGTGAGTATAACATTGCTTTCCAAAACCCTTTTGGATGATTAGGATGTCTAGCATCTCGAACCTTTGTAAATTCTCATCCTATATGAGAACACATATTATACTCTATCATGTTGCAACCAAAACACTGTTTCATATATCGTTATATCTGTCACACATGATGGTTTCTGAAACAATTCTTTCAGCTCCTAGATAAACTTGATATTAAAACAATCAAGAATCATGGAGGCAAACATGATACTTAAGATACTAACACTGGAATTGTTACTCTCGATTTAATACCAATTATTAAATTTCACAAAGTAAATAGAATTTTGCTGAAAGTTTGCAATAGGAATTTAAACTTTAGATTGACACTCAACACAATACGATACCAGTTCGTAAAGTATATATCCAGAATTCTATAGTTCTATTATCTCAATTACAACTATGCATAAGGTGGTGAACGAATGCCAATGACTACATCAAATTATGCAAATTCACTTTGATTTAATTTATGATAAATTGAGTTCTACTAATCCAAATTAGAAATGAACTCCCACTCAAAAATGACATCCCTCGTGTCTTTTTGGTGATTACATGAACTAAATCCACTACACCAAGTCCGATCAACACGTGAGTCGGTGTAGCTTCAAAGGCGAGCATCCATATGGTCATCATATCAAAACATATGACTCATGCTTAACCTTTTGGTCCGTGTTCCGAGTCCATGTCTGTACATGCTAGGCTCGCCAAGTAAGAACCTTAGTATTCACGTGTGTAACTGTCTTACACCCGAGATGTGCTCGTTGATTCAAGTACACCCGATCATCACGTGATGCCTTGAAGCGACGAAACATTGTCGGTGCATACTTAAGGAAGAACACATTCTTATCTTGATATTTAAATGATGGATCATCTTATTATGCTAATAAAATGCTAAAATAGCAATATAAGATGCAATCAAACATCTCATGTTAATAAGTGAAATGATATGGTTCCCGCATATGATCTCCATCATGTGCACCGTGGTATAATCTCTATCATACCTTTATGTGTAAGGCCAAGGTCTATGGAACTTACACGCTATGTGTGTTGTAAGAGTATCATCTCATACTTCTACTTACAACATCACCATATCATAACACTAGCCCAACAACAATCTAAACTAGACGCCTCTAATTTGTCCATTGCAAGTTTTACGTGGCTTAGGGCTTTCGAAGATAAACCGTTCTTACCTACGAACATGAACCACAACGAGGATAACCAAATTGTTGACAACTCGTTGCAAATTAGATATTGACTATAGTAGGAGAGACAGACACCCGCTAGCCACTTATGCAAAACTAGTTGCATGTCAAGCGTGGAACATGTCTCATGTGCGAGGACATGTAAAGTTTGTCCGGGCCGCTTCATCCCACTATGCCACCAATATCCAAAGTACAACAAAGAAGCAATAAAATGATCATCATCGCCCACATAATCATATGTGTACTACCCGTGCAAAGTATCTACGCATAGATCCGGCTCTGATACCACTGTAGGGTTCACAGCATAGAAAACAAAAAAATCCCTACGATGGGAACAACTAAGTACCAAGATCTATCTTCTAGATACAAGCAACGGGTGGATATACATCCATAGAATACATACCCTCGAAGACCTAATAGCGTTAACGAGGTTGTACTCGTGGATGATGTAGACGAACGCTTGCCGATCTCAAGATCGTGATGAAGTCCATCTGGTCTAGCCGGTCCAGCACGATCAAGTCCAGCACCTCAAAGCAGTGGTGCATCCGTGATCGCACACACGTACGGGTACCCCGACAACCTCAGCGCCCTCGCTCCAGCGAAGCAGCGGAAGCAAGAAATCCTTCCAGAAAAAGCCACCGGGAACATGTATCTCGCTGATCCGAGACCATGGGGAATTCTAAAAGGGGGAGAGAGATCCTTCGCGAGAAGGTGTGATTTGAGAGGAGGAGAGGGGGGCCTTTTATAGGGGAGAGGGGGGAACCCAAGGGGCATGGCGCCCAGCCATGGGGGCTGCCCCCACCTCTTCCACATTCATGTGGGTGGAGCTCCCACTCAAAATGAAAAGCCTCCACTCCCATTAAAAAGCCTCCACTCAAAAATCCACTCACATGCATTAAATTTCCACCAAATTTAATGCAAGCTCTCATTTAAATAAAACTCTTTTATTTATTTATTCAGAATTTTGTTAATTACTTTAATTAACAAACTGTAGGGTTCGCAGCATAGAAAACAAAAATTTTCCTACGATGTGAACTATATACCAAGATATATCTACTAGATACAAACAACGGGCGGATGTATATCCGTAGAGAACATACCCTTGAAGACCGACAAAGCTTAACGAGTTCAACTCGTGGTTGATGTAGACGATCTCTTGCCGATCTCAAGATCGAGAGGAAGTCTGGCCCGCCAAATCAGCGGCGCATCCGTGCTCGCACACGCGTTCGAGGCACTGAGCAACCTCCGCCTCCTCGCTCCAATGATGCAGGAAGCACAACTCTTTCTTGCCGAATAGCCACTGGAACATGTATCTCGCTAGTGCGAGACCATGGGGATAAATTCTAGAGGAGAGAGATCCTTCACGAGGAGGTGTGAGAGACAAGTGAGGAGGAGGGCTCCTTTTATAGGAGGAGGGAACCCCAAGGGTGGCAGCGCGCATGGGGGCTGCCCTGCCCTCCCTCTTCATGTGGGTGGACACTCCACTCACAAATCTCCTTTAAATTCCCTCCTCTCAAATTCCCATTAAATTTCCACCAAATTTAATGCAAACTCTCATTAAATAAAACTCTTTTATTTTATTCAGAATTTTGTCAATTACTTTAATGACAAACATTCACAAATAACCCCTTGCTAGAATTCTATTTCACATGCATAACCACTTTATGCAATTTCACCCGAAAACCTGTTTCGGTATCTAGTGAAATAAATTCCTGCGCTTGTTCATTCTTTCGGCATGAAACATTTGCTCCAATTGGATGTCGTGTCTCTTAAGTGTGTCACCCTACGGTTCGTGAATAATGCGGACATGATCGAGACCCCTCTCGGATCAATAATCAGAAGCGACCCATACTGACTCCCACACATTCAACGATGACTTTCTTGTGATCGTTGGAACCTTTTACGCTAGTATCTTAATCCCTTTGTTTCACGATATATTACATGTCCAAGATTCGATCATCGGTATCTCCATACCTAGTTTGATCTCGCATCGACATGCACTCTTTTCTCGTTCGTGATATAACATTCTAGTGATCAAATCACTTGCTTGCAAGCTAATTAATGTGATATCACCGAGAGGCCCAGTATATCTATCCGTCATCGGGATGAACAAATTCCTCTCGATCCATGAGCCTCAACATAACACTTTATTAGTTCAATCCATCTTTATAATCATCCACATTCTTGTGTGACGTTTGATGTTATCAAGAAACTCTTCCGTATTAGTGATTGGCATGATCTCATGGTCTAAGGATTAGGATCACTTAAGTTGTTATAGCAATATAAACTCAATGACTTTGATCGTAATGCTATACTTCGGATGAATGTTCATCACACCATTACACTAATGTTGTGATCCCGTTATTAACAACATCCAATGTCCATGATCAGGAAACCTTGATCATCTTGTTAATCAACGAGCTAGTTTATGAGAGAGGCATAACTAGGAACTTTCTGTTTGTTTATTAAACACACATGTATTAACGTTTCCGTATTAATACAATTATAGCATGCAAAATAAACATCTATCATATACTTGAAATACACATAATAAACACTTTATTATTGCCTCTCAGGACATATTCCCTTCACAAACATTCACATAAAACCCCTTGCTAGTATTCCATTTCACATGCAGAACCAGTTTTAGCAATTTCAACCGAAACAGTTTTGGTGTTTAGTGAAATAAATTCCTGCGCTTTCCTTTTCTTTTTCTGGCATATCATTTGCTCTGAATGGTGTCGGTATCCCTTAAGTGTGTCTCCCTACGGTTCGCGAATAATGCGGACATGATCGAGACCCCTCTCCGATCAATAATCAGCAGCGGGACCTGGAGATCCGTACTGACTCTCACACATTCAACGATGACTTCTGTGATCGTGTGAACCTTTTACGCTAGTATCTTAATCCCTTTATTTCACGATATATTACATGTTCGAGATTCGATCATCGGTATCTTCATACCTAGTTTGATCTCGTTACCGACATGCACTCTTTTCTCGTTCCCGTGATATAACATTCTAGTGATCAAATCACTTGCTTGCAAGCTAATCAATGTGATATCACCGAGAGGGCCCAGAGTATATCTATCCGTCATTGGGATGAACAAATTCAACTCTTGATCCATGAGTCTCAACATAACACTTTAGTAGTTTTGAAGCCATCTTTATAATCACCCAATTACGGTGTGACGTTTGATGTCAACAAGAAACTCTTCCGGTGTTAGTGATTGACATGATCTCATGGTCTGAGGATTAGGATCACTTCGTAAGTTGTTATAGCAATATAAACTCAATGACTTTGATTGTAATGCTATACTTCGAATGAATGTTCATCACATCATTACACTAATGTTGTGACCTCGTTATTAACAACATCCAATGTCCATGATCAGGAAACTTTGATCATCATGTTAATCAACGAGCTAGTTTATAAGAGAGGCATAACTAGGAACTTCCTTTTTTGTTTATTAAACACACATGTATTAACGTTTCCGTATTAATACAATTATAGCATGCAAAATAAATATTTATCATAAACAAGGAATACGATAATAACCACTTTATTATTGCCTCTCGGGCATATTCCCTTCACGGCGTACATAAATTTCTTCTGTTAGTCAGCAACATGTTCTCGCTCGTCTGTGTAGGCCCGCCACGTCGAGCATAGCAACATGTTCCGTGAAGACATCTTTCTTTGATAAGGTTGGTTCCTACTTTGTTATTTTTTCCCATTTAGCTTAAAAAATAATTACCATGTAGTGTGGGCTTTTTGTTTCCACGTGATCTACTTTTCCCATTGAACAAACTCCTTCAATTTTGTTTTTGTTCCATTTGGATATAATTTTTCCATTCTTTTCCAGTAAAGTTTTGTTATAATTTGTCCAACATTTTGTTTCGCACGAAGCTAAGTTTTTTGTATTGTGGTCCTCATATGCTAAATTTTTGTGATCATTAATTTTTTGTTCCATAGGTAGATATGATTTATTCCTTTAGGGATCTAAATTCTTGTCACATTTGGAGTAGTGATTTTTTTCGAGTTAGTCTAACTGTTGCTCCTCTTTTAAATGTGTTTTTTTATTGAGCGCTAAATTTGAGTTCCACCCGTTCTCGTAATTTGTTACGCACTCGGTGAAGCTTTGTTCCATCATATCCAACATTTTGTTCTCCAGGAAGTAAATTTTTTACTCCATGGACTTTGGGGCGCTAATTATTTTCCACCTATACTCCTAGTTTATTCCGCGATTGGCAAACTTTTGTTCTATTTTGTCCATTTGTTTGTTCCCCATGAGCTATTTTTTTTGTTCTTGGGAAACCAAAATATTGTTCCGTGGTCCTCGGATGCTAAATTTCTACTCCACATGTACTCATATTTTGTTCCGTGATTGGTATTTTTTGTTCCATGGTTAGATGTGATTTATTCATTCAGGGAGCTAAAATTCTTTATCGCATTTGTAGTAGTGATTTTCTGGTTACAGCTAGTCTAACTGTTGTTCTTTTTGTAGATGTGTTTTGTTCCTCGAGCGCAAAATTTGAGTTCAATTGTTCACGCAATTTGTTCTATGGCATGTTAAGTTTTCTTTCACCTAATCCAAAACTTTGTTTCTAGAGAATTAAAATTTTATTCCGTGGTCTTTAGGGCGCATAATTTGTGTTCTGCCTATGCGCGTAATTTATTCCTCGGCCGATAAATTTGTTTCAACTTGTCTAAATTTTTGCTTCTCAAGAACTCAATTTTTGTCCCATAGCCCTTGGGTGCTATTTTTTGTTCCACATGTATTAATATTAATATTTTCCCAGTAGATTACTGCAAACACTGGTTTTTATTTCATTTCGCATGGACCGTTTTGTTCCGCGAGGTACTACCCGTATATAGGCACAATCGAGCACCTGAACTAGTTAATAACCAACAAGAAATGAAAAATTGGCTTATAGCGTCACCGTCTTATTCTCTAGCTCGCCTTTTTTCGTACGTAAATGATCGTAGTCAACGGCCACTTCAAAATCTAAGTTCAGCCTCCTTGGAAAAAAAAAACTAAGTTAAGCTCTGTACATACCTTTCCTATTGCAGCATCAGGCATTTTAAGCTAGCGGTAAAAACAAAGAAGCACTCAGATGAGCCACGTTTTGATCGCGACGTGGACCCGAAGCATGCAGCACGGAAACAGTGGCCAACGTGTCTGCGTACCACTATGGCAGTTACAGTATTCAGAGGCACTCTAAAGTGCCTCCAATAGTTAAATTAGTGCCACAATTAAGTTTTTGAGGCACTAAAAAGCGCCGGGGACGATCGTGTAGGTAAAAGTTTTTTGAGACAGTTTTAAAAAATGCCTCTAAATCATAGTTAATTGAGGCACTATGACTAATGCCTCTAAATCCTAGCCAATTGAGGCACTATGACTAGTGCCTCAAAAACCAACTTAAGGCACAAATTAGAGTGCCTCTAAATCCTAGTCAATTGAGGCACTATGACTAGTGCCTCTAAAAACCAACTTTTTGAGGCACTATGACTAATGCCTCAAAAAACCAACTTTTTGAGGCACTATCCATAGTGCCTCTAAAACCCAACTTTTTGAGGCACTATCCATAGTGCCTCTAAAACCCAACTTTTTGAGGCACTATCCATAGTGCCTCAAAAAACCAGCTTTTTGAGGCACTATCCATAGTGCCTCAAAAAACAAGCTTTTTGAGGCACTATCCATAGTGCCTCTAAAACCAGCTTTTTGAGGCACTATCCATAGTGCCTCTAAAACCAAACTTTTTGAGGCACTATCCATAGTGCCTCTAAAACCCAACTTTTTGAGGCACTATCCATAGTGCCTCTAAAAGATAACAACCATAAAATTACAGTAGCAATTTAGCTAACAGAAGTCAAATTACAGCAGTTAAATTTTCAAAATGGCTCACAACTGTCAAATTACAGCAGGTATTGCACTCAAATCCCATCAATACAAAT
Source organism: Avena longiglumis (assembly GCA_030063025.1). Lineage (NCBI taxonomy): Eukaryota > Viridiplantae > Streptophyta > Magnoliopsida > Poales > Poaceae > Avena > Avena longiglumis. The sequence goes on from CP125976.1 coordinate 485,006,500, forward strand.
CACAATAATACAAACAAATACATCGCTCACTCAAATTACAGTAGTTTATGCAGATGTTTAAATTTCACTCAAATTATTACAGTCAAATTACAATAGTCATACATAGCTTGAGACCAATAGATTGCACATATAAACTTTAAATAGCATTGTGATTGCATAGCTAGAGCTGCAGTGGAATCAAATTGTACTTCTAAGGATGTGGAACATCATAAGTAGCTATAGCTTGCGACCATGTTGTAACATCAACCTTGGACTGTCTTATGAAATCCATGTCATTGATGGGCTGCAAGCAATCAAACATGTCTTACTACCCCCCATCTGTTGGCTGTTTCTTCTTACTGGAACTTGGCTTCTTAGGAAGTGCAACATCATTAGCAGCAGTAGCCTAAGACCAAAACCATGTTGTCACATCAAGCTTCAAGGGCGATTAATTTCAGAGAAAATGTCCAGGGTGGCCGCTAAAACAGGAAAACAAGTTAAGTTAGTCAGCTGAAAACTCAGATTATTCTGAGACTGAAATACATAGTAAATAGAGTCCATATAAAAGCATACAGTGTAGAAGGAAGGTATCATAAGGGTGTTAATTATACAAACTAGATTTAGGGGTGCGCCTTGGCGCACGACCCCGTAGAACTTGGACTGCATATAATTCAATTTTCTGAATGAAGTGTAGAATGAAACCCAAATTTATAAATATTCTAAGCAAGAAAACAGAGGGGTGATAACATATGGTGTTTCAAAAGCGACGAAATAGCTGAACTGAAGAGAGGTTGACCATACGGGTTATAGATACAACTTCCTACAGGTTCTACAGGAGTGCATTTATCGATACAACTTAGTACTGAGTTTAGGAACAAGAGATCATTCTCATGTGCTCCAGACGTTTCCCAAATCAAGTGGGGTGTTAGTACTCAAAATAGTACTAATATTGCCAACTGCCAAGTTATATAGGAAGAGACCCAAAAATGTTGTCCAGCGCTAAGCTTTGTGATAATAACAATACATAAAAACTTAGTTTTCTGCAAAGAAACACCAATGTTAAGCACTCTGGAAGATGGTCAAAAAAATCGATAGACCATAAAACTATAGAAACACACCTCGGGTTCACAGATTTTTAAGCCAATCAGTTGAGATATAGTCCTCGTCCGGCGATCAAGCTAGGCACTTAACAGCAGACTGTTCCAGGAGTGGAATACTATAGACTGGAAGGATTTAACCTTTAGATGAAAAGTAGGAAGAATGAGGCTTTAACCTTTAGATGAAAAGTAGGAAGAATGAGGCTTGGTTACAGGAACCATAGATATTTTGAGACAAATTTAAGCCCCTAAGCACATATGTAGCACTTACCTTGTAAGCAGCTTATTGATCTCAGGAAGATCCTCGTTGATGTACGAACAACATGGAGCGCTACAACTTACTCCCCTATGACCTGTGATCAGAAGAAAAGTCTCTCAAAAAGGCTATAAATGAAGCATGGATGGTCATTTAATATTCTAGAGACAGACACTTGCAAAGTAAATATAGATGAAATAGAAAAATACGATAGTCTAAGTATGGATAAGTTAGCCAGGAGACTATTTTTTTGACCTTAATGTACATTGGTACATGTCATAATATGAACACACCATAGACAATAGACCAACCAATCAAAACTACGACTACCAAATACATATATACCTAAATCGGTCCAAGACAAAAGCAAAAGTCTAACAATGAGCAGTTAGGCAGATGACAACACAACAAAATGTACAACTCAACGGTAATTTTCAGTCTCAATTACTAAATCATCTAACACTATTTGAAGGGAAAATACAACTTCTAGGTTATTACACAACATTGACAAAAATAAAGAAAGAAACCGGAGTTAAAAGTGGAGGAGATGCAGTTTCTCTATCTACTTATAGGAATTAAAATATTGACAAAGAAGCAGAAAACTTCATCTAAGCACTGACTGTAGCGCTCTGCATAGTATCTCTCTTGCTAAATTGTATGACACTGTAAAAGATAAAGACATAGCAGCATCATATTGAAGGGAAAAGCAGGTCAAATAAAGTTCCTAATTCTAACCTTTCCAGCGTCTGCCAAAGAGTACATACCGAAAAATACTGAGAACAAAATTCCACAACATTGTTATCACCAACATAACAGGAGCAAAGCATATAATTGTAAATAGTCAAACTGGATTCATAGTGAAAGGACCACTGTTTCCATCCAATGTCTGAACCATATGTCCTTGTCTGGTACATGCATCTATAAAACCACAGTGCGCAATGAAGCAGCATCAACGAACGCATTGTTTTCTAAAAAATATGAACACATTTGTTTTCTTATGTAAGTGAGCACACTGTCTTTTTTGAGGTGTCTCTGAGGTGTAAGTGAGCACACTGTTAAGTAAGCAAAAATGCTCTGATATAACAAACAGGGCACTGTAACTGTTAGTGTAACTTCAACATGGCGTGGTGACAATGATAAAGTAAGAAGAGAGCATATCTTTGCAAATATACACCTTGTTTATCTGCTTTTTTGTACTCTTAGATATTGAGCATCTCGTTCTTCCGAAACCAAGAATGATTTATCAACAACCAAACACTATTCATGCACAAATACATAAATAAGAAGTTTCAAGCTCAGCGAAAAGCTAGCGATATTTCATCATGTTGGTTTGTTGTTATGTTCTTATAATCTACTATGCAAGATCTCAGCGCAAAATAGTTTTAGAAGGTATTGTTCCTATGTTCCGCGTTGGGCCCCGGCCCGTGTGCGCTCCTAGAAGGTATCATAAGGTATTAATGTAAGCACATATCAGAGGACGTGCAAGCTAACCTTAATTAGTTTTAGCTCGGGCCTATTGTCAGTACGCATGTACATTTATATACATTTAGTAGGCATGCACCCTAAGAATCAACAATTATAAATCATGATGCGGATCTTGAAACTTTAAGGAGTGCGACTCTGAAACACAACAAGCTATACAAGCACAATCAGGGTTGAGATGTCCAAAATCTAGAAAGAACATTAATACCTCAAGCTTCCTCTGTAGCCTTGAAATCTTTCTACAAAGCAGAAATCGCAATCTGGAAACATAGGATACACAATTAATAGAGAGTAGCAGACTCAAGTTCTACATGACTATTAAAATAAAGTAATATAAGGATCTCTTCGAGCTAAAAATAATCAGCTTCAGTAACATAAGCACAACCTAGTTCAGAGCTTCTTGTTTGCCTGGTGGAAAACTTACCTCAACAGTCTGGTCATATGTGAGCTGCGAGATATCCATCATCTTCTTCTCTAAAACATGTGTTGCTTCCTGCTCCTTAAGTCCTCCCATAGAACATCCAAAAGATCAAAGGAGTTAGTAATAGCATTTATCATCCAAACAAAATGAAAATTGGGATTTAACGAACTGGTTCAGCATATGAATGAGCCGAGCATGGTACATGACTATTGCAATAACCTTGGGTTAACAAAATATAATATTGAAATTCTCGAACTGGTTTAACTATCACATTCAATATTGCTTTTGACCTCTTTATTTTTATACATAAATAAGAAAAGGAATGGTTGTTTAAATACTATTATTTATCATCTGACCAGTTATAGCGCTCACCAACATTCAGTTAATGAGATGTCTCAATACATGCATTTTTAATACAACATGCAGACAGTTTATATGAAAATTCTAAGGTGATGGCAAAGCATAACTGGATGTATAATCTAGGATAGTTTATATGAAAATTCTAAGGTGATGGCAAAGCATAACTGTGCAGTAGTAGATAGGAAGAATTAGCACCTCTTGTCCAACCGACGAGAGCCGGTACATGCCATCTTCTGCCTCGCTGAATCCACCGCCAGCCGTGAGCACCATCAACCTCCAAGCAACCGAGCTCGAGCCCATCACGCTACTCCTTACCGAATAAGGCGTACTGCCCGGCATCAAAACTATCTACAACAAGGAACATCATCACAGACCAGATTAGTGTGTTTACCCAGATTGCAGAAGCTGAAAATCAGAAAACAAAGGCAAGAATAGCACGAGAAACCAATCAATCAATCAAAGAAAGAATTATTATCTGGCTTCCCAAGCAAATTCTAGTAGTTCACCACCGGCAGCTAGGGATTGTCACCAGAAGCACAACAAAAAAGCGACGACTTCCCTTGAGCACCAAATATAGCAAAACAGCACGCACCAACAACCCAATAAACACGAAATCTAGAAAATGACCACCCGAACCTTCAATGCAGCAACTATGGCATTGAGGTAATGAAGTATAGCAAGTTGGTTTCTAGTGTTCATCATTTCCTCAACTTTATCAATTAATAAAAACTAAATCCTTGACAGGACTAACCAATTCAGGATACCAAAACTAAGCACTCCTCCAACTCAGGCACACACACAAGCTAACTAAATCAGCAACAACTATCTCCAGCAGACTTGTGTGCACCAACTATCTATCAGATTGCATTTCGCAGGTAGCCACAAAAGAGACAAATTAAATCTCGGAATAGGAATCTAGGAAATGGAAGGATCAGGTATATACCTGTAGACTGAGTGAATATGGACCTTCGTTTGGGGTGACTCCTTAACTGGAGAATAATAAACCATGAAAATAAATTCACATGAGGAACTTCATACCATCGACATGCCTAAAACACTCAAGTATTTATCAGATACAGAAGTACATACAAAAAAGGTGAGAAAATTGAACGTTGATTACATTTGTGCACCTTAATTGTTATCACAAAGGCTTTGGTCCAGTTATTCTATAACTTAAGCTTCTAATCATGCTTTGACAATAAGATACATGGAGGGATACACTCCCTTTGAACCAAAGGGACTTTATCTAGCATAAACATGAACAGCTTGGGGAATCATAAGCTAAAATAATGACAGCAGGAAGAGACCAAGAGAAGTTCATCTTACAAATAGCACATCTGCTAGCAACACTCCATCTCCCAATCTCTCACATTCCACTTCATCTCTCAACATCTCTCATTCCACTCAGCATTATCAGCAATCAGCAGCACTACGCCATTCTCACAGGCTGCAGGTACGTCCTAGCAAGGGCAAGCAGCAACACCGGCGACCTCTTTCTCTCCCCTGAACCTATCTCTACGCCACGGGCCTCTATTGCTCTGCACTGGTTTCTCCACAACCCTGCGCCTCCTTCTCCCACACTCAGCGACGTCAAACGAGCGTACAGAGCAAATAACGAGATCGAGGGGGAGATACAGAGCAAGCAAACGAGCGTACGTACCCTGTCCTCGGGGTCGAAGCAGGGTGTATAGTCCGGTTCATGTCGAGGTAGAGGTTGTCGTACTCGAGGATGTTCGGTTTGGGCTTGGAGGTGTCAACGGGCACCTTGACGCCCTCGATCTCGACGGACTCCTCCTCCACCACGTCCACCAACACCATCGGGTACTTCTCCGCCAGCCACCGGTAGAAAGGCCGGGAGACCCATCTCCGCCGCAGCGTCTGCCACCAGCTGGAAGGATGGCTCGCCGCAACCCTAACCCTATGAGCGGACGGACGGGGGAAGAGGAGGAGAGACGGGTGAGAGGCGCGAAACCCTAAAAGGAGGGAGAGCGCACGAGGCCGGGATGGTATATGCCTTCCGCGGCGTGGAAATATCTCACAGGCGGGACGAGGCGGTGGGGGCTGGCAGAGGCGGCGGGGAGGAGCTCGGGGCGGCGCCGGCGGCTCGCGGTTGCAGGTCGTCGGGACGGAGGAGCTCGGGGAGGCGGCCTGGCGCTTGACGGAGGTTGGCGGCGGGGTCGACGGAGGAGGCGGCCAGGTGCGGGCTCGGAGAGGGGCCGAGCGGAGAGGAGGGGAAGCCGGGAGCGGGGAGGCGGCGGCGGAGGAATTCCAATTTTGGTGCGGTCGAGTGGAGTGCGCGGTTCATAGTATGTGGACAGGTCAGGTAAGGTCTATTTTTATCATGTATGTACAACGATAAATACAACTCGAATAGTACCAGCTCCTGCCCAAGGGAGTATTTTATTTATCCTGAAGTTCCTCAACAATTTACCGTAAGATATCTCAAGGTTTTTTATTCGGCATATAATGTAATTGTACCATAAAAAATCTAAGCAAATGTCTTCCTTTTCATGACACACGGGTCTTTTGAGTCAAGCACGAGTTTTCGTAGTACAGTACCATAGTTCCCTGATGTTTGGAACGAGAAACACAGAAATCCCTTTTGTCTCATGTGTGCATTTGCACCTATTATAAGAAAATATATTTTGAAATGTTAACTTTTTATAAAAAAGTCTACATGTATATTCGAATATTTTATATTCGTTTATAAGTTAAATGGACAGCTATATAGACCGGGAGGCCTATATACCCGCAAGGCTAAATGGACAGCTATAAGTTGGCATAGTGGACATCAAGAAGCTCAAACTAATTTTATTACAAGTATGATTGGAAACAACTCTAGATTACATGATCGAAACCATCTAAGGTAATATATACTACTTATATGGGAATGCTCTCTCTATTTACCAATGTAGAGAGAAGCATGTAGATGCCAACTTAAACCACTCGGACATGGTAAAATTTTCTATTTTTATTTTCCGGTGGCAGCTGGGCAGGAGTCCCATTAGTCCACGACACCCAATTCTAGGATCAATTAGCTATCCCAGTTTTTATTTACATGGACTCACCAAAAGTCTTTTTTAAACGTGACAGGTTGTACATGATTTCAGACTACATAACCTTTTCTGTCTTTAAATCATAACCGTTAAAATTAGGATGGACGTATCAAGTTATTTTAGTATATGTGGATCAACGTGGTGCCTCAAAAAACAGCCTTATATTGCTTTTATTATATAATAGATTGAATAATAACTCAAAAATTCAGGTTATTACAAAAATTATTTGAAAACATATTTTTAATAGATTGTAAAGATTCAGTTTGGAATATTAGAGGCATTATTAGATGTGCCTCAAAAACCTATCCATTTGAGGCACAAATAAAAGTGTCATAATTGGTCTATCATTACAGGCATATTTGAGTGCCTCTCAAGGTATACTTTTTTAGGCAATCTTATATATGCCTCAAATGCTATATTTTTTGTGGCATTTTGTCAATAGTGACTTAAATGATCATTCATTTAAGGTATTTAAAATGCTCTGAATGGTCAACTATTAGAGACATAATCATATATGCCTCAAAAAACTGTCCATTGGAGGCACAACGAATAGTGCCACAATTGGTCACTCATTAGAGGCATAATTTAGTGCCTCTAAACGGTAACAAATTGTGGCACTTCTAATCGTGCCTTAGTTGATATACTTTTAGTGGCATTATCACAGAAAATGCCTTTAAAAGATATGTCTTTTTGAGGCACATGTCAAAGTGCCACTGATAGTTTAGCATGAAGGCACTAGACTGTGCCTCTATTTTTCAAAACATTAGAGGCGCTATCAATAGTGCCTCAAAAGGATAAACTATTAGTGGAACTTTCAAAACTACCACTAAAATCTTATATTTGAGGCACCATTATTTAAAGTGCCACAAATAGCTACAATTAGAGGCAGTTTAAAAAAATGCCTCTAAGAAAAGTGCCTCTAATTACCGAACGTGCCATAGTGTACACGGGGGTATCGTTTTTTAGTCCCACCTCGCAGCCAAGGCCCTGTTTAAATAAGAACTCTCTATCATAATTGTCGTACGACTCACGGCGGCACACCACATAGAGCCCATATATTTACAATAGATCAACCGAAGTTGTTTAGGTTGTGTTTGATAGGTCGGGTCACTCCAACATGTGTTTCCCATCTTAGACATGCCCACCTTAGATATGTTGCCTTGAGATTTTGTGCCTTGTTTGGTAGCATGTATTAGTTCGGAGATGCTCATCTCAGATGTTGTTTGGTGGGCTACATGAGTAGAGATGTTGCTGATTCGAACATTTTACACAAAGGTCCCTAGACAAAAAAAGAAAAAGCAATCGGGTCCTTAGTTCATTGTGGAGGTGCTCCGACCATGGCAGCGCGTGGACGCAGCTCATGGAGGCGGCGCGTTCTGGTGGAGGTGTCGTGGCTGGCCATGAAGGGGCGACGGCGGTGGCCTGCATCAAGGAGGCGGCGGCGGACTGCATCGGGAGGAGGGGCGGCCTGCATCAAAGGCGTGGGCGGGCCGGCGGAGGCAGGCATGTCGTCGAGGCGAGACGCCTGTCGTGGAAGGTGGTGGCCGAGAGACGCCGACCTAGATCGAGGCGGCGACCGCATCGAGGAGGACGGCGTTGTGGTGGCCGTGGCGCCGTGGTTGTCCGAAGGCAGGCGGCCTTGCTCGTCGAGGAGGAGATGGGGCGCTCTCGTCGGGAAAGGTGGTGGCGAGGGGCGGCGTCATGGAAGGGCGGTGGCGGAGGCGTTCGTTTGGAGATGTGGAAAAGAGCGGTTTGAGGGAATGGGAGTATTGTGACCCTGTGGTCTCGGGCCTGCACGGACACGCTGAGGGATTTGAAGAGTCCACTGCCTGGTAGTGGCTCGATTTGAGCTTCTCTATCGGCGGAGAGCCTTTTTTCAGGAGGTGGCACGCCAGATAACAAAACCGACCTACCAAACAGTCAAATCACTAAAAATCTCGGCTGAGATGAGAATATTTCGGTTGGACCGAACACACCCTTAGTATATGGGCCTAATAAGCTCGGGTCGAGCCACCTCAGGAGACTGTTCGTGTGCCTCGTGTCCTCCCGGCGACGAGGATCTGCTCCTAGCACAGTGACATGGATGCAAGAGCCTGATTGCTTTTTTGATGTTTTATTTAGGGACCTTTGTGCAAAATTTGGATCTCTCTGTTATTTCTTAGTTTTTGGGACAATCTCAATTCATACGGGGCTACCAAGCACACCCTTGCTGAATCAATATTGGCGTATTGGAGAAAGAGATGTCACGAGTGATCACGTGAAGCTAGCTAGCCGACATGGATCCCGTCCGTGAAGCAATGGAACGAATTCGATCCGACAAGAACAGATCGATGATGCATCTCTCTCTCTCTCTCTCTCTCTCTCTCTCTCTCTCTCTCTCTCTCTCTCTCTCTCTCTCATCCGGCCTCATCCCGGAGAGGAGTATATACAGTGCATTGTTGCCACCCATTCATTCAAATTCCCTGCACACACAGTGGTGACTGACAGAGACTCAGAACTACTATGGCAGCAATGGCGTCCGGCTCACCTGCTCTGCTCGTACTGCTCCTCCTCCTGCCGCTACTCTTCTCCATCGACGGCTGTGCTGCAGGCACAACAACGCCAACGATACGAGCTCAGCGCGGCAAGCCCAACACCAACAGCAAGCAGCCACCGCCACCGGCAGTGCGCGCCCTGGTGCAGTCCACCTGCAACGCCACCACATACTACGACCTCTGCGTGGCCGCCCTCGTGTCGGACCCGCACAGCTCCACCGCCGACCTCCGCGGCCTCTGCGCCATCGCCGTCTCCGCAGCTGCCACCAACGCCTCCGCCACGGCATCCGACCTCGCCAACGCCACCTCCTCCTCCTCTGCGGCCACCCCAGGCCCGGTCGCGGGGTCGTCAGAGCCGGGTAGCGATGGGCGCGCGCACGTGCAGGCGCTTCTTCTCCAGGCGTGCGCGGCCAAGTACGGCGAGGCACGGGAGGCGCTTCTGGAGGCACGGGAGTCCGTCGGCGAGGAGGCGTACGACTACGCCTTCATCCACGTGAGCGCGGCCGCGGAGTACCCGGCGGTGTGCCGGACCCTGTTCAGGAGGAAGCGGGTGGCGTACCCCGTGGAGCTGGCCAAGAGGGAGGAGGCGCTGGAGCACCTCTGCACCGTCGCCATCGATATCATCACGCTCCTCGCCTAGCCTTAGCTAGCTCTCGTGTGAAACTCCTGACTGCTTCCGAACTGAGATTTTCATCCAGAACTGTCACTAACTCGTTCGATGCAGTGCTTCGATGCTATATGGAGTTTTTTCTCATACGACTCCAACATGGAGCCAGGTTCTATAATCAGAGGATAACTTCTTTTTTTGCGGGGAAATCAGAGGATTACTTCGATGCTATATATGTTCATTGTGTATGTTAATCTGGCACGCATGTGATCAATATATGCATGCACCGCTAATAATTATTTAATGAATGATAATACATGCGCAGCTGGTTTTGCGTTCCGAAATTCATCATATACAAACATGCACGTTCGAGTAACAGTTATCAACAGTTTGATAGATCAAACATAGGTGCGGCAGTATGGTTGTCCTCCCCGTTCTGATGATTACTACTCCCTCTGTTTTAAAATATAAGATGTTTTAACTTTGTGAAGCAAATGTTTTTAAGCTTGTTTCAGTATGTAAGTTCACTCAGGTTTGGAGTGAATCTATACATTAAAAGAAGTATAGATACATTTTGTTCACAAATCTAAAATATTTTATATTTTAAAATGAAGGGAGTACTTGCTAAATACTCACTCCGTTTAGAAATATAAGATATTTTAGGTTTGTGAAGGAGATGTATCTAGACACCTTTTAGTGTATAGGTTCAAATAAATCTAGACACTAAAAGATGTCTAAATACATCTCACTCACAAACCTAAAACATCTTATATTTTTAAACGGAGGGAGTATTTTGTAATTTCTGATGTTTTGACTATACAAATGGTTTGTAAAAAGAGAGTAACAAGTTATCAAGAGGGAGAGAGACAAGGAAGTTAGAAAAGGCTGGTCACGGACTCTTCCCTTGTTTGCGTCCTGTATATTTGTTTCTACTGCTTGGACGAGAATCATCACATCACACAGATCGGAGTTGAATCGATTGGATGCATGGCCCTAGAGCTTCAAACTAGGACGAAGCCGACACTGCACTGATGACCGAACATGTCTTAGCTACAGTAGCACAAATACTTGTCAACAGATATTGTATTTCTCTGCAACATCGTATGCATGTGTCACGGCCCTATAGCTTGGATCCGACTAGAAGGGGATTCAGGAGGGAATTGGGTCTAGGATAGTGAGAGAGAGGGGGGAAAGCACACATAACAGCAAAGGGGATTAGGGAATTAGGCTGTGTTAGATAGCAAAGTATTTTTAAAGTATTTCAGCAATAATTTAGTTTATCAAAATACTACGGTTTAAAATAATTTGAAGTGTTTGGGTATGATACCGTGGTATTAATACTTTATTATCTCTCAAAAACGTGCTATTTTTTAAGTATTAAAAAAACAACTCCGGACTTTTTTTCTAAAACTAAAGTATTGCTAGCCTAGACAAGTAAATAGTATAGTCTTATAATACTTCAGTTTTATGAAAAAACTTTGTTGCCAAACTAAGCCTTGGTGTCCCTTTCCTATGTTCTCTCCGGCGCCTTATAAGTAGTTATAACAATGACGAGTCAGTCAGTACAACATGACAGGGCTCAAGGCCAAACACATGCTTCTAGAGCCCAACCGGTCCAAGGGATCTAACCCAATGTCGTGGTGGTATCACGACAATATGCCATGGGTAGGCTAAAATTAGGGCCGATGGACGTGGAGGAATCCGGGGGAGGATGATGAAGTGAGGACCTCATACGGAAGAACAGTGGCAAGAACAAAATATACCTAGGTTCGAGGCTCTCCTAGTGAGATAAAACCTCTACTCGTGCATCTAGATCTGATATATCATGGATAGTTGCTATGGTTACATTGGTGCTCCTTGAGTTGAGCTCTCTATGCCTCTAACGACACTCTCTGGAGGATACAGAGGAAAAAGAAGGAGTGCTCGTACATTAGCAAAAAAGAGAGGATCCCTCTGGGGCCTCTATCTATCGATCCCCTTGGTGCTTCTTATAAAAGGGAGTCCAGGGGACAAGACTTGAGTCACACGCTTGGGCCTGATCAGACGTGCATGTTATCCTATAGTGCTTGTCATTGGCATATCTTCAACATATTTCTTAGCATCTCCCTAAGATGTCGAGTATATTCCATGGCATCTCCTGAGATGCCAGGCATATTAGCATCTCAAAAGATGCCAAGCATATCTCATGCTACATGTGCCGGTCTGAGCCAGGGGCGTCCCAAGAATGACACGTGACTTGAAGGGCTTGACCTGGCTTGAAGGAACGTCGATGTAGAGGCCGGGGACGCGTCTAGGGGTGAATAAGTGGGCGTCCGGGGCGATGTAACTCGGCCCAAGTGCCTTAGGAAAAGAGGAAACTACACTTGGATCGTGGCTGACTCGGCCTGGGTGAAAAAGGGCCCAGCCGGGACAGATTCTAGCCCAGCCGTGTCTAAGGTCGAGGCCCAGCCGGGTCTACCTCACTCGGCCCAAGCGGGTTTTGAGGTTGAGGTCCAACCAGGTCTGCCTCACTCAGCCTAGGCAGGAACTTGCTTAGCGCAGCGAGGCGGATCTGGGATGGGCCGAATCATCCAAAGGTTGGCCCATCTAGGGAGAACGATTCGGCAAGGTGTTGCTTGACGGGATCTGGCATCGAGGAGGAGTGAGATGCTTCTCGGCCCACCCGGGTGAAGTGGAGGCGGGATGAGGCAAGCAGGAAGAGCGGGAGTTGGCGAGGTCGCGATGCAAAGTGGTGCTGCGGTGCCTAGGAGCCGGGAGACGGTGCTGAGCTGATGGCATTGCCCCTAGTGGGCCAAGTCAAACTAGAGTCGGCCAAGTTGGGATGACTCGGCCCGGGAGTTCCTGAATTAGGCCGAGGTAGACTTATCTCAGCCTAGCTCGAGTTTGCTCTGTCTTTTTATTTATTCCTTTCCCTATTTCTTCATATTATTTGTATTGAATGATTTCTCCTTATTATCATCAAGTAAACGACTAATTTTAGGGTAGCTAGGGTTATGTCCCCGACATTAGTCCCCGGGGCTATGTGGGACTCATAGAGTCGCACATAGGCTTTATACTAAAATATCACCAGAGTCGTGTATTGACTCATAATCCGAATCATATGGTCCAAATCCAGGTCATTTGACTCCCAATCCGAGTCATTTGATTTGACCCTTTTCGTTCGTCTTATTTTGACATATAGGCCCAAATCTGAGTCATATTTTGACATATATATTCAAACCCTTGTTATATAACTCAAATCCGAGTCATATGATACAACATTTGACATATAACCTTCATTAGGAAAGTTTGCATATAGCCATCATGGGATTTTGTCATATAACCCTTTTTGGGTGAGTTTTGGCATCTGGCCATCATGGACACTCGTCATATAACCCTTTTTGGGTAAGTTGTGACATGCGGCCTCCTTGGGCACTGGTCATATAACCCTTTTGGTAAGTTGTGACTTTTGGCCTTCATGGGCACTAGTCATATAACCCATTTGGGTAAGTTTTGACATCTAGCCTTCATGGACACTGGTCATATAACCCTTTTGGGTAAGTTGTGACTTCTGGTCTTCATGAGCTCTGGTCATATAACCCTCTTGGGTAAGTTTTGACATATGGCCTTCATGGACTCTGGTCATATAACCCTTTTGGGTAAGTTTTGACATCCGGGTTATATGACCCAAATCTGACATATGTCTCAAATCAAAGTTATCCCATCCGAGTTATCCATTCGAGTCATGATTCAAATCTAACATATGTATCAAGTCTGAGTTATCTCATCCGAGTTATCCATCCGAGTTACATGACTCAAAAATGACATATGTCTCAAATCCAAGTTATCTAACTCAAAATCCGAGTTATATGACTCAAATATGACATATGTCTCAAATCCGAGTTATAGTTTTTGAGATAATATGAGCTTACGATATGCTGGCAAACTACCATAAATATGGATCTGAGATATAATTTTGAGATATGATATGACTTTATGATATGCTGGCAAACCGTCATAAATATGGATCCGGGGTATAGATCCAAGATATAATTTTGAGATACGATATGATGGTAAACTGCCATGAATCGGAATCCGAGATATAGATCCGAGATTGAGTATGACGATTCTAAGATATGCTGGAAAATTGCCATCCGAGATATGAAATAACCTAGCAAACTTATTCAAATAGTAATCTGAGGTATAAGATAACATGTAAAGATGAATTAAATACCAATCCGAGTTAAGGATAACCTGGCAAGCTAAAGAAAATATCAATCCGAGTTAAGGATAACCTGGCAAGCTGAATTAAATACCAATCCGAGTTAAGGATAAACTAGCAAGCTAAATTAAATTCCAATCCAAGTTAAGGATAACCTGGCAAGATGAATTAAATTACAATCCGAGTTAAAGATAACCTGGCAAACTAAAGCAAATACCAATTCGAATTAATGATAACCTGGCAAGCTGAATTAAATACCAATCCGAGTTAAGGATAACCTAGCAAGCTAAATCAAGTACAAATTTGAGTTAAGGATAACCTGGCAAGCTAAATTAAATTCCAATCCGAGTTAGGGATAACCTTGCAAGCTGAAATAAAGACCAATCCAAGTTAAAGATAACCTGGAAAACTAAAGAAAATACCAATCCGAGTTAAGGATAACCTGGCAATCTCACTTAAATACCAATCCGAGTTAAGGATAACCTAGCAAGATGGCAAGCTGAATTAAATACCAATCCGATTTAAAGATAACCTGACAAACTAAAGCAAATACCAATCCGAGTTAAAGAAAAACTGGCAAGATGAATTAAATACCAATCCGATTTAAGGATAACCTGGCAAGCTAAAGCAAACACAAATCCGAGTTAAGGATAACCTAGCAAGCGAAAGCAAATACAAATCCGAGTTAAGGATAACCTGGTAAGCTGAACTAAATACCAATCTAAGTTAAGAATAACCTAGCAAGATGAATTAAATACCAATCCAAGTTAAAGATAACCTGGCAAACTAAAGTAAATACCAATCCAAGTTAAGGATAACCTGGTAAGCTAAAGCAAATACAAATCCGAGTTAAGGATAACCTAGCAAGCTAAAGCAAATACCAATTCGAGATAAATATTTTCTAGCAAGTTGAAGCAAATACCAATCCGAGGTATAATGTGATGTGATGATTTGGTAAGTTTCATTATTATTTAACATCCCAAAATGATATTGTTAATCAATAGGTACATATAATAGATGATGCACTGTAGTAACATAATATATAGGTAAAGTGCATATAGCAGCTGACATAAGCAGTGACACAGTAGATGACATATCTTATGTCTACTCTAATTAATAATTCTATGCATGGGGGTGCCGAGTCAAGCAACGATCCAAGTATCCGAGATACTTTTTCCATCTATGGGTGATTCTATCAATATCCTGCCTAGTCCCCGGGTTGAGTCATCTCCTTCCCGGGGTGAACGACTAACTGGCAAAGGGTGATAGCCCAGAGTGACATTCGGGGTTATCTCATGTACGTGTTTGCGGTTGAGTCAGTTGATACTTACTGCATGCTTGGTGAGGAGGTTGAGTCATGCTAGTTGAGTCATGCTTGCTGAGTCAACTGATACTGATATGTCCAATTTGGATCACCATTCTATATCATAATTTGCCTCTATTCATTGATATATTTCATATTAAGAGGTGTTATTTATGCATTTTCATCTATTTTTGTATGTTGGATGATTATTGGAGGATGAACTGCCGGAGTCAAGATTCTGATGGAAAAAAGTGGTGTTTTGATATAATTTCGTGAAGATCAGAAAAATACCATAAAAACTACAAAAAAATATATTTTCCTAGAAGACGAAGGATGCCAGAAGGGGAGGCGGAGTTGGGCCACAGGGGGCCCACACCCGGCCAGCCACCACAGGTCGCTTACGCAGTGTGGCCTGACCCACCTCTGGCTCTGCCCTCTCGCCTATATCTTCTCCTAGAAACCCTAAAGTCGGGGAGAGTGACCATAGAAAGATTCCATTGCCTCTGCGGGGTGGAAACTACCGAGAGAGAAAGAGCTCTCCGGCAGACAGATTTCTGCCAGGGAAATTCCTTCCCGGAGAGGGGAGCGACCATAAAAAGATTTCGCCACCTCTACGGGGTGGAAATCACTGAGAGAGAAAGAGATCTCTTGCAGACACATTTCTGCCAGGGAAATTCCTTCCTGGAGAGGGGAGATCGTCGCCATCAACACCATCATCAAGCTAGACTTCATTAGGATCATCATCATCATCATACACACCATCATCTCCACCAGAACCATCATCACCACTCCATTCCGCTGTAACAATTGTGTTGGATCTTACATAGTTCTTAGGGGAAACTTTCCCGGTTTTTATTACTATTGTAGTTGATGCTTGTGAGTGGAACCATTGAATTATTGTTTATGTTCAGATTGTTATCCATCATTATATCATCTTTGATCTTGATACATATGATGTCTCGTGAGTAGTTCGTTTAGTTCTTGAGGACATGGGAGAAGTCATGTTGTTAGTAGTGGAATTGTGTTGAGATATTATTCGATGGTTTAATATTTAAGTTGTGGTGTCATGTGAACGTCGACTACATGATACTTCACCATTTATGGGCCTAGGGGAATGCATTGTTTATTTGGCTACTAATTGTGGGGTTGCCGGAGTGACACAAACCTAAAACCCCGTTAGGAAACCTTTGCACAAGGGAGTGTAGGACCTCAGAGTTTAAGGCTGTGGTTAGGTTTTTATCTTAATTGCTTTCTTGTAGTTGCGGATGCTTGCATGGGGTCTAATAACAAGTATGTATTAGTCCAAATAAGGTCGGTACATTAGCATAGGTTCACCCACATAACACTTATAAAACCAAAGAAGATTAATCAGCTATATGAAACGAAAGCACTTGACAGTATTCCCATGTGTCCTCGAGAACGTTTGGTCCTCATAAGTATTTCCACCGGCTTGTCCTTTGCTAATAAAGGATTGGGCCACTTGCTGCAATTATTTGTTGTCTTTATTTATTTGCACTTTATTTCCTTGCTTTATCAAAAAACCCTAAAACCCCGTTTTCTAAGTATTTACAGAGATTTCCTGCTCCATACCACTAGTAAACACCTTCTGCTCCTCGTTGGGATCGACACTCCTATTTATCGAAAGTACTACGATACACTCCCTATACTTGTGGGTCATCAAGAATATTTTCTGGTGCCGTTGCCGGGGAGTGAAGCGCTATTGAAGAGTAGAACTGGTAAAGGGAACTTCTACTATGAGTATTGTTTTTTATTTCTATTTGTTACTTTGTTTCCAATATGGATAACCCACTAGGTTTCCTGTTTGGGAAAGCTACTACCACTGATAGGGTAGTAGATGAATCACCACCTATTGAGATAGATCCTTTTAAGATACCTACAAGTATTGTTGATCATGTTATGGATAATTATTATTTAGGGGATGGAACTATCCATCCTGGTGATCACTTGCTTTTTATCCATGAATTATGCGGGTTGTTTAAGTGTGCATGTATCACAACTGAACAGGTGAAGAAGTTACTCTCTATATCATTGAAAGGAAGAGCTGAAGAATGGTATAAGCTGCTGAAGAATGGACAGTCCATGGAATGGGAGGAAATAGTACCTCTCTTTTATTCTAAATTCTATCCTCCTAGTGAGATTCATAAGGATATGAATCAAATATATAACTTTTGGCCTCGTGATGGAGAAAGTACAACCCAAGCTTGGGGGAGATGGAAGTTACTAATGCTTAAATGTCCTATTCATGAACTCCCTAACAATATTATTATTAATAACTTTTATGCAAGGCTTTCTCTTCATGATAAAGATTTATTAGATGCTTCTTGTGCTGGATCATTCACACGCATGAAGGAAGAAGCTAAATGAGATCTTCTAGACCGTATTCAAGAGAACGCTGAATCATGGGAGAATGACAAAGGAAGAAAGTTAGGTATAAATTATGATTATGAATGCATTAAATCTTTTATGGGGACTAATGACTTTCATGATATTAGTACTGAGTATGGTCTTGATTCTCAAAGTATTGTCAATTCTTTTAAGGATTTTGCCTCTTATATTGGAATTCCTAAAAAGAAGTGGGACAAGTACCATGCACCTTATAAAGATGTTGTTACTCATGTTCCTTCTAGCATTGAAGTTTGTACTATTGATCATATTTTGCCCGAACCTTATATTGAGAAAATCCCTTTTCCTGCTAAGGTAAGGGAACATTCTATCATAGCTATTAGCAAAAGTACAGATAAAACTGTGGAACCTGATGAGCAAATAAACATTGAACCTGTAGTAGCCATTGTGAAAGATCTTGTCACTAAAAATGTAGAAGATGGGCACATTATCTTCTGTGAAGATGCTTCTAATATTGTCTCTCATCCTAGTAAAGCTAGTGTCCTTGTGCTTTCTGTGAGAATTGGTGATCACTACTATTATGGTTTATGTGATATTGGTGCTAGTTATAGTTCTATTCCTTATGAGCTTTACAGGGAAATTATGCATGAAATTGTTCCTTGTAAACTTGAGGACATTGATGTGGTTATTCACCTTGCTAATAAGGAAACCATTTGCCCTATTAGTATTGTAAGAGATGTGGAAGTCCTTTGCGGTAAGATTAAGTATCCTGCTGATTTTTAGGTCTTGGTTCAACACCTAGTAAAACGTGTCCTATCATTTTTGGTAGACCATTTCTAAATACTTGTGGAGCTATTATAGATTGTAAAAAGGAGAAAGTTTTAGAGTAGTCTGAATGACACAAATAGCTATGGTTTTTCGCACTGTAGCCCCCCAAGTATGTAGTCTGAAAGAATTATTCTGACTAGATACTTTTAGAGTAGCATACGCAGTGTTTGCAAATTTCAATACTATAGCCCCCAAGCCTCTAGTTGAAACAGAATTAGTTCCGACTATATGCTTAAAGAAAGACTAATCATATTGTCGAGTTAAAAACTCGTACCATAGCCCCCAAGCCTCTAGGTGGTTATTTATCCGACTAGATGCTCCAAGTAGACTAAATAACATTGATCTTTTTCGGAGAATGAGAGAGGTGTCGCCAACGAAAAGTTCCAGAAGATGCGTGCTGACCTTGAAGCCGAAAAGGGTAAAACTTCCTTCTTGAAGGATCAAATCACTAAGAGCTAGAGTCTGTTTTTCTTTTCAATTTCACACTCAATCTTGGTCTTGCGCCATTAACCTCCGACTACTCATTGTGCTCTGTTATTTCTCCGACATGCATAAGCTATTGCCAAGGCGAAGGATATTGTCGAGCAATCATATCACATGCAGCTGCTGGATAGCGAGAACAAAATCCTCAAGCAAGAGAGGGTTGAATCCTTGAAGATGCGATGAAAGCCGTGCAGGAGTCCGCCAACATGGAGATCAACTGGCTAAAGGAGGAAATTGTGATCCTCAAGGAGCAGAACAAAACTTTCGATGAGCAGAATAAACACAACCTTGAGGCTTACAAGGTCCTCCGACAAGAACGGGATTCCATGGCGGAGACGCTCCAACAAGATGAGGCTAGCATATTTCGTAAGCAATCTCCGTCTTCTACTTCTGTATGCCAGGTACTCTGAACTTTTGTTATGTTGAACTCATGTATTCCAATGCTTGGCCGGAAATGCAACTCCTATTGGTTTAACCAATAATCCTCCTCCGCCAAAGGAATGCATGGTTCTTGCCGGCAACTTCATCAGCACTGCCATCAAGCAAGCAAAAGAAATTGCCAAGCCCTTGAACATCAACATCAAGGCGGTGGATTCTGTCATGAAGTACTTGGAGATTCTGCGCCAAGCCCTCAAGCGTATCGTAAGCTGGAAAGCTTCATGTACTCGGGCTGGTGCAAGAATGTCGCTGGCTATGGTCAAGGCCCTCTATGAGGGTGCCGACATTGACACGGTGACCTCCGGTCTGGCCGACATAGACGATCACGGCCAGAAGATTGATCACAAAGCTAGCTGGTCATCGCTCGCCGGCTATGACACCAAAGTTGCCAAGTTGGTGGATCCAAACACCTTTGTGCCTCTTGAGATTGTTGATGTCGACCAGCACAGCTCCTACGAGTTTCTCAAGACCACCGACTTCGTTGATGATCAGGATGACTCTCCTGCTGCCGATGACGTTACCTCAAAGTCTCCTGCGCCAGAGGAATGAAGAACACTTATGTAATATTTGTTTCCTCTGGGTGTATGTATGCGGAAAACTACGGTTTTAACCTTAAGGCGGAAAAAATCTATATGTTTCTTATCACTTAAGTACTAGTTCCAGCATGTATATATTTTTTAAGCAAGTGTTGGCTTATCCATTACTTTGGTTTTTATGTTTGACTTTTCATGAGTCAGAAGACTCGTAGTCGGAACTATGCGCTCAGGTGATGATACCCAATGTCACTGTCAATAACCTAAGAACAAAATCGCCGACTTCGAGTGCCAAAAGTCACTACTCCAGAATCCACATAGAAACAACAAAGAACATGTAGACCAGAAAACTTAAGCTAACGCCCGTAGGTGGAATTTTCACAAGTGCAAATGCAAAACTTGCGCATAAAGGTTTTATACGATCCAAAAATGAACACTAAAGGAGGTAAAAGACTGAAGCATATGAGTGAAGCAAAGAGCTTTATTTCATTGATCATATAAGAGGTACATAGTAGATAAAAATATGCTAAGTTGAAAAAGGACGTAGTTGTGCTATGTTCCATGGCCGATCAAGCTCCGGGTAGTCATCATCTGGGTCACATCGCTTACGCTTATGATCATCACTTAGTCTATCCTCTAGTTCACGATTGTCAACAAGGTAATAAGAAACATTGAGTAGCGCCTTGCTTATGATGAACGGTCCTTCCCATGCCAGGGATAATTTGTGTGACTTCTTCTGCTTAAGTCGGAGCACCAGATCCCCCTCTTTAAACGAGCGATGCTGAACGCGGCGACTATGGTAGCTATGTAGCTTCTGCTGGTAGATGGTGGATCTTTGGCATGACAATATGCGCTCCTCCTCGAGAAGGTATACATCTAGGCTCCTTGATTCTTTAGCATCATCCTCATCGTAGGAGGCATCTCTTGGTGAATCATGTAGGATGTTGGAAGGCAGGATGGATTCTGCTCCATATACCATGAAATAAGGGGTGTAGTCAGTAGATCTGTTGGGAGTAGTTCGTAAACTCCACAAAACAGATGGTAATTATTCCACCTAGGCTCCAGCTGCTCTATATAGCGGTGCCTTTAGACGTGGATTGATTCCCTGCAGAGTTAATCCATTGGCTCGCTCGACCTGCCCATTGGACTGTGGATGTGCCTCAGATGCCAAGTCAAGTCGGATGCCCTTCTCCCAACAATAGGCTTCCACTTCTCTGAGTGATAAGTTGATTCTATTGTCGGTGATAATGCTATGTGGGAGACCAAATGTCACCACTAGACCCCGAACAAACCTAAGGGCAGTTGCCCCGTCAAGCTTTCTAATGGGTTTAGCTTCTATCCATTTGGTGAATTTATCAACTGGTACTAGCAGATGCGTAAACCCACATGTTGCCGTTTGTAATGGACCAACCATTTCTAGCACCCCAGACTACAAACGGCCAAGTTATTGGTATTTTTCGCAATTCTTGAGCTGGGACATGTGGTTGTCGAGCATAGTACTGGCATACCATGCATGTCTCAACCAGCTTGTCGGCGTCCGCCTTCGCGGTCAGTCAGTAGAATCCTTGCCGGAAGGCTTTGGAGACTAACGATCGAGGAGCGACGTGATACCCGCAATCTCTGAGATGGATCTCACAAAGGATTTCAATACCTTCTTGCTGGAAAACACACTTTAGGTATACACTAGTTGTGCTTATTTTAGAGAGATGTCCATTGATTATGGTATAGCCCTTCGCTCGACGTACTATTTGCCGACTTTCGACCTCGTCGATGGGCAAAGTTCCATGTACGAGATACTCCATGAACGGTTTTGTACAAGCCAGAGGGACCTTTGTCACTGTGTGAACAAAAGAGTCAACTCTATCCGGGTTAGATGGATCCGCTCCCTTCACGAGTGGTGTCCGTAGATACTCCAGGAAGATGCCAGGTGGAATTAGTTTGTGACCTCATCCAAGATTTGACAGCAAATCAGCCCCCTAATTTTCTTCCCTTTTGACTTACTTGACTTCGTAGCCTTGAAAGCACTTGGCTATCTCATCTACTTCATATCGATATGCCGCCATCATAGGGTTCCACGCGTTCCAGGTGCCAGCCACCTGCTGGGCAACCAAGTCGGAGTCTCCACAGCAAACTATGCACTCGATGCCAATATCCTTGGCTACGCGGAGTCCGTGAATGAGTGTTTCATATTCCGCCATGTTATTTGTAGCCTCGATGTGGATCTGCAGAACATAGTACATCTTCTCCCCTGTCGATGACTGTAGCAGTACACCAGCCCCCGAGACATTGAGTAGTTTTGATCCGTCAAAGTGCATCACCCAGTATTCTGGCTCTGGTACAAGGGTAGTGTTTGGTATCTTTGTCCAATCTGTAATGAAATCCGCCAAGACCTGTGATTTGATAGCGTCGCGTGTCTTGTAGGTGATCTCGAAGGCGGCAAGATCACTGCCCCACTTCGCGACCCTTCCTGTAGCGTCGCTGTTATTGATGATGTCGGACAATGGAGATTTGCTCACAACTATGATAGGGTGCTCTTGGAAATAGTGCCTTAGCTTCCGAGAAGCAAGGAACACTCCATAAGCTAGTTTTTTGTAGTGCGGATAACGCTGCTTGGACTCCGTCAAGACCTCGCTTACATAGTAAACTGGTCATTGCACTCCATACTCATGCATTGTTTCTTTCCGCTCCACCATGACGACGATGCTGATTACCCGATTGGTAGCCGCCATGTCGATCAGCATAGGCTCGCCAGGCTCAGGTGCTGCGAGCACATGTGCAGAGGAGAGTATCTCCTTTAGCTTCTTGAGCGCAACATATGCTTTGTCCGTCCATGTAAATTTGTCCGCCTTCTTCAGCAACTTGTACAGCGGCAGAGCCTTCTCTCCAAGTCGGCTGACGAACCGGCTTACTGCTGCAACGCAGCCTGTGAGCCATTGGATGTCCTTCAGACATGTCAGATGGTTTATGTTTAGGATTTATTTGATTTTCTCTGGGCTGACCTCGATTCCCCGCTGGAAAACGATAAAGCCCAACAATTTGCCGGCTGGAACCCCAAAGAAGAACTTTTTTGGGTTAAGCATCATGTTGTATTTCCGGAGATTATCAAAGGTTTCAGTCATAGATTAAGTCGTTTGACTTTTTATACATCACCGCTATGTCATCCACATATACATGAACGTTCCGACCGGTTTGATCGTGTAGGCAACGCGGCATAGTCCGCTGGTACGTAGCACCTGTGTTTTTCAGACCAAAGGGCATCCTGACATAGCAAAACATGTCGTAAGGTGTGGTGAACGAAGTGGCTAATTGGTCCGACTTCCTAATTTTTATCTGGTGGTCACTTGAGTATGCATCTAAAAAACACAGAAGTTCCGAACCAGCCGTCGAGTCAATGACTTGGTCAATGTGAGGCAAAGCAAATGGATCCTTCGGACATGCTTTGTTCAAGCCGGTGTAATCAACGCACATTCTTAATTCTTGCTTCCATTTTTGGGGACAAGTACAGGATTGGCCACCCATTAGGTGTGAAGGACTTCTCAGATAAAACTAGCCTTAAGTAACCTAGATATCTCTTTGCCTATGGAGCATCTCTTCTCATCTCCGAAGCATCATAGAGGTTGTTTCACCGGTTTGCATTTTGGATCAATATTCAATCTGTGCTCGGCAAGTTCCCTAGGTACACCTTTAATGTCAGCAGGTTGCTGTGGCATCCCGCAAAACCACTACTAGAAAATCGCGTTGGTTTTGTGCATCGCATCATCATAATCGCATGTCTTGTCTCGGTGCATCAGCATAACATCAGCATGCATCTATTTGTTTGAAATCATTTTGCTAAAAACCCTAATTTTGTTCTCTATATTAAACGCCCCGTCTTTATTCAAAACCCCAAAACCCGGGCTTGTCCGAATTATTTATTTGTCTGGCATCGGTTTGCAAAAGTTCCGTTTATAAATAATAAAATATTTAATTTATTTTAGTAGGGGCAGTCGAACGGGCCAACCCGACCCGAACGACCACCCCCGTATACAACAATCGGTCCACCCTGCCAGCCCTACCTAAATCCTATAGCTACCCAGCTACCTACCCATACACCCCATCCACATCACCTGCCACCCTTGCGCCACCTCGGACCCTCTCCCCCCAATCAAACCCCCACATCACCCAAGCCCCCCTCTCTCTCTTCCTCCACTCCACTCACCTTCACAGCTCTACACACGCACGCACGCCACACCCATGCCATCACCCCACCAGCCAACCCGTCCCCACCTCTTTCTCTCCTGCTACTGGTCCCACCCACTCATGTAGCTCCACAGCCCCTGGCCTCCCTCCCCTGCCTCGCGCTCCCCGTCCCTGTTCCTCTTCCTTGTGGCGCCCAGCTCCCCTGCCCGTTGCCTCTCTTCCTCTCCCCTTCCCTCTGCGGCAGCCCAGCTTCGCCTCCGCTCTCGGCGCCACTTCTGCCTCGCCCGCCCTCCCGCTCGCCTTCGCCGCCCAGCCGGCTCCTCCCGGCTCGCGTGCCTTCGCTCCTCTCCTCCGTCCGCTCTCTCCGTCCTTGCATGGCGCCGCCCGACCAGCATCTCTCCGGCCACCGCCCTCGCGTCCGCCGTCCGCTGCCAAAAGGTCGCCCGCCAAGGTCGTCGCCGCTTCGCCAAAATCGCTGCCGTCCTCCTCAGCGAAGCTTCGTCGACCCTCCACTGCCGTCCTCCCCGCCTCGGCCAGCCCTCGCGCTGCTGCCCGGCCTTCGCCTCGGGAGCTTCGCCCGCCCCACAGGACCACCAAGCCGACCCGTGCCCGTGCCCGGCGACCCACTGCATCCTCGGCACTGCAGCGCCTTGGCCGCCAGCGTCCTTGCAAGACGTCTGAGTACCAACAAGGCCAAACCAAGTTCTTCTGCGCGTGAAGCCACAGGCGGAAGAACCCATGGCACCAAGATCCCGGACGATAACCCAAGGGCTATGCCACTCAAGTGCTTCTCCTCGGAACCCGAAGACCCTCGACGAGATCTCCTACATGGAACCGAAAACCCGGATGCCAAGAACCACGCCACGGATACGCCGAGTTCACCATCGAGAAAACCAAGGTCGTCGACATGGAACCGTTGGACGCCAAGTACTCCTTCTCGGATGCGATGCCTGAGAATCCGGACGATAAGAACATCGACACAGAACGCTAAGTGCTTAACCGCGACGCCAAGGCCGACCCGACGCGGACCCGACAAGTTCTTCCCGACGACAAGATCTTCGACAGAGAACCCGAAGAACACATGTGCGACAAGTACTCCCTCGAGAACGTCAAGTATTTCACCCCGGACACCGAGTCCGCCGAGAACCCGGATGCGACAAGAGCTACCCCGTTCTGAGAACGTTCCTTGAGACCGACCCGTCGAACCACGGACCTGGACCTGTCAACCCGAACCGGAACCCAAGATCGTGAGCCCCTAATGTGTGACCCCTTTCCTCGAACCCTATTTTATAACATAATAACAACTTGTTGCATATTGAATTGTCATTCATCTCGCATACATATCTCGTGGTTTGGGGGCCTTATGCGATTCACCTAATAATTAAATATGGGGCCCATATGCGGGCAAATCTAGCCTTATATTGGCCTCATTTAAACATGTGTAGCGAACCGTTCCATCATTGCATTGCTAAACAACATTTAAATTGCGGGGTAGCTAAACAACATGAACCCTCTAATAAGTGTCGGGACCCCGGTTCCACTTAATTTGACCTAATTGCATCGCACCTTGCCATGCCATACATCATACATGCATCATGCCGATCTCTGCCGTGTATTAAATATTGCATCCGGTGTTTCTTCTAGTGTTTTGCTTCTTCGCGGATAAGGCCGTTGAGTTGATGTGAGCTTCGCCCCGATCTTCGGTTGAACCCTTCGACAATGTTTTCAGGCGAGCATCTCCCCCTTTCTACCTATCTTACTTTTATAGTCTTTATTCCCTCCTGTTGATCTATTGCTATCTATGTTGCGATGCTCTAGTTTTCGTACCGGATAACCCTTGCAGCCATATATAGCCTTGGACACCTCCTATTACCTGTTGTTTGTTAGATAGTTGGACCCGCGTGTCGTAGTCGCTTGCTCAAGTGTTTTGCTTGTCGTCAAGTACCACCTTTGTTGGAGATTTGCCGCATGTTGACGTTGGAGATGATCATGGTTTTACTTATTGTTCACTTTAATTCCTGTTTAACAACTAAAATTGAATTAAGCAGAGGCATCGGTGGGTGATAGGTAAGATTTGGTTTCCGACCGCCCACTTGTGTCCGTGGGACCGAGTTCTTGACACCTGTTCCGAGATCGAGCGCGCTAACCACAGGTGGGGAGATATGGGCCCCCCATCGATAATTACCTGATTTCAAAGTATTGTACTGGGGGCCACAACTAGTTTGGGGTGTTTTTACTATCCTGTACTTATGCCATGCTACTTATGTACTTACGTTTGTGTGAGGAGCACTGTCTTTGTTTAGGCGGAATGTTTTCATGATGTCGGGTCCCGTTTGGGGGCGTCGTCGTTATAGCCATTGTCAAACCCTAAGTCCGTCTCGAGACCGGCCGACTTCGTTCGGGTGTACTTAGTGGGTGGCCCCGTGCTTGCTTTGAGTGCAGGAACGTCGTGACTTAGGCCCCGTGACATACCGATGGGTGTATGTTAAGCGATCGGCAAAAAGGGTCAAGTGCTGTGGATACTTTGGTGCACCCTGCGGTTTAATCTTTTCGAAGCCGTGTCCGCGGTTATGGACGACTTGGAGCACAGTGCTTGATCATAGACAACTATAACTAAAGTTTATTGTTTTAAATTGACTTGTTTCCGGTATGACTAGTAATCAGCTTCACCACAACGGAATGGCTAAGTAAAAGTACCAACAACTGCTGGGTTTTGGGGTTTATCACATGCCAATTGTATCTGACTAGTAAGTGCTGCCACTGTCACGGAATGGTTAACTAAAAGTGCCCACTGTTTATTTTATCAGGATGATTATCTAAACCTGACTAGTAAAGTGCCGCAACTAAAACTGAATAAGTAAAACTGCCAACTGTGTGAGTTCCTCGGTTGACTTCCTCGTTTGGTCTCGAGGGGGAAACACCAGGACGGGTTTGTTTGGTGTTAGCTTCAGGTTGGATCCGGTTAGGTCATTCTTATCCCTCTCCGATATCCGCCAGTTGTATCGAGTCTCTATAGGTTGTTTAGTGCTAGCTGCCGCTTCAGTCCACCATACCTATGTAGGCGAGGACCGCGATTCTAGCCTCGCTGTCTTGGCCTCGATCTTGACGCTCCTCTTTCCTTTGCCCTTTGTCGGCACCCTTTTGTTTAAGCGGTTTTGAGATCGACGCCGTTAGCGGGGTTACCCTTCCGGCTTGGCACTGGCGGGTTCTGGGCGCCATTGGTTATTCTTGAGGCTCTTAGCCCCATTTGCATCTTGTCCGTAGTCGGACGCCTATCGCTTTCAAGGTGATTTGGATCTTTGTATATTATATATGTATTCTTGACTCTTGAGTCATTGTATATATATCTGCTCGTGGGTCCCATCGAGGACTGTTGTGTAATGTTATTACTTTGCTTTCCACCATACGAAAGTGCTGGTGAGCACCTTGAATCGTTTCTATGCGGGTTTGGCGAGTTTTGCTAAAACTTGCATAGGACCGATCGAGTGTTACTGAGTGGTATCGAGCTCAGCGATTGCGATACCCCTAAGTCCAAATTCTGTAGGATAACCTAGCTAACTGCCGAAGTAGAGTGTCAAAACTATTTTTGCAAAATCGGTTGGATAGTTCTGAATAGGTCTGATTTTACTCCTTACCCCTCTGTTGTTTCCCTCTTACCCCTACGTGTTTTGAATCCGCTCTCGTCTCTTTTCTTCGAGTCCAGGAATTCTCGTGGTTGGGTTTCCGTCGTACCTTTAGGGTTTTGCTCCTTCTTCGATAACGGTGTTGCTACATCTGGTCTTCATGCTTTCCGAGGAATCCCTCGTCTATGGTGCCGTCCTTTGTTCTTTGTTTGTGCCTTCCGGTGTTTTCTGACGCGATGACATCATCTGCGTCAGATCCGATGCAGAGTCTGCATCCCTCCTTTGTTCCGAACCTCGCTTGTCGAGATCTTCAGTCTGAATCCTGTGGGTTGGTTGCATAATCTGTCTATTCGTGTACAGAGTAATGCTTTGAGTGCGGGATGGAGTCGCGACCATACCATTACTCGTATCATTCGCTCGGTATATTGAATAGTGGATCGATGCAATTTTACTCCTTCCATGAAAGTTAGAGGTGACCTTACCTTTAACTTCGTCTTTGTTTCCCGGCGTGTTCTCTTGACGAACAGGGACAACGACCTCTTGTTAGTGGTGTCGCGAGGATCTACACGAAGCGAGAAGCGAATCGCCGACCTTTCCCGGTACCATGAGGCGGATCTCGAGGCGAGATCCATTGTTAGTGGTGTCGAATTGTGGCATCCATAAAACCACTACTAGAAAATCGCGTTGGTTTTGTGCATCGCATCATCATAATCGCATGTCTTGTCTTGCATCAAAGATAACATCAAGATGCATCTATTTGTTTGAAATCATTTTGCTAAAAACCTAATTTTGTTCTCTATATTAAACGCCTGCGTCTTTATTCAAAACCCCAAAACCGGGCTTGTCGGATTATTTATTTGTCTAGCATCGGTTTGCAAAGTTCCGTTTATAAATAATAAAATATTTAATTTATTTTAGTAGGCAATCGAGCAGGCCAACCCGACCGACGACCACCCGTATACAACAATCGGTCCACCACCAGCCCTACCTAAATCCTATAGCTACCCGGCTACCTACCCATACACCCCATCCACATCACAGCCACTCCCTTGCGCCACCTCACCCTCTCTTCCCCCAATCAAACCCGCCACATCACCCAAGCCCCACCCCCTCTCTCTTCCTCCACCCCACTCACCTTCCTGCTCTACACACGCACGCGCCCACACCCATGCCATCACCCCACCAGCCAACCCCGTCCCCTCTTTCTCTCACCTGCTACTGGTCCCACCCCATGTAGCCGCTCCCACCTCCCCAGCCACCCTGTGGTCCACTCCCCTGCCTCGCGCTCCCCGTCCCTGTTCCTCTTCCTGCCCCGTAAGCGCCCAGCTCCCCGCGCGGCCCCGTTGCCTCTCTTCCTCCCTGGCCCCTTCCCCTCTGCAGCCGCCCGACGCGCTCGCCTCCAGCTCTCTCGCCTTGCCAGCCTCCCTCCCGCTTCCGCCCTCAGCCAGCTCCCTCGGCTCGCGTGCTCTGCCCGGCCGCTCCTCTCTCCTCAGCCGCTTCTCTCGCCCGCCCGGCGCCGCGCCCTAACCAGCATCTCCTCCGGCCCACGCCCTCGCCGTCTGCCCGCTTCGCCAAGGTCGTCCGCCGCTCGCCATCGCCCGCCGTCCTCCTCCGCCCAGCGACTCGCCGTCGACCTCCACCTGGCGTCCTCCCGCCTCCAACAGCCCCGCCCTGCCCGCCCGGCCGTCGCCTTCGCGCTCGCCTCATGCCCGGCCCGCCATGCGCCGTCCACAGGACCCAAGCCGACCCGGCCCGTGCCCGCCAGCCGTCCCAGCGCATCCTCGGCTGCTGCAGCACCGCCAGCGCCAGCAGCGTCCTTGCAAGACGTCTGAGTACCAACAAGGGCCAAACCAAGTTCTTCTGCACCGTGAAGCCACAGGCGGAGAGAACCCATGGCACCGAAGATCCCCGGACCCGATAACCCGAGGGCTATGCCACTCAAGTGCTTCTCTCGGGCAAGACCCTCGACGAGATCTCCTACATGGAACCGAAAACCGGATGCCAAGAACCACGCCACGGATCTGGCAAGTTCACCATCGAGAAAACCAAGGTCGTCGACATGGAACCGTTGGACGCCAAGTACTCCTTCGGATGCGATGCAGAATCCGACGATAAGAACATCGACACAGCGCCAAGTGCTTCGCCCGAGCAAGGCCGACCGACACGCGGACGACAAGTTCTTCCCGACGACAAGATCTTGACGAAGAACCGAAGAACACATGTGCGACAAGTACTCCCTCGAGAACGTCAAGTATTTCACCGACACCGAGTCCGCCGAGAACCGGATGCGACAAGAGCTACCCGTTCGAGAACGTTCCATGAGACCGACCGTCGAACCTGGACCACGGACCTGTCGAACCCCGAACCCCGGAACCCAAGATCGTCGAGCCCCCTCTGATGTGTGACCCCTTTTCCTCGAACCCTATTTTATAACATAATAACAACTTGTTGCATATTGAATTGTCATTCATCTCGCATACATATCTGTGGTTTGGGGGCCTTATGCCGATTCACCTAATAATTAAATATGGGGCCCATATGCGGGCAAATCTAGCCTTATATTGGCCTCATTTAAACATGTGTAGCGAACCGGTTCCATCTGTTGCATTGCTAAACAACATTTAAATTGCGGGGTAGCTAAACAACATGAACCCTCTAATAAGTGTCGGGACCCCGGTTCCACTTAATTTGACCTAATTGCATCGCACCTTGCCATGCCATACATCATACATGCATCATGCCGATCTCTGCCGTGTATTAAATATTGCATCCGGTGTTTCTTCTAGTGTTTTGCTTCTTCGCGGATAAGGCCGTTGAGTTGATGTGAGCTTACCGATCTTGGTTGAACCTTCGACAATGTTTTCGGTGAGCATCTCCCCTTTCTACCTATCTTACTTTTATAGTCTTTATTCCCTCCTGTTGATCTATTGCTATACGTGTTGCGATGCTCTAGTTTTCGGATAACCCTTGCGACCATATATAGCCTTGGACACCTCCTATTACATTGTTTGTTAGATAGTTGGACCAGCGTGTCGTAGTCGCTTGCTCAAGTGTTTTGCTTGTCGTCAAGTACCACCTTTGTTGGAGATTGCCGCATGTTGGCGTTGGAGATGATCATGGTTTTACTTATTGTTCACTTTAATTCTGTTTAACAACTAAAATTGAATTAAGCGGAGGCATCGGTGGGTGATAGGTAAGATTTGGTTTCGATCGCCCACTTGTGTCCCGTGGGACCCGAGTTCTTGACACTGTTAGAGATCGAGCGCTAACCACAGGTGGGGAGATATGGGCCCCCCATCGATAATTACCTGATTTCAAAGTATTGTACTGGGGGCCACAACTAGTTTGGGGTGTTTTTACTATCCTGTACTTATGCCATGCTACTTATGTACTTACGTTTGTGTGAGGAGCACGCTGTACTGTTTAGGAAGCGGAATGTTTTCGCGGTATCGGCGGTCCTGTTTGAGGCGTCTTGTCGTTCTGACCATTGTCGCAAACCCTAAGTCCGTCTCGAGACCGCCGACTTGCGGGTGTACTTAGTGGGGTGGCCCCGTGCTTGCTTTGGGTGCAGGAACGTCGTGACTTAGGCCCCGACATACCGATGGGTGTATGTTAACCGATCGGCAAAAGGGTCAAGTGCCTGTGGATACTTTGGTGCACCCCTGCAGGGTTTAATCTTTTCGAGAAGCCGTGTCCGCGGTTATGGACGACTTGGAGCACAGTGCTTGATCATAGACAACTATAACTAAAGTTTATTGTTTTAAATTGACTTGTTTCCGGTATGACTAGTAATCAGCTTCACCACAACGGAATGGCTAAGTAAAAGTACCAACAACTGCTGGGTTTTGGGGTTTATCACATGCCAATTGTATCTGACTAGTAAGTGCTGCCACTGTCACGGAATGGTTAACTAAAAGTGCCCACTGTTTATTTTATCAGGATGATTATCTAAACGACTAGTAAAGTGCCATAACTAAAATGAATAAGTAAAAGCGCCAACCGTGTGAGTTCCTCGGTTGACTTCCTCGTTTGGTCTCGAGGGGAAACACCAGACGGGTTTGTTTGGTGATAGCTTCAGTTGGATCCGGTTAGGTCATTCTTATCCCTCTCGATATCCGCCATTGTATCGAGTCTCTATAGGTTGTTTAGTGCATCTTTGCTGCCGCCATCCACCATACCTATGTAGGCGAGGGCGAATTCTAGCCTCGCCGTGTCTTGGCCTCGATCTTGACGCTCCTCTTTTCCTTTGCCCTTTGTCGGCACCTTTTGTTTAAGCAGGTTTTGAGATCGGCGCCGTTAGCGAGGTTACCCTTCCGGCTTGGCTCGGGGTTACGGGCGCCATTGGTTATTCTTCGAGCTCTTAGCCCCATTTGCATCTTGTCCGTAGTCGGACGCCTATCGCTTTTCAAGGTGATTTGGATCTTTGTATATTATATTTGTATTCTTGACTCTTGATCATTTGTATATATCTGTTCTGTGGGTCCCATCGAGGACTGTTGTGTAATGTTATTACTTTGCTTTCCACCCGCACGAAAGTGCCTGGTGGGCACCTTCGAATCGTTTCTATGCGGGTTTGGCGAGTTTTTCTAAAACTTGCATAGGACCGATTCTGAGGGTGTTACAGTTGCCAGGCAAAGATGTCCATATTCTCACGGAGGAACTCGACGAGCGTGCTTTCCTATTCAGGGTCCAGGTTCGTCCCAATGGCGGTGGTCTTGGAGGCATCTCCTACCACAAGTTCCACCTACTTGGTCTCGTTGGCGGCCTTGAAGGAGGGATCAGAGTCAGAAAACTGCTTCTTCGATGCTGGCATCTCCGAGGTATCAACCTTTCCTATGGATCTCCTTGAATTCTTCACTATAGAGGATATCTTCTGCAAAGGCTGCTTCTCCAATCTCGCAGTCCCTTGCCTTTGAGAAACTTCCGGATACGGTGATGACAACGTTTGATTTGGGTATCTTGAGCTTGTTGTAGACGAAGCATGCTTTGGCCATGAAGGAGTGGAAGATGTCGCGTCCGAATATGACGTGGTACACGCTCGTGAAGGGGACCACCTCGAAGGTCATGTGTTCTTGGCGGTAATTGTTAACATCACCAAAAGCGACCAGAAGCGTGATGCACCCAAGGGACCAAGCCTCCCGGCCAGGAACTGCGCCATGGAACATGGTGCTAGTCCGCCTTAGGTTGGTCTCCGTCAAGTTCATCTTGTGCAGTGTATCCAGGTACATGATGTTGATGCTGCTTCCAATATCCACCATGCATTTGGTGAACTCATTACCGTCGATCAGGGGGTTGATGACCATGGCGTATTGGTTCTCCGTTGGGATGAGGTCTGGGTGATCCTTCCTGTCCCAAGTGATTGGAACTTCTGACCAGCGCAGGTAATGGGGAACTGGGGGTAAGGTGGCCATCAGTATCCTCATCGAGGTATTTTATGCCCGAACAATAGGGGTGCCAAGGAAAGTGTGGTAGATGGCAGCCTTCTTCTCGAAGGGGTTCTTGCCTTTGTCATCTCCCTTGTCGGCGTGCTTGGGGTCAACGTCCTCGTCCATATCACTTGAATCCTTCGACTCCTCTTCCCTCTTCTTCCCCTTGCCCTTGCCTCACGGTCTGTTCTTCCAGCTTCGCCTATAGCCGGACTCTGGGTCTTCCTTGAGGTCGTTGACGAACTTGCAATGGCGATTGGGGTGAGTAGCTTTGCCGGTGGCATAGAGGTGTACAAGGAATGGCATATCACGGTACTCCTCGTATGTTTGGGGAACACGGGACGCTGCCGGGGTAGTTTCACTACCTCGCTGCTGTCCACGACCAGCTCCCCGTCC
Source organism: Avena longiglumis (assembly GCA_030063025.1). NCBI lineage: Eukaryota > Viridiplantae > Streptophyta > Magnoliopsida > Poales > Poaceae > Avena > Avena longiglumis. Next base: position 485,040,066 of record CP125976.1, read on the forward strand.
TCGGCAATGCTGTCTGCCATCACCTCGTCCTACAAACGTCATCGCCACCATGTCGGAGGTTTGCTTTTCTTCTGGCGGGCTCTTCCACTTGGTGTTATTGGTCCTCTTAGCTTGGGTTGGAATGGCTATTGCCGGCAAGGAGCCGCGAGCATCGTCATAGGCAGCCGGGAACTCACTGGCCAGCTAGATCATCTGACTGAGATCGAGCATGTGATTGTCCTGCAGGCATTTCAACTTATGTTGGAGCAACGTACCTTTTTCCAATCCATCGATGAAGGCGGCCATGGTGGTCTAATCGTGCACTCCTGCGCAGAAATTCTTCGTATCCAGCCAGCGGGAGAGGTAGGCTCGAGATGTCACGTCTTTCTCTTGCACGCACCGCTGTAGATCGCCAACAGTGCAGGGACACTTATACGTGCCCTCGAAGTTCTTGGTGAATGCCTCTTGCATGTCCAGCCAGTTGCAAATGGACTTCTTTGGCAAGTCATCAATCCATTTGCGGGCCGTGTCTGTCAACATCAGTGGGAGGTACTTGACGGCAACGTTGTGGTTACCCTCGGCGATCTCCATCGCGTTGCCATAGTCCTGCAACCAGGTAGCTGGTTTGGCGGTGCCATCATAGGGCTTGATCGTCTTGTCAATACAGAATCCCTTGGGGTAATTTGCAGTCCGTATTACAGGTCCAAAGCAACGTGGTCCCAGGTACTGTCCTTCCCAGGCCTCATGAATTTTGTCCAAGCGTGAAAGTGCATCATATGGCTCTGGGCTTGTTCTTTTATTCTTGCCGCCAGGGGACGGGCTGTCTGAACAACGCGGGCCCCCTCCGCCATGGTGGCTGCTAGGTGGCGATGGAGGCGGAGGTGGCGGTGGGTTAGCCTTCTTGTTGTTTCCCTCTTGCGATGCCTCGCATTTGTCACAGTTGGTTGTCGTACGTGGAGGGTCATGGTGTGACCTGCTCTTGTGTCCCTGGGTGCGCTCTCCATCATGACGGGGTTGCTCCGCGTTGTCGCGAATGACGATGTCGCCCTATCTTGGCGGAGGCATGTCCGTATGATGGTGAGCCTTTGGGTATTCGCTATGTCGGGGAGATCGGGGTGATGGAGATGGGCGACGAGGATGAGCTTTTCCTCCGTGGTCGGAGGATATGGGGATAGCATCCTTCCTGTTGCGCGCATCCCTCCGTCTTCGTTCTGATGAACCCGTCTGGGACCCGACATCCTGAGGAGATCGCTCCCTTGGCGACTTAGGATTGCTAGACTGGCAGTATGCTGGGTCAGACTCCAGCCTTTGAGAGGTGGCCTTTTCCTGCTGTTTGGCCTCCTTTGCAACAAGGTCATAGACATGTTCCATAGCTGCGGGTGATCTATCCTGCTCCAGAAGGGTCTTGGCGAGGACTAAGTTGAGGATAGGAGTGGGCATGACCTGCATGCCTTCGCTGTCAATGTATGGCTTGGCTTGTGGCGGCTTCGGGGGAGCCCATCCTAGGTTGCGTTGTCACTAGGATAGTTGATGATGCGAGCCAGAGCTTTCCTAGCCTTCTAATGCTTGAGCAGAGTCTTGTACTCGGCCTCCATGGCTCTAGCTTTCTAGATTGACTTTTGCGCCTTGGCCAGATCTTGATCTAGCTTTGCGCCTTGCTCCGCGATGGCATGCGCTTCCTCCAGCAGCTGCTGGCACTTCTCTTCAAGCTGGACCACGTTCCGTATATGAGCCACGGTCATGGGCTCGACGAGCAAATTGATGTACATCGCTCTATCAGCTGGAGTGACTTGGGAAGCCGTAGACGTAGATGCCGGAGGTGGCGGGTTTGCAGTGTTAGGGTTACCCGGACCTACGTTGAGTACCTACGGTTGCTGCACTAGGTTAGGCGGAGGGTGCATGGCCTTTGCGCGATCATTTTCGGCAGCATCAGGTGGTCCCTTCCCCTTGTCCAGTGCTTTAGGCGAAGCTTGTCCGGGTTGATCTTCTTCCATCACACTCCCAATGGAGACGAACACCTCTCAGGATGTGATGGCTTTGCGGCCTACTCCTCGCGCCTGATATCCTCCTCCATCTCCTGCATAGCAAAGTCGAGTTCCTTCGGGTTGAAGTCTATATCCTCTGAGTCCGTGCTGATGTCGGCTTAGAGTGCATCCAAAATAGAGTCGGAGGGTGCCGGGGCTTCCTCGATGACTGCAGGGACGATGACTGGAGGCACTGGTGGCGGTGGCGGAGGCGGCGGGGTGCCGGGAACATCCGCGAGCATTGGCTAAGCTTCTGCGTTAGCGGCTGCGTAGTTGTTGACGGTGTGGACCATGACTTCAAAAGTGAGGTGCCCCGAGGCATGTAGCCTCCTTAGCGTATGCCGGAGAAGTGTACCACGGTCCAGTCCTTCCACAAAGTGATAGATAGCATCATCATTGGGGTAATGTTACAGATTGGCCCGTATACGGAGGCACCTGGCGAGGTAATCGTGGGGGGTTTCACCCTCTCTCTGAACACAATGCGCTAGATCGAAGATAGTCACCACGCCGATTTAACCGGATCTCGCTCAGATGCTCGCGAAGCCGGGCAGCGATCTTCCACCGTTATATCCTGCACAGGGGCGGTTTGGGTGGGCCTTGAATTTTTCTGATCTAAGCCGGCAAACTCCAACGAGAGATCAAACTTCGATCCTTCCGTGAATGTATCCTGCCCGTAGGCGGTCCGTGCGGGCCTTGACGATCCTCCGTCTTCTAAGGAACTAGTGCCCGAGTCGGTTTCGCCGATGAAGAGGTGGATGTCCCTGATTGGGACGATCAAGCATCGGGTGGGGTTCGTCTTTTCCGGGATCCAGAACTCGTCGAGAGGGACGATCTTCCAGAGAAGCGAACACAACCGATGGCTATGGTTTCGCCGATTCCCGCGAAGAGCTTCGACCTCGCTCGTTGTAGAGCCTGAAGCGCCTCTTGCCCCACGGTGGGCGCCAACTGTCGTGGTATTGCTGACGAGTACGCCATGGAGGGGTCCTCACAGTGCGTGTTTAGAGATGTGGGGTAAGGCGAAAGGTTTGCGGGTACGAGGTAACACATCTTACCCAACTTCAGATCCCACGACGGTGCAGAATCCTACTCCTGCTATAAATCACTATGATGGCAATACGCCGAGTTACGGGGATTGGTTTGCTATGCGCGATATGAGTTGAGTTATCTGATTTTTGCCTTAAAGGCTCCCGTAGGTACGACTTAGTCGCCAGATCCTAGGGTTACAGGCAAAGTCCTTAATGGACAGGTTACATAGTCCTACACGGTACACAACTAATCTAACGTGTCTTGCACTTCAAGCCTCCGGGTACGCTGGTGACTCCTTCGTAGCCTTCCTTTATCTGGCATGGGCCTCCCTTCTGGATCCATCTAACTGGGCCGACCAGCAGGCCATAGGCCTTGCTACCAATGGTGGGCCACCCGGGTTATCCAGATTAGAGACATGCAATGGTGATACCCATTTAGCATATCCCCAACATCCACCCCTCCCCGAGAGGGACCACAGTGCAAGTCCATCTCCATCTCCGTTGCCTCCGCCTCTGCCCACTAACTCAAATGGCCAAAAGCAGAAGAATAGCATCGCTTTGTCGAGGGATAACCGACGCGGAAAACGACAAGATCCCCTACCAAGAGTACCGCCGCCTCATCCCAAGTTAGCTTACCATCGGACTAATGAGGAAAACAGGCTGACCTCCCAAGCCGAAGTGAAGGCCCATTTTGCACCAAAAAAACCCGAGCCAAAGGTGCAAATTGATCCGAAAGTCAAGAAGAAATTTAAGGAAATGCTTGCGCAACCACCCCAACATGTGTTATATAGGAAACATTACTATACACGTTGTCTTATAAATACAGTGAAAGAGAAGACATCAAGCAGTAGTGCAATAGGCAGAAGCTTAAGAGAAGTTCCCTAGCTCGGCAAATAGGCAAAACAATCGACCCCCCGCTCAAAGTGTTACTCCCGCCCGCTCAAGGTGCAATAAATATGGAACACGCTAAGCAATTATCCAAGGAGTGTCTAATGAGTCTTGAAGATATCCTAGGCGCCGGAGAATTCGCCAAGGCATCAATGGCGCAAAAATATGTCTACGGGGAGCCTTTGGACAACAATGAGGCATTCCATCTTCTGTCAACACAAATGCGTCTTTTGCATGACTGGTACTTGAAAGCCACAAAGGAAGAGCTACAATTTCTCTTAGTGAAAGTTGGAGATGAGTACTTCATCCAAACGAGATCTCTCTTGAACTTTGTGAATTATTTCAGTTATTCAACCAAGAAGTCCTCGACAAGTCCCTCGTTAGCTGCTATTGTCTGTAAGTAATTAAGTCTCTGTGTCAGCTCGTTCAATTCATTGCCTGTAATTATCCTTACTATATCCTTTTGTACGCTGTTATGCAGAATGAGGATTCAGGAATATAAAAGAAAGAGAATCCATTTCGTTGGGTTCTTTGACCCAAATCGAGTTAATGAACATACGCTAAGGTCGAAGCCTAAGAAAATAGAGCTTAACTTGCTAATATTTTTAAAGGAGCAATATTACAGTACACAAATTCTATTTCCTTATAACTACCGGTGAGAGTCTTACTGTCTTGTACACATTCACTTTTTGCTTACTCGTGTAATTGATGAGTTATACCCATGTATATTAACATGCGCATCATCCACTGGATTCTCCTAAATATTAATGTTGATCATGCAAGCGTTGAAATCTCGGACTCGTTAAAGAAAAGCATGAAAGACTGCCGCAGCATGCTTACTATGTTCTAAAAGTAATTTCAATCATTATCGCACTATATTCGTCTCTTTCATTCATTCTCTAAGATGTCGAGTAATTAATAACTCATTCATTCATTTCTTTTTTGTCGGACAGGGTTTGGAAACACTTCACGAAGGAGGTTGTGGGTGAATGGCGTAAGGAGCTGACTTTTCATCCGGTCCCGGTAAGTAGTACGAGAGCTAGGTCCACGCATTTTTTTCAATTCTAGTCTTAATACAATTATCATGCTTGATTATTATTTGATTGAATTATATTCTCGAAAGTAATGCGAGGCAGCCGCAAGGGACTAATTTATGTGGATACTACATATGCAAGTTTATTCGTGGTTGTATTGAGCAGGGCACAGACTTTTTTTAAGTACGTAAAATATATATTCACAATTTATTTTATACCATAATTTGTGTTGAGTTCCATTCATTATGATCTACTTCTTTATATATAGTTGGATACGATGCGGGATAAGCTCTTCCCATATGAACGACTACTAGCAATTCAAGAGGAATTTTCAGGATTTTTGCTTAAGGAGTTTATACATCCAAAAGCAGAATACAATTTGAGGAATAGAAAATAAAGCATCCATGTAATGTAATGATTTTCATGTAATCAAATAGACGGGCTCTAGTCCCGGTTGGGACTCGTATACCAAGTTGTATATATTTATGTACGTATGCAGTATACAGTAGCGTAGAATAAGTATATGAAAACTTATTTGAAATATAAACACAAAATGAAAAATAATTGTACAAAAAAGAAAACCCTAAAACCCATCTCCTACCGCGGCAACCGTTTTCCCCAAGACGCTGCTACGGCGGAACATTTTTAGTCCCGGCTCGTTTTACAAACCGGGACTAAAGGTCTGGCTTAGCGCACTACAACCAACCATGTGGAGATCATTTAGTTTTAGTTTGTATCAAAACCGGAACTAAAGGTTCTACTTTTAGTCCCAATACGGTAGTTTCAGATGCACATCTGGGATTAGAGGCCCTTACGAATCGGGACCAGACGTCTGTTTCGACTAGTAATCTAACCGTACTTAGATGGACACAACTTGATAACCCAAAACTAGTCCTATCTCTAAAATCTCGCACGTGTCATTTGTTGGAATTTGGTGTATATTGGGTTGTTGGCCCATTAGACAAATTCTGAAATTCTCTTTGGCCCACTTATGCATGGCAGCATATGGCTGTGCTAGTGGTGCTAAAGTTTAGTCCCACATTGCTAGTTGAAGGGGAGTTGGACCACCTTATATAGTAGAGTGTTGCACCACTCACTAAGGTGTGACAAGAAGAGTATCCCTCGCGCACTCCTCCTCCGAAGCCGCCCGCCTCGCCTCGCCACGCCTCGTCACGACGCGCGCGCGCCGCGGGTTACGGGAATCTCGCCGAGCCAAGCTTTATTTTGCTTGTTGGGAAAACTGATTATGAGTCATTAACGGACGCGTTAATTACAGCCGTTTCCAGTTTTCATGGACATGGACTGTTACCGACTCGGACGTGGGCTGAGCCCACGATCCTCCTAACCTGCACTATATAAAGCGTCCGAGCTAAACCTAATCGGTGCGAAATCAATCCTCACACGCGCCTACCTCCAGAACCTTGCGCCGCCGTCTTCTCCATCCCGCTTGCGGTACAACAGATCAGGGATGAGGCCTCCGGAACCCCGCCTCTCGTGAACCTGTACGGGTGAGGGGCGATCAGGTTTTTGGGGAGCGCTCAAGCGCGACTACTGGCAACCACGACGTCGTCCGACGGCGAGTTCCCGAACGACGACTTCTTCCCGGACGTCAGCGACCTCTTCGACAACCTCAACATGGGCGACGCTGCTGCAACCGCTGCGGCTGCTATTCAGCCTACACTGTACGTGATCCTCAATTGTCTTTTTCGAATTATGCTAGAGTTCTTTGTTCTAGCGTTTGGTGTAGATGTGATAGGTTTATCTCCTATAGATGTAATCTGTTCATCTATTTTTTTGATCTGCATAATTAGTTTTAGTACCGTTTGTATGATCATGTTTTATCAATTTATTATTCGGATTAAATTATATGGATTATTGTTTATATTTCCAACAATCCAAAAAACTGATTATAGGCAACTGAATTCCACTGGTGTAGCCACGGCTACTAGGCCACCTCCTTTTGATGGCATGCACTATAAGAGATGGCAAGAGCAGCCTTCTGGTTTGAAAACCTAAACGCTATAGCGCCACTCTTGGCAAGCTGAAGGAGATCTTCTGTGGCGAGGCGAGCTTTAAGAAAGCCGATACCATGTTTATGGCGGCTTTGTTTAGTGTTCTTGGGGACAACATTGTTGACCCTTATATGTCATTTGATAATGGCAAGGACGCGTGGGAAGCGCTCGAGGCCAAGTTTGGGGTCTCGGACGCGGCCGAAATGTATGTCATGGAGCAATGCTATGACTACAGGATGGTTGATGAGCGCTCCGTCGTTGAGCAAGCTCATGAGATACAATCACTTGCCAAAGAACTTGAGTAGTTCAAGTGTTCCTTACCGGACAAATTTGTGGCTGGTGGCATTATTGCCAAGCTTCCTCCTTCGTGGAGGAACTTTGCTACTTCTACAAACATAAGAGACAAGAGTTTTCCGTTACGGATCTCATTGGGTCTCTTCATGTGGAAGAGAAGGCGAGAGCAAAGGACAAAACTGCTCGAGGACTTGAGGGAGGTTCTACTGCCAATTTAGTGCAGAGGAAAAACTTCCAATCCCACAAGTTCAAGAATAAGAACAAAACTGAAAGAAAGGGAAAGTTCGACGGCAAGAACAAGGCCACGCACTCAACCAACTTCAAGAAAAAAATGATAAGAGGAAAGGCTCTTGCCACGTCTGTGGTGATCCTGATCATTGGGCTCCTAGCTGCCCTAATCGCTTTGATAAGCGTCAACAAGGGAACAGCGGCAAGACCGTGAATGTTGTTATTAGCGATACTGAGATGAAGGATGCTGGGTACGGTATTTTACCTACTATCCTTTCAGTATGTCATTTTCCTGATTGGTGGATAGACACGGGTGCTAATACACATGTATGTTCTGATATTTCCATGTTTTCCTCTTATCAGGTCTCAAGGACCTCTTCCGTGCTGATGGGAAACGGCTCACGTGCTTCTGTTCATGGTGTTGGTACGGTAAATCTGAAGTTTACTTCGGGGAAGACCGTACAGCTGAAGAATGTGCAGCACGTTCCCTCCATCAATAAGAACCTCGTCAGCGGATCGCTTTTATGTCGAGATGGCTTTAAGTTGGTTTTTGAGTCCAATAAAGTTGTAATTTCTAAATATGTACAATTTGTTGGAAAGGGTTATGAGTGCGGAGGTCTGTTCCGCTTGTCTTTGTCAGACTCATGTACTAAAGTTATTAATCATGTTTGCAATGATAATGAGTCCAATGTTTGACATTCACGGCTCTGTCATATTAACTTTGGTTGCATGACGCGGCTAGCCAATATGAGTTTAATTCCGAAATTTACCACTGTCAAAGGTTCTAAGTTCCAAGTTTGTGTGCAAGCAAAGCAACCTCGCAAGTCTCATACATGCGGGCAGAAACTTAGCACCACTAGAACTTATACATTCAGATCCTTGTGAGATGAATGGTGTGTTGACAAAAGGTGGAAAAAGATACTTTATGACGCTGATTGATGACTCCACTAGATACTGCTATGTTTATCTCCTGAAATCTAAAGATGAAGCTTTGAACTACTTCAAAATCTATAAAGATGAGGCAGAAAACCAACTTGATCTTAAAATCAAGCGGCTCAGGTCGGATCGTGGTGGAGAGTACTTTTCAAATGAATTTGATTTATTCTGTGCGGAACATGGTATTATACATGAGAGGACGCCTCCCTACTCACCTCAGTCAAATGGGGTGGCCGAAAGAAAGAACCACACTCTAACTGATTTGGTTAACGCCATGTTAGATACATCTGGTCTTTCCAAGGAATGGTGGGGGGAGGCGCTAATGACTGCGTGTCATGTCCTAAACCGTTTTCCTGTAAAGGATAAAACCATGACTCCATTTGAGGAATGGGAAAAGAAAAGGCTTAAACTCTCTTACTTACGAACTTGGGGTTGTTTGGCGAAAGTCAATATTCCAATATCCAAGAAGCGAAAGCTTGGACCAAAAACCGTTGATTGTGTTTTTCTAGGATATGCTTTTCATAGCATTGGCTATAGATTTTTGATAGTAAAATCTGAGGTATCCGACATGCATGTTGGTACAATTATGGAGTCGAATGATGCGACTTTCTTTGAGGACATCTTTCCTATAAAAGGCATGTCTAGCTCATCAAATCAGGAGATGACTAGTTCATCTAGTCAGGAATTTTCTATAATTTCTGAACCCACTATGCCGATAGAACACTCTGATGATCCTGTGGAGGATGACAATGAAGCTCCCAAAAGGAGCAAGAGACAAAGGACTGCAAAGTCATTTGGTGATGATTTCATTGTGTACCTTGTGGATGATACTCCCACTTCTATTTTAGAAGCCTATGCATCTCAAGATGTTGACTACTGGAAGGAAGCTGTCCGAAGCGAGATGGACTCCATCTTAGCTAATGGTACTTGGGAAATCACTGATCGTCCTTATGGGTGTAAACCTGTAGGATGTAAATGAGTGTTCAAGAAAAAGCTTAGACCTAATGGTACTATTGAAAAGTACAAGGCACGTCTTGTGGCTAAGGGTTATACCCAAAAGGAAGGTGAAGACTTCTTCGATACCTACTCACCTGTAGCCAGATTGACCACTATTCGAGTACTACTTTCCTTGGCTGCCTCACACGGTCTTCTCGTTCATCAAATGGACGTTAAGACAGCTTTTCTAAATGGAGAGCTAGATGAGGAAATTTATATGGAGCAGCCTGACGGATTTGTGGTAGTTGGTCAAAAAGTAAAGGTGTGTAAGTTAGTGAAGTCTTTATATGGTCTTAAGCAAGCTCCTAAGCAGTGGCACGAGAAGTTTGAAAGAACTTTAACTGCTGAAGGCTTTGTTGTAAACGAAGCTGACAAATGTGTGTACTATCGCCATGGTGGGGGCGAGGGAGTAATTATGTGTCTCTATGTTGATGACATATTGATATTCGGGACCAACCTCGCTGTTATTGAGGAGGTCAAAGAGTTCCTATCTCGCTGCTTTGAGATGAAGGACTTGGGAGTGGCTGATGTAATTTTAAACATCAAGCTACTAAAGGATGACAATGGTGGGATTACATTGCTTCAGTCTCACTATGTGGAAAAGATATTGAGTCGCTTCGGGTATAGCGACTGCAATTCTTCTCCAACGCCTTATGATCCGAGTGTGCTACTTGAAAGAATCAAGGATGCTAAAGATCAATTGAGATATTCTCAAATTATTGGATCACTCATGTATTTAGCCGCTACTAGACTGACATCTCCTTTGTCAGAAGCAAACTGAGTCGATTTGTGTCAAATCCTGGAGATGATCATTGGCATTCTCTTGAAAGAGTTTTGCGCTATTTGAAAGGCACTGCGAGTTATGGTATTCACTATACTGGGTATCCTCAGGTACTTGAGGGTTATAGTGATTCAAATTGGATATCTGATGCTGATGAGATTAAGGCCACAAGTGGTTACTTGTTTACACTTGGTGGTGGCGCTGTTTCCTGAAAGTCTTGCAAGCAGACCATCTTAACGAGGTCAACAATGGAAGCAGAACTCACAGCATTAGACACGACCCGTTGAAGCGAGTGGCTTCGTGAGCTCTTGATGGACTTACCTGTGGTTGAAAAACCAATACCCGCTATCCCGATAAACTGTGATAATCAAACTGTGATCGTCAAAGTAAACAGTTCTAAGGATAATATGAAGTCATCAAGGCATGTGAAGAGGAGATTGAAATCTGTCAGGAAACTGAGAAACTCCGGAGTTATTGCGTTGGATTATATCCAAACATCTAAAAACCTGGCAGATGCTTTCACAAAGGGACTATCACGTAATGTGATAGATAATGCATCGAGGGAGATGGGTTTGAGACCCACACTATGAGTTGATCCCAGGGCAACCCACTCTATGTGACTGGAGATCCCGTGAATTAGAGATGGGAGACAAGCTGTTGGTCAGCTGAGAGGAGAGTATCCCCATATTATATTTACATCTCCATAAAGATGCAATACTCTCTTATTCTGCATGGCAGGTTGATATTTATCTTAATGTGTTCCAAGTGGCTTTTTATAGCGGAGATGTTGTCCTGCAGAACATCTCTTGAGGAATACACCTATATGAGTCTGACTGTCAAACGTCGCAGTCCGTGAGAGTTGGGTGCTCTCTAATAAACTCATGAAAGGCCCTGGAGTATGACGCATAAGCTCCAAACCATGGGGAAGCCGACGATAGCCCTGTACCGGTCTAGATTTTGTGTGAAACTAGCGTGCAGAAAACTTGTAGTTTAAGACATAGTCCACTATTCAAGTTGCTAGCTAGTGTAGCATGAAGTTTAACGTGGAAGTTCAACTTAACAGTCTCCACTACACACCGGTATATAAAACAATGTTCTGGAAGAAAAGTGATGTGATGTGCCAATGAGACTTTGTGGGGGATTGTTGGAATTTGATGTATATTGGGCTGTTGGCCCATTAAACAAATTCTGAAATTCTCTTTGGGCCACTTATGCATGGCAGCATATGGCTGTGCTAGTGGTGCTAAAGTTTAGTCCCACATTGCTAGTTGAAGGGGAGTTGGACCACCTTATATAGTAGAGTGTTGCACCACTCACTAAGGTGTGACAAGAAGAATAGCCCTCGCGCACTCCTACTCGGCCGCCCGCCTACCTCGTCACGACAGCTTGGCCATGGTTGCGGAATCTCGCCGGAGCTTTTATCGTTATCGACTCGGACGTGGGCTGAGCCCACGATCCTCCTAACCTGCACTATATAAAGCGTCCGAGCTAAACCTAATCGGTGAATCAATCCTCACACGCCTACCTCCGTAACCTTGCGCCGCTTTGTCTTCTCCATCCCGGCTTGCGGCGTACCGCAGATCGGGACGAGAGCCTCGAACCCGCCTCTCGTGAACTGTGCGGGTGAGTCGCGATCAGGTTTTTGGGGAGCGCTCAAGCGCGACTACTGGCAACCACGACGTCGTCCGACGACGAGTTCCCTGACGACGACTTCTTCCCGGACGTCAGCGACCTCTTCGACAACCTCAACATGGGCGACGCTGCTGCAACCGCTGCGGCTGCTATTCAGCCTACACTGTACGTGATCCTCAATTGTCTTTTTCGGATTATGCTAGAGTTCTTTGTTCTAGCGTTTGGTGTAGATGTGATAGGTTTATCTCCTATAGATGTAATCTGTTCATCTACTTTGTTGATCTGCATAATTAGTTTTAGTACCGTTTGTATGATCATGTTTTATCAATTTATTATTCGGATTAAATTATATGGATTATTGCTTATATTTCCAACATCATTTAGCAGCAGTTGTCGAGGCATCGGCGATGAAGCAGGAAGGGCTAGCTTTGGTGAATAGAATGGGTTTCAACAGAATTCAAGCTCAATCTGACTCCATCGAGGCAATCCATGCACCAGGGATGAAGTATGGTGGAACAAATTAGCGACATTTTTTGCAAATTGTGTCGACGTGGTGACCTCTATTAGAATTGTAAAATTTAAGTATTATTCAAGAAAAGCATACCAGTAGCTTATGAGTTAGCTAGAGATTGCTTTTGTAATAGAAATTCCTGCAAGTGCATCGATGAACCCCTTAGTTTTCTTGTAAGTTATCCCGAAAACGATTTAACACTTGCTAGTAATTAATAAAATTTCGTAGCAGAATCCTCATGCTTCTCTAAACAAAAGAGGGTAAGATCTCTCAAATATCTATTCTCTTTGTCCTGAATTAATTGACTCAACTTTTTAAAATACGGATTTATCTATACATTACAACGTGACAAAGATGATTCAGTTAATTTGGGACGGAGGGAGTACGTGGACTCGTTCAGTTGGAGTAATTCTTACCTGCTTGTCACGCCTGCTGACGTTTGTGGAAAATACACTGCATTAATGTCGCGATGTAAACCTCTCTTTGGGCACGACATGCAATTGTTTTGTGGGGTTATATAGACTTCTTTCCGGTTGAAACCGATGTGTTCAATTGACAAATCTATGCAGTTCAAAACATCCAAACTTGATAGTAGTAGTAGTATTAAACAGATGTGAGATGGCCATCACATTTTCTCAGCTCTTTGACTGGTTCAGTCGCCATTCTTGACGGACGAGGTTCTTTATCCAAGATCATGGGTGAGTGAAGAAAGTTCAACGTGACACGCATACCCCGTGACCTACTCCATGACGCCTCCACCGAGGTACGCCGGCCGGTACCGCACTACAAATAGTACTCCGGGCGTTCAACTGTGAACACACACACACATCCATCAGTGAATCACAGACGCGCGCGCGCACACACACTGACGCATGGACGCCATGGCTTCTGCTGCTCCGGTGGTTGTGCGGCGCATGAAGCTGGGCTCGCAGGGGCTGGAGGTCTCGGCGCAGGGCCTTGGCTGCATGGGCATGTCAGTCGCCTACGGCGAGCGCAAGCCCGACATGGACTTGATCGCGCTCCTTCAGCACGCGATCGCCGCCGGCGTTACCTTGCTCGACACATCCGATAGCTACGGGCCTCACACCAACGAGATACTCATCGGCAAGGTTCTGTTCTGGGCTCTGAAGTAGTCCCATCTGTTCTTTGTTTTCGATCTATGGATGCACGCTCAAGGTGTTCGATGTAATGGCCGTACCTGATACCGACAGGCGCTGCAAGGCGGCTTGAGGGAGAAGGTGGAGCTGGCCACCAAGTTCGGCGTCGCCGAGAACTGGGAGGTGCGCGGGGACCCGGCGTACGTGCGGGCGGCATGCGAGGGCAGCCTCGCCCGGCTTGGCGTCGACTGCATCGATCTCTACTATCAGATCCGTATTGACAAGAATGTTCCCGTCGAGATCACGGTTAGGACGTATATATTCACTTCATTAAAACATTGAAGATATATATAGTTGTGTATACTGACGCGCCTGCTTTCTTGCCTTCTCGTCTCGTCAGATGGGTGAAATCAAGAAACTAGTTGACGAAGGGAAGGTGAAGTACGTTGGGTTATCTGAAGCCTCGGCGTCCACAATCAGAAGGGCACATGCAGTTCATCCTATTACTGCAATTCAGCTGGAGTGGTCTCTGTGGTCAAGAGATGTTGAAGAAGATATAATCCCAACTTGCAGGTATTTGCAACAATAGCAACCTACTCCTTGTCCCGATTTTCATTCGATCCAAAAATAATTTCACAATGCATACATATATTATCCTCCTCCTGTTGTGTGTAATTGTACAAAGAACCTCCTCATTGTTTTTGTTTCAGAGAACTTGGCATTGGGATTGTGGCATACAGTCCACTAGGCAGAGGGTTCCTATCCAGTGGACCTAAACTGGTGGACACATTATTAGAGAACGATTTTCGCAAGGTGAATGACCAGAAGTATATATAGCCATGAATCCATGATCCTACATGCGGCCAGCTAGCTTACTTTTTCTAACAAATATCCCAATGTATTTCCAGAACCTCCCAAGATTTCAACCCGAGAACATGGAGAAGAACGCTGCCATATTCGAGCATGTGAGTGAGATGGCCGCGAGGAAAGGATGCACGCCGTCGCAGCTTGCACTGGCCTGGGTTCACCACCAGGGAAACGATGTGTGCCCCATACCTGGCACGACGAAAATTGAGAATTTCAACCAGAATGTGAGAGCTTTGTCTGTGAAGCTCACGTCCGAGGAGATGGCTGAGCTCGAGTCCTATGCCGCCATGGAAGTTGTGCATGGTGATCGGTACCTCAAAAACCACCCCAACACCTGGAACGACTCCGAGACCCCTCCCTTATCGTCATGGAAACCCACTTAGATATTTCTTAAGGCCGGGATTCAGTGTGCGAAATTGCGGATGGTTCGTGTCACTGGTTCAAAATAGTTGCACATTATCAATATGATTAAATAAGAAGCCTGGTTAATATAAAATATGAAGCATTGAGCTAATAGAAGTGGATTTAAGTGGAAGACAATATACTTGGTGGAATGAACAATGAAGATCCTACTTATGAAAGGCTAACATACACTGCAATAAAAACCACCTTCTAACATGGTATGTTCCGTGGTAGAAGGCGAAGTTCGATAGAAGGGCCCTTTTATCGCCATAACAATTTTTACCACGAAAAGTAATACATGGTTGAAACAGAGTGGTAGACTGATCTACCACAATTCACCAAAATCTGTGTTAGATGTGCTCGCATCAACCACAGATGGCTATTGTGGTAGATAGATGAGATTGCACATCTACCTCATAAACAGTTCCATAGTATATGTACATGGACGTAGCTAGCTTTATTCAAGGGTATGCAATGAATATCCAATATTTTTTGTGAAAATAAATCAGTGCTTAAACTCATATACAAAGGTATATACGTATTGGTAGCTTTCTCGCGCGTATAACACATGAAAAATCAAGACATGCATACCCCTTTTGTTCCACGTTTTGTGCTCTGAATCTGGGTCTATCTGCATTTTCGGCTACTATCCTAGTTGGACATGCCAATTATTTTCTCAAAAAGGCCAGCCCAAGTGCATAGAACGAGCTCTGCCTCTTCATCAACTTTGTAAATTTTTATTTTGCTAAAAAACTATGTAATTTCTGATTCCCCCATTTGGGAATAGATAAACAATAGATTGTATATGTAGATTAATTCTAGCATAGTATTCAATGGGAATTTAAATAAAAACATTTTTATGTATATTGTTGATTTGTAGGTGTAAAAAGGAATATATATATATATATATATATAAAATGTATATTGTTGATTTGTAGGTGTAAAAAGGAATATATGAATTCTATTTTTACCCTTCTTGCATTGTAAATAAATAATTTAATCATTGTTACGACTACTACAATCAATGGGAATTTCCAGTTTTATTGATTATTGTGTACTTTCGTATCCTATTGTAACTTCGCATACCCAATACGAAAATCCTGGCTCCGCCATCGTATATGTAGCTCAGCGCCAGACCCAAAACTCAATTAACTGCTATTATGACACTTAAGTGTCAAGTGCCACATGGCAAAGGTGTTAAATTGTTGTGGTAGTAGCTACATCGAATAAAGTGATGTTGGGGAATGCATGGTTTTATATGGACAGAAAACACATGTATGAGCATCGTATAGATGCATAATTGAGAACCTGAAGAATACCTTAAAAATTCACACAATGGTTGGGGAATAACAAATGTCTCCCTGAATGTGTTCAAGAAACTGAAGCGGTCCAACTTGTATTTTAAGGTGCGAAGACCTCAAAATTAGATTCCCTGTGTTGCATAATATGCACACAAAGTCTGATGCCGAGAGAATTTGGACTCATGCAACTTGTGACCAATGGAATTGCTTTGTATGCAACATGTGCTACGGGTAGGATGTACATATAGTACGTTCCAAACAACAAAGAGGGTACTTTTTAAATACTTGTTCCTCATCCATCCGATTGAATCTTGTAGAAGTCTATATATCGAGCCGGAGATCGCTATGGAAATATTTTATCAAATACATAGAATACATACAATCTTATTTTATACCAGAGTGGTGATACAATGTATTGTGATATACAATACATATGTTCTGTTACAACATCACAAATAGACATGACTAAAATTGATCATTAAGAAGATAGTGGGACTAATTGAAGTCTCCAAACACGTTGTTTGAGGCATACTCAACGATCATGTCCTCTGTGCTCATAGGGTCCTCAAACTGCTGGAGAGTCATGGTGTTGCTAGGTCCAAGAGGAACATCTTGCGAACAACCAACTCCATTGGTGCCATCTGAATGAAGGTTGAAATTGGATCCAAACCTTTTCCCTTGAGGTGCTTTGCGTCCTTGGGATTGCTGGTAGAGAATTTAAAGATGCTTTGGTGACGAGGTTTTGACTCGTCAATGCCTATTGTTATGAGCTTGGGTTTTGGAGAAGATGGGGGTGCTGGAGATCGTGGAACGGTTAACAGACAAGCAACCAGGGGACACGAGATTTACCCAGGTTCAGGCCCCCGGAGGGAAAACCCTACTCCTGCTTGTCTGCTCTTGATTACAGCAGAACCGAAGGTTACAGGGGTGCGCAGATGCAATCTGGCGTGGAGGTGTGTATGCGGTGAAAAAGAGATTGACCCTCCTCGCCGTGCCCTCCTAGACTTTATATAGAGTTAGGCAGGTCTCAGGCACAGATCGAGTCGGTTACAAGTTTAGGGTTTGCCCCTTTGAATATTCTATCTGTTCTAGTCTTGCTCTCCAAGGATCCGAAGATGTCATTGGCTTAGGCCACCCGAAAATCTCCACATGCCGCGTATATTCTTGTGGGACTTCCTTGGACTGGACCAGGTATGCTAATATCGTGTACCCATAGGGTATAACCATGTCAGTAGCCCCTGAGTGTTCAGTCGAATCGTAGATTCGGCTGAGGACACTTTAATCTTTCAGGTGCAGCTGTTTCTGTTCATCAGAGAAAAAGAATGATTTTAGTGTGTAGGGATTGTTGATGCGTGTGCCTAAATCTCCTGACGGATCAGGGTTAGTTAACTGTCTTAGGGCAAAACAACATGATCTTCTTCAGACTCGAGTCCCTAGACTCTAACCTGGAACATATGCTGGCGTAATTCGACTCAGGCCGTTGAGGTCTTACAGGAGTTGAATCCTAGTAGTTTTCGAATGATGTACCCAACGCGTCCGTCGGGATTTTCATCCTGTTGGCACGAATTTTTATTAGTAGAGCGCAGTCAGGTGCGTTACCAGGCCATCAAATGGTATCTGTAGGTTTTATCTTTGCGTCGCAGACACAGTGAAAGTACCGACTTGATGCGACTAGAGGGGGGTGAATAGGCGTCTACCCAATTTTAATTTGTTTCTCACTTTTAGGCTCAACGAGAAATAAAGTTATCTAGATGTGCAACTAAGTGAACAACCTAAATGCAAGATAACTTACAACAACCACAAGAACGGTAAATAGCAAGAAGTAAAGGAAGGGAACGAAGTAACCGGAGCGGGGACACGGAGATATAATTCCCGTAGTTCACTCCCAAGGAGCTACGTCTACGTTGGAGAGGTGTCGGGGCCACACAAGGTCACCCGAGCGCCACAAAGGCCTCACCTTCTTCTCCGGTGAGCTCCCCCACAAAGGAGGCCTCACAATCCACTAACCGGTAACCTTGAAGGCGCCAACCGAAACCTTTACACCAAGGTTGAGGGGGAAGCTCCACAACTCAATTGGAGGCCCTCAATGACACCTCGAAGGTTCACAACACAAGCCTTAGCTCCGAGGATGCCCTACACCGTCTAGGGTTTCAAGAAACCCAAGAGCAACAAGATCCACAAAGGATGGGTGGGGGAATCAAATCTTCTTTGGTGGAAATGTAGATCTAGGTCACCTCCCTCACCTCTCAAAAGATCAAGTCATTTGAGTGGCCAGAGAGAGATATCTAGTAAGGTGAAGCTCAAGCATTAATGGAGGAGAGAGAAAATTTTCGAAGTGGGTGGGAGGAAGAAGAGGGGCGCCTTAAATAGGCCCCCTCCGCACTGAACCGTTACAGCCCCCGCGACCTCACCGGAAATTCCGGTGAGAGGACGGAAGTTCCGCCCAGCACGGCTCCAACGGTCATCAGACCGTTGACGCCCGCTCCAAAAGCTCGACCGAAAGTTCCGGTCATAACATACCGTAAGTTGCGGCGAACTTCCGATGCAAGTTCCGGCAAATAGAACACTTCAAACATAAGGTTACTGACCCTTCAGCGGAACTTGGAGCGGAACTAGGATCGGAACAAAGCTCAGTTCATCCCGCAGAAAATGCCTGAGCGGAACTTCCGGCGCCAGGCCGAAAGTTCCGATGAGACAAAGAAGGCTTCAACAGCTCAGAAACACACTCTCTCACGGAATAGTAGGATGGTTGTGGCGGTGCATATAGGTTTGTGCAAGAACAAGTGATTTCCCACAGCCTCCTGAGATGGACCTCCTCTTAATAGTACGGCGACCTAAAACAACAAACGGAGAGAAACTAGGAGAAAACTAAAGGCCACCGTCTTCATGAGATCCCAAGAGAGCATCCACACAGGTTTAAGGAAACATCAACGGTGTTTTTCCTGAAACTCAAGAGCACAGTTAAATCACAAATGGGATTGTCATTAACACCAAAAATAGAATGGGAAAATATAGTCCTTTCAATCTCCCCCTTTTTGGTGTTAGATGACAATCCCAAAGATTTGCATGATATAGAAGCAATCTTTGCAATGGATGGGAGAAGCTCCCCCTATATGTGTGCAAGGTCAAGAGACTGACACACATACAAGGAGGCTCCCCCTTCCAATGCAAAGATAGCACAAGGCAAGGTACAAGAAAGGATAGAAGTCATACCAGGCACCAACCAACTGTGGTGGAGACAAAAGAGTAATAATAACAATAAGAGCAACGAGGCTCCACCACCATATGCATAAGCTCATAAGATGACACCAAGAATACCACATACACGGCATGCAAAAGATACCACATAGTCTCCAACATAATATGGTCCACAAGCACACATAAGTTCACAAACATAAAAGGTCCACAAGCACACAAATAAACTAGAGAGTTCGCGAGCTAGAAAAGATCAAAGGCAAGAACAGGCTCACGACTCAGCCCATGCAAATCCCGTAGACAACCTAATAGACATATTTCTCCCCCTTGGCATCGAGACACCAAAAAGAAAGAGAAGATCAATCTAATCGCCCCAGCCATGAAAGGGAGGAGGAGCAGACTCGGGGACCCAAGAACCCCACTCAGGCGGCGGACCAGTGACCTCCTCCTCAGACTCATCCTCAGACCAACGGCAGTTGTCGCGAATCCAATCATCCTTGGGAGCGGTGACAGAGCTAGTGACCGGTGAGCTAGGAATGTTGAGAGCAGACATGATGGCCTTCTGGCGCTGAACATTGTGACGTTGTTCGACATACGCCTGATACTCGCGGTCCTGGAGAAAGCATAAAGTCTTCTTCACCTTCCCAAGCAGCTTCTTTGCCCAGGACGGCTGCCTCTAGAGAGAAGGACCACCAGCACCAGAGCCACCAGGAGCAGAGGAGGGACCACCAGCTTCATCTTGAGCCTTCTGGAGTTCAGCTTCCCTTTCTTCTTGAGAACGAGGCTTTTGGTGTTTACTCACACGCAACTTCTTCTCCTCATGAATGGTGATGTTGTCTTCAGGATAGCGAGTGCCAGTCGTCTCAAGCCACTTGTGATTGATGAGAGTCTGAATATAGGGAGCATAGATGCAGGAGCGCTTTTCAATAATAGCCTGCCACATCTATGTGTAGATGAAGTGCATAACCCATTGGCCTGTCAGTGTCACGACGGAGATAAGTCTGATGCATGAGGTCAACCTGATAGGCATGAAACTGGTCAAAGTTGCCAGCCTTGGGAGAGATGGTGTTCAAGTACACCCTGCGCATGATGTCATAAACTGGCAGCAGATGATTCACTTGCCCAACAGTGCCCCACCCTTCTATGTAGAGAGGCTCCAGGACCTCAGGATCAGCAGCTTGGGCGGTATGAACACGCCAACCATTTTCCCTGTTGCCAGGCTGAAGGGGATAGCCAAGAAGCTCAGCAAACTCAGACCAAGTGGCGGTAAGAAACACTCCCCTAGTCATCCACTTCAACACACCTTCAGTAGAGGATCTCATGTGAATAAACAGGGTAGAGTAAAACTGAGCAATAGAATCCTCATCAAAGTTCTGACGGTGCTCCATGAGGGGAATCATCCCAAACCTCTGGCAAATATCAAGAGCCTCGCCAAAATATGCATGTTTCTCTTCCATGTGAGTCACATTGATTTACTTTTGAGGAGCAACCACAAACTTAGTCTTCGTTGCATAGATCTCAGCAAATATTTGTTCCTGACGGCATTTGTGGAAGAGAGGATCCAAGCAAAGATGGTCACGAGGAATGAGTTAGGGATCCGTACGCCTGAATTCAGAGTAGGCCTTCTGAGTCCATTTGGAGATTTTGGCCTTGGATTTGTCAGGCCCAGCAGCAGTGGCCTTCTGCGAGGCAAGAACATGCCTCTTTCCTGCAGCAGCACGACGAGCAGCAGCAGCCTTCTGACGGGTAGACTGAGTGGTTGGACGCACTACCTCAACATCTTCCTCATCGATCTCAGGAGGAATATCAGAGGAAGGTTTACGGACACACTTGCCTTTGCGGGAACCACCTTGCCCTGAGAAGAAAGCACAAGAATAGGGAGGGAAGGTGGGGTAAGTGCACAAGTTTGGAAGAGTAAACAAAAGAAATAGATTGGAAAAATACATTCAGGAAAAAATTTCACTGTCGCCGGAACTTCCGGTGAAAATGGTCCACCGGAAGTTCCGGTGAGACCACAAACTGGCGGTTCAAAGCAGCAGTTCACTAGATCTAGATCTACAAGCTACAAGTGCAAAAATTTCCAAGAGTGTATTGGACCAATCTACTCTAGCATGATACCATAGGCCTACCAAGATCTCCCAACAAGTTCTAGCCAAAGAACTAGCTTAGACACGGTGTGCCCTAACTCAAGCAATGGTGAGAGAGCTAGATCTCCATTAATGGAGGGATTTGAGGGCAAATACCGGAGTCCATGGCGGGAGATCGAGGTGGGGAAGGTTCCCACGAAGAAGATCTGCGGAGGGGTGGCCAGGGGCGAAGGGGCCGGAGCACCTTCGCAGAGGAGACTTGGCTGGCGGCTGCTCCAAATAGAATATGGGTCTTGGGAGAAAAGGAAGAAGATCCTGTTTCCCCCCAGGCCCCGCCTTATATAGGACAGAGAACACCACCGGAAGTTCCGGTCAGGGACCAGAAGTTCCGGTGGACCGGAAGTTCCGGGTCAGGCTGAAAAAGTTCCAGGTCAGCAGGTGACTCAGACGAACAACCAGCTGACCGGAAGTTCCGGCAGCTGACCGGAAGTTCCGGTGACGCTAGAAAGACCTTCTCAGGTTTGGAAGATAGCAAGGAAGAACTTGTGCAGGGAATAGAGAGGGCTTGAGGAAAGGAAAGGCCTAGGATAGAGAGCTCAAACTGTGAAGAACCAAAGCCAACAAAAACAAGAAAAACACAAAAAGGTCAAAGACACAAATAAAAACGGGTCGGTGGCCGAGGCCACCTTATATAAGAGTAAATGGCTTGACACCGTGAAGATATATCTTGGGTTCATTACCAACACTCATCATGAAGATCAAATGGTCTCCTTTAGAGACTATAGAGTATGAAAACTTTAATGTGCGCATAATAGGGATAGCGTTTGTTCATAAGAGGAACTACACTCCCCCTAAATCCATGCCGACATCCAAACAAGATACACATTGAGACGCGGGTAGGTGTGCAAGGTAATCAAGCAACATTGCTCGAATCAATGATATTTAGCTCATGCATTAACTCCCGGAACCTTGCTTCATCAAGAGGCTTCGTGAAAAGATCCACAAGATTTTCCTTGGTGGGAACATACTCCAAAGAAATGTCTCCTCTAGCAACATGGTACCGAATGAAATGATGACGAATCTCAATGTGCTTGGTCCGGTTGTGTTGCACGGGATTGTGAGAAATGGCAATGGCACTCTCATTGTCACAAAGAAGAGGCACCTTGTCAAAAGATAGTCCAAGATCCTTCAAAGTTTGCTTCATCCATAGCAATTGATCACAACATCTTGCGGCGGAGATGTACTCAGCTTCGGCAGTGGACATAGACACACAGTTTTGCTTCTTCGAGGACCAACAAACCAATGATCTTCCGAGAAACTGACAAGCTCTGGAGGTTGACTTTCTTCCCACTTTGTCACCAGCCCAATCCGAGTCCGTGTAACCAATAAGATCAAAGCTGGCTCCCTTGGGGTACCACAACCCAAAGTTTGGGGTATGAACTAAATATCGAAAGATTCTTTTGACCACCACCATGTGGCTTTCCTTTGGTGCGTCTTGAAATCTTGCACACATATCCACACTCAACATAATATCTGGTCGGGATGCACAAAGATAGAGCAAAGAACCAATCATAGAACGATAGAGTTTTTGATCCACCTCCTTACCCTTGGGATCGAGATCAAGATTAACCTTAGTTGGCATGGGAGTCTTGGCACCTTTGACTTGATCAAACTTGAACTTCTTGAGCATGTCTTGGATGTATTTGGCTTGGTTGATGAAAGTCTCTTTCCTCAATTTATTGACTTCAAACCCAAGGAAAAACTTCAACTCCCCCATCATGGACATCTCGAAGCGATCGATCATGAGCTTGGAAAAATCCTCATTAAAATTTTTGTTTAGAGACCCAAAGATAATGTCATCAACATAGATTTGGCATACGAACAAGTGGCCTCCAACTTTCTTAGTAAAAAGAGTGGGATAAATGAGGCCCACTTCGAAGCCACGGCCTAAAAAGAGCTCCCTAAGGCAATCATACCACGCACGTGGTGCTTGCTTGAGACCATAGAGTGCCTTATTGAGCTTGTAGACATGGTTCGGAAAAAGTGGATCCTCAAAGACTGGAGGTTGCTTGACGTATACCAACTCTTTCAAAGGACCATTAAGAAAAGCACTCTTAACATCCATTTGATGCAACTTAAAGTTATGATGAGTAGCAAAAGAAAGAAGCATACGAATGGATTCAAGGCGAGAAACAGGGGCATAAGTCTCACCGTAGTCGATGCCCTCAACTTGTGAGTATCCTTGGGAAACTAACCTTGCCTTGTTGCGCACGACAATTCCATTCGCATCACACTTGTTCTTGAAAACCCACTTGGTTCCAATGACATTTTGACAATCTTTGGGCCGCTCAACCAATGTCCAAACATTGTTCCTCTTGAAGTTGTGAAGTTCTTCGTTCATAGCATCAAGCCAATCATCATCTTCAAGAGCTTCGAAGACTTTCTGTGGTTCCACAAGAGAGATAAAAGCATGGTGAGAGCTAAAGGAAGCTAGTTGCCTCCTAGTAGTGGAACCTTTATTGAAATCTCCATAAACATTATCAAGGATATTGCCATCTCGAACAAGCTTGGCGAGACGATAGGCTTGACGGCGGGCTTGGGCTTCAACACGAGATTCTTGAGCTACCACTTGGTCATTGCCACCAATTGAGCCGCCGCCTTGACTATAAGCACGAACACGAGGATAATCTTCATCAATTTCCACTTCGGGGGAGTCATCATTTGGAGTGGAGCCTTGAGAATCATTGACTTTCTCGTGATCTTGACGAGCTTGACCTTGAGGAGAGCCGTGACCTTGAGGAGGAGCCCCATCTTGGGGAGGTTGATGAAGTTGATGAAGAGCTTGACCGTGGGAGGTTCCTTGAGAAGGAGCCCCATCGTGGGGAGGTTGATGTTGTTGATGAAGAGCTTGATCTTTGGAGCTTGGAGAGTCATGAGCATGGGAAGCTTCGGAAGAGCTTGAGGGAGCTTGTGCCAAAAATGTAGGTCCTTGAGGGGCAAGATGATCTTGTGAAAGTGAGGGCTCCACTTGAGTAGAGCTTGGTCCTTCTCCTTCGTCCACAAGGGGATCCTCAATGGGGAGGTGGAAACCCACACCCATTCTTCTTATGGCCTTAGGAGTAATTTCATCACTTGGATCACAATCACCATCTTGCCTAACAAGAGACTCATGGTTTTCATCAAACTTCACATTGCTCGTCTCTTCAACTCTTCCATTGTCTTTGTTGTAGACTCTATAAGCATGGGACTGATTTGAGTAACCAACGAAAATTCCTTCTTGAGCCTTGGATTCAAACTTGGACAAACGAACTCCGTTCTTGAGAATGTAGCACTTGCAACCAAACACCCGAAAGTAGCTAACATTTGGCTTTTTCCCGGTGAGGAGTTCATAGGGGGTCTTGTTCTTTTTCTTGCGGAGATAAAGCCGGTTGGTTGCATGGCAAGCGGTGGAGATGTCCTCGGCCCAAAAGTTGTATGGATACTTGAACTCAGCTAGCATAGATCGAGCCGCATCCATCAAAGTGCGATTCTTCCTTTCGGCAACTCCATTTTGTTGAGGGGTATATGGAGTGGAGTATTGATGCTTGATTCCTTCATCACTAAGAAACTCATCCAAGGTATAGTTTTTGAACTCGGTGCCATTGTCACTTCGAATTGAGAGAATAGTTGCATTGTGCTTCCGTTGAACCTCATTAGCAAAATCGATGACGGTTTGTTGAGTCTCACTCTTGTACTTGAAAAAGAACACCCAAGTGTATCTTGAGAAATCATCCACAATAACCAAGCAATACTTCTTGCCTCCAAGGCTATCATGAGAGGGTGGACCAAAAAGGTCCATATGCAAGAGCTCCAAACACCTCTCGGTGGTGATTTGATTGAGTTCTTTGTGAGGAGTTTCATGCATCTTCCCTTCAATGCAAGCCATTCAAACACGATCTTTGGCAAAATAAACATCGTTAATTCCAAGGATGTGGCCCTCGGAGTGAAGTATTTGCAAAGTTCTCATGTTAACATGGGCTAGGCGGCGATGCCACAACCAGCCCTTGTCGGCTTTAGCATAGAGACATAGAGCATGAGGAGTAGTAGTCCCTGAAAAGTCCACCACATACAAGTCATGCTCTACATACCCTACAAAAGCCACCTTGAGAGACTTGCTCCACATGAGGACCATGGAATGAGCATTAAAGAACGAAGAAAGACCCATAAGAGCAAGAGCACGAACTGAGAGTAAATTGTAACCAAGAGTTTTGACAAGCATGACGTCAACCAAAGATACATCCGGGGTTACCACCACTTTGCCAAAACCCAAAACCTGAGAGCTTGTTTTATCACCGTAGGAGACCATGGTGTTGGCAATATTTGGCCTCATCTCCGTCATGATAGACTTGCTTCCGGTCATATGACTCGTGGCACCACTATCAAGCACCCATTTTGATCCACCGGAAGCATAGTTACAAGAAAATCAAGCTTTAGTTTTAGGTACCCATTTTGCAATGGGTCCCCTTTTGTTAGTAACAAGAGCCTTTGTCACCCAAATGGCCCAATGATAATCATGTGTGTAAGAAGTTCCCACATATCTAGCATATACATGACCATCATATGATTTGCAAAGAATATAAGAGGGATTGTTCTTTCCGGCAAAGTTTTCACTTTGCAAGATGGTTAGGCCATTAGGAGCCCCTTGAGCCATGCCCTTGTTCTTTTTCTTCTTGTTGTTCTTCCTCTTCTTCTTCTTAATCTTGGAAAGTTGATCCTTCAACATCTTGACTTCCTCAACGAGATGCTCATCCTTGCAACAAGGGTTAGGAGTGCTAGACAAGTCTATAATTTGCACAGCGGAAGACTTAGCATGTTCACAAGTTAATTGAGTTTGAAGCTGCCCATGGGCTTCAAGAAGATTTGATAATTTGCTCTCCAAGGCTTTGTGTTCCTCTTTGAGTTTCTCAAGATCCTTTTGAGTCATATCATGGCCACCCACAAACTCAACCTTTTCTTTCTTAAGCACCTTAATCAAAGCAAGAGCATGATCACGTTCTTTAATTATAGAGCACATGGTGTTGTTATGATAATCTACAAGCTTAGACACACTTTCTTCAAGATTAATTCTCATATTTTGTTCATCCTCGAGACTTTGAGTGATAGAAGCAATTTCATCAGCGACATCTCTTTCATTTTTACTTAGCAAGTCAAGAAGTTCTTCCTTTTCATCTAAAGCATCCCTAACATTGTCAAGTTGTGCAAGCAAGGATTCAAAGCTAGTTTTAGTTTCTTCATCCAAGGTAGCAACAAATTCACACATGTCAATCATCTCTTTCTTCACCTCTAGACCAACAAGATCAAGAGAGTAAGGCTCACTAGAGATAGGTTGAGGAGTGGGTTTCGATGTTACCTCGGTGGCCTTGGCCATGAAGCACTTTTGGTTGGAGGAGATGACATTTTCATTTGGCGAGTCGAAGAGGGATAGACGTGGAGTTGAGGTAGTGGAAATAGTAGCAAATCCCACAATCTCTCCACCATGAACTTCATCATCATCTTCATCCATGCCCGAAAGGTATTCTTCATGGACCACTATTGCTCGTTCCTTGTTGGCGACGTTCTTGACGGTGTAGTTCTTGTTCAAGGGATGAGGAGGTCTTGACTTGATCTTGCAAATGATACGACCACCATTGTCTTCACGGTTCTCAAAGGGACACTTGGCCACGAAGTGACTCTTGTCGTTGCAATTGTAGCACGACCTTGCCTTGGGAGACTTGTTGGGTGAGTTGAATCTTGAGTTGTCCCTTGATCTTGACTTGAACTCGGACTTATTCCAAAAGTCCCTTGAAGCGAGAGCAAGATGTTCGTTGAAGGCACACTTGAGATCCTCTTGAGACCACTCACTTGATGTATCATCATCATCAACTTCAATAGCCTTGGCCTTCAAAGCAAGATTCACTTTGGTTGACCCAATGGCCCTAGCACGAGCGGACTCCGCATTCTTCTTGGCAATAGTGTAACACCCCCGGTCACTCCGGACCGATGGCTGTCACTTCTGGAAGCTCAATAGGATCTCTAGACTAACCCCACAGACCAACACTAGTCTTTTATGCGCACTTTGTCCTCACTCGTGCGCACCCGGTACCCACTTCCCGTTCGGTCACTCATCCTAGAATTTCTCTAGGCCAAGCACGCTTAACCTTAGAGTTATTTTCGAATGAGCTTCCGAAAAAGAAGTTGCAACTTGTTGGTATGGGTTTCCTATCAATCCTATTGAGCCATGAGCCAGGGTCTCACATACACCCACCCTTAGAAGATCGATGTCCTCGTCGATCAACCACAAGCCAGGAACGTCCCTCTTGGCACACGTATGTGCGTCCAGTGTCGGCACATGTGCCATGCCGTGTCCACTCCGGGACACATGCGCCATACGCCACATGTCCTCCACTGACCCGCACACGCCCGTTTAACCGCGAGGGTCGGCTCTGATACCAATTTGTAACACCCCCGGTCACTCCGGACCGACGGCTGTCACTTTTGGCAGCTCAATAGGATCTCTAGACTAGCCCCACAAACCAACACCAGTCTTTTCTGCGCACTTTGTCCTCACTCATGCGCACCCGGTACCCACTTCCCGGTCGGTCACCCATCCTAGAATTTCTCTAGGCCAAGCACGCTTAACCTTAGAGTTCTTTTCGAATGAGCTTCCGGAAAATAAGTTGCAACTTGTTGGTATGAGTTTCCTATCAATCCTATTGCGCCATGCGTCAGGGTCTCACAAATAGTCATGGCAATAACTTCGCTCAAGACTTCTTGGGAGGTCATTAGGTGAAAGTTGGTTCTTCCCTTGATAGAGTTGACCTTTTGTTCTTCAAACGGAAGGAGAGCTTGAATGAACTTCCTCTTCATAAACTTGTCGTCAACATAGGTGGCCCCAAGGTCCCTCATAGTGGAACAAAGGACTTTGAGGCGCCTATACATGTCTTTGGGGGTCTCGTCATCTTGCATTGCGAAACCATCGCACTCGTTGTTGATTTCATCAAACTTGGAGCTTTGGATGCTTGCATTCCCAACAAAGAGCTCGGTGAGTTGATCCCAAGCTCCCTTGGCGGTGTCGAATTGGCGAATGTGAGCAAAGTCCTTTGGAGTCAAAGCCTTTTGAATCATCCCCAAAGTTGTGGCATTGAGTTGCTTGTCCACCACTTCACCACATGTCAACTTCTTTGTGTCATATGGAGAGAATCCATCCTCCATAATCCTCATTAACTCAATAGAAGAGCTGGAAATATGTGAGTGCATTAGATATTGCCAATTGGCGAAATTTGAAGTATCTAGCATGGGTGGTGCTCCTTGAGGAATGATGTGTGGCATGGGAATGGGTGGATCTAGAGTGTACTTAGGCGGTGGGGGCACCGCCGAGTAGTCCTTTCCTCCATTTTCCTCTTTGGAAGTTGGGTTCTCGGGATCCTCGGTGTTCTCACTTGGAACCTTGGTAGAGGTTTGAGCAACAAAACCAAGTCCCAAGCGAGTGGTGACGGCCGCGGGAGTCACCCTGGGGGCGGTCACCGTAATGGTGGGAGTAAGCTCGGTGGTTTGGGGTGTGTCAAGAGCAACCATGGGGTTTGGCTTGAGGGGCTGCAAGATAGTCATCATTTCCTCTAACTTGGACATCATGGATGACTCCAATTGCTTGAGGTCATCCATAGTGGCCAAGTTCTTGGGGTTTTCGGTTTCACTACCCCCATCGTCGGCCATAGTCTCTTAGGCGGTAATGCCCGAAATAAGATCCTTGGCTCTGATACCAATTGAAAGTACCAACTTGATACGACTAGAGGGGGTTAAATAGGTGTCTACCCAATTTTAATTTGTTTCTCACTTTTAGGCTCAACGAGAAAGAAAGTTATCTAGATGTGCAACTAAGTGAACAACCTAAATGCAAGATAACTTACAACAACCACAAGAACGGTAAATAGAAAGAAGTAAAGGAAGGGAACGAAGTAATCAGAGCGGGGATACGGAGATATAATTCCCGTAGTTCACTCCCAAGGAGCTACGTCTATGTTGGAGAGGTGTCGGGGCCACACAAGGTCACCTGAGCGCCACAAAGGCCTCACCTTCTTCTCCGGTGAGCTCCCCCACAAAGGAGGCCTCACAATCCACTAACCGGTGACCTTGACGGCGCCAACCAAAACCTTTACACCAAGGTTGAGGGGGAAGCTCCACAACTCAATTGGAGGCCCTCAACGACACCTCGAAGCTTCACAACACAAGCCTTAGCTCCGAGGATGCCCTACACCGTCTAGGGTTTCAAGAAACCCAAGAGCAACAAGATCCACAAAGGATGGGTAGGGGAAATCAAATCTTCTTTGGTGGAAGTGTAGATCTAGGTCACCTCCCTCGCCTCTCAAAAGATCAAGTCATTTGAGTGGCTAGAGAGAGATATCTAGTAAGGTGAAGCTCAAACATTAATGGAGGAGAGAGAAAAAATTTGAAGTGGGTGGGAGGAAGAATAGGGGCGCCTTAAATAGGCCCCCTCCGCACTGAACCGTTATAGCCCCCGTGACCTCACCGGAAGTTCCGGTGAGAGGCCAGAAGTTTCGCCCAGCATGGCTCTAACGGTCATCAAACCGTTAATGCCCGCTCCAAAATCTCGACCGGAAGTTCCGGTCATAACATACCGGAAGTTCCAGCGAACTTCCGATGCAAGTTCCGGCAAATAGAACACTTCAAACAGAAGGTTACTGACCCTTCAGCGGAACTTGGAGCGGAACTAGGGGCGGAATTTCTGGTTCGAGGACCAAGTCTGACCGGAAGTTCCAGTGGCTGGGCGAAAGTTCCGCTCAGGAACTTTCTAGCAGGATAAGTTCCAATGCAAGTTTCGGCCCAAGTTCCGACAAATAGAACACTTCACATCGAAGGTTACTGATCCTTCAGCGGAACTAGGATCGTAACAAAGCTCAGTTCATCCAGCAGAAAATGCCTGAGCGGAACTTCCGACGCCAGGCTGGAAGTTCCGGTGAGACAAAGAAGGCTTCAACAGCTCAGAAACACACACTCTCACGGATTAGTAGGATGGCTGTGGCGGTGCATATAGGTTTTTTCAAGAACAAGTGATTTCCCACAGCCTTCCGAGATGGACTCCCTCTTAATAGTACGGCAACCTAAAACAACAAACAGAGAGAAACTAGGAGAAAACTAAAGGCCACCGTCTTCATGAGATCCCAAGAGAGCATCCACGCAGGTTTAAGGAAACATCAACAGTGTTTTTCCTGAAACTCAAGAGCATAATTAAATCACAAATGGGATTGTCATTAACACCAAAAACATCATGGGAAAATATAGTACTTTCACACAGCATCCGAAACTTTATCACCGCGGAGGTGTTTCGGGTGACCAAGGAGGATGTTACTCACTTAGCGTTGGTTGGGGCAAAGTTGCCAAAAAGTTTTGCGTTTTGATCCAAAGGATCACAGTCGAAGAATTCATAGGGTGCGCGACCAGCGCTCCCTATGGAAGTAGCCCCCGAGTGTTCGTTCGAGTCGTAGACTCTAGCGGAGACTTTAATTCAGCCGTTGTTTGGCTTCAGGTCCGTAGGACACAATTTTTCGGATGCTTGAATCGATCCTGCCTATGGGAGTAGCCCCCGAGTCCATAATGGAGTCGTAGACTCGACGTAGGACTCGAAGAATCACTGTTGGTCTAGTGCCTTAATCATGCCCTCAGGTGCGCGGCCATCGCTCCTGATAGGAGTAGCCCCCGAGTAGTTGCTTGAATCGTAGAATCGGGTGAGTACTTTTAGCTGTCAGCCAAAGATTTCTAACCGTTGCTAGTGTGGTTTTGATGATGTTAGTGCTGACGATCGGTGACCTCAACCATCTGCGGCACCAGAGGTGACGTGACTGGATGAACATGGGTCCCACTTCCTGACTTGGAGTTGACTGGTCATGCGCGACGTGGCGAGAATTATGGCGCCTCCTCGATTTCCTTGCATAGTGGACGATGTGCGAGCGACGATTCGCTGCTGTGTTGACACGTGGACGGTTGGATCTGATCCTGGCATTAGGGCTTCCAGATGAACGGTCCCTATTCATAGTCTTCGTCCTTATAATTGTGGGGAAAACTATAGTTTGTTTTCACCCTTAGCCATTTGCTTTTCACTGCCTCCATTTCTTGAGCTTTTCCCTTTGCATGCTGGACGTTCTCCGATCGTTCCCTTCCTCATTCTTGCACGCACACCGTCGCCGTTGACGCGCCGCGATGGGAAAATCGAATAAGGCCTCCACCGGAGCAGGCACCAGTGCTGCTGCCGGCGGCAAGAAGGGCACCACCGCTGCTCGTATCATTGAAGGTGGATGGCGGCGCTCAGAGACGCGCAAGGGTGACCTGCGCAAGCTTCGTGAAGCGGGTTTAATCCCGCAGGACAAGGAGGCCATCAAGATCCCTAGCGATGAGGTAACTCCCCGTCCACTTGCAGGGTTTCGGGTGATGTTTGTCGCTTTTGTTATTCGTGGCCTCTCGCTCCCAGTCCACGATTTTCTTCGTGGACTGTTGTTCTTTATGGCATCCAACTCCACCATATTTCGCCCAATTCTCTTCCCCACATCGCCTTTTTCATTGCTTTTTGCGAGTGTTGGCTCGGTATCGAGCCGCGCTTTGGCCTCTTCCGGAAGATCTATTCCGTGAAGAGGCAGTCCGGCTCCGACAGAGTTTATCTGATTGGCGGCTGCATCATTTCTCTTCGGTCTACTTCTTTTCTTTTATTTTTCTATGTCTAAGTCCGTCCAATACTGGCGGAGGAAGTGGTTTTATATCCGTGAATCCACGGTGGACGGGCAAAACTTCGGCCTTGCCCCTTTTGACTCCACCCAGGAGATCTTGAAGAAGAGATCCTGGAAGAATCATATCCTGGAGGGCGAGGTGGAGGAGATAGAGGAGCTCTACCGTCGGGTGGAGGCTCTCCAGGTGGTTGCGGAGAAGGAGGTGAACGGTGTGGACATCATCCGCACCTTCCTCAAACATCGGGTGCAGCCACTCTAGGCTAGGGCGCATCCGATGTTCCTTTACTCTAGCCGCAACGACCCGACGAGAGTTTCGGCTGAGGAGCGCTCCAGGGGGACCTCGACAGAGTTCTTCGGCCACTGATGAAGTTCAAATCCAATGAGGACCTTCCGGGGAAGTCGCTGACGCCCTCGTTCAGTGCCGCGAGACCAGTTCCGCAGGTGCTGATTTGCGACATGCGCATACCGCCTTTTTTCGAGTGATTTTCCTTGTGATTACTTGTACTGAAATTTTATGTCTTCATTGTGCAGGACCTCAAGGTGGCTGGCATGGTGCCTCCACTACTCGAAAGGCTTCTGAATGCGCCGGACAACAAATTTGTGGACTCCGAGTTCGAGCTTCCGCTGGCATAGTCGCCGACTGAGGAAGCCCCCGAGGCGAGCGAGAGGCAGACCCGTAAGAGGGCACGAAGCTCGAGCGAATCTTCGGATGCCTCGACTCCGCCGACACCAAGGGACCCGATGTTCCTTGTCCGCCACAGTGGAGGTGACGGCACTTATTCCTCGCCTATCCCGGTCGTGCGTGTGCAGGCTATAGCGCCGCAGCCGCCGGCCAAGAGGAAGAAGGAAGAGAAGAGGGCGCTTCCCATTTTTGACTTGAGCGACAGGGACTCGTACGTACCTTCGGATGTTGTTCATTAATTTGTTGTCTTCTTGTCTTCTTGCTTTTGATTGGTGTTTTCCTTGCAGCCACTCCTCTGAGGGCTCTTTTAGTGAGGCCACTCAGGAGGCAGTAGGGGAGTCGAAATTGATGCCCCCTCCCTCTCAGATGGTGGCCACCTCTGGGGGCGATGCTCCGAAGCCTTCTCCGCAGGAGGCTCGAGTGATCGTCTCCCAGAAGACTACACTGGGACCTTCGGAGTCTCCATCTGATCATGTAAGTGATTTTCCCCTTTTGTCCGGGGGGAGCCCCGGAGTATTTGTCGGGTCGTTTTTGCTCGATGTTGTGCTCGTTGCGGGGTGCAACCCCCGAGCCCTTTTCTTGATTCTTTCTTTGATTGTTGTCTTTTTGTTTCCTTCTGCAGCCCTTTGTGCATAGTGCAAACCTCCTTGTGCAGCAGCATCTGGCACTAGAGGCCAGCATGCGGCAACTTCAAGGTACTTACTGAATTTATCTTGTTCTTTTTCGGCTGCTCGCTTGTCTTTAGATTGTGTTGCTTATGTATGTTCTTGGTGCTTTTGTAGATGAAAATAACACTGCCCTTCGCGAGCTTGATTCTCTCAAAAAGAGCATTGGGCGAGCGGAGAAAAAGGCTAAGGATGCCATTGAGGCGAAGGAGCGCCTGCAGCAGGAACTGGCTGATGCCACAACGGCCAAGGAGCGCCTGCAGCGAGAGGCTTCGGATCGCGAGGAGCAGCTCGCAACCGCTAGCTGCGTCTTGAAGGAGGTGGCCGAAACCGATGGTGCCGCCAAGGCCGTTCCGAAAGTGATTTTGCATGTATTTGCTTTTTCGGCTGCTTAGTATCCCTGCCCTTATTTGATTTCTGCTTTATCTTTTGCTCTAGATGCCTCGGGCATTGAGTTCAATCGCAGTGCCTTGGAGCACGGGAGCTCTCTGGGCGATGCCACTGCGACGGTCGAAGACTGCTGCAGTACTGCCGCTGGCTCCCTTGCCAAGGCAAAGGAGATCCTCGGGCGTTTCTACAAGGAGATCATTCCCAAGGGCACTGCCCTTGAGGATGTCGATTCTTTGGCAGATGCGTTGTCAGCGGATGCACCTGCGGCCTACAAGCGCAAGCAGAAGGGCATCGGCGCCTCCATGGGGCTGGCTATGGCCATAGCATCCAGGGTGGAGCTGGATCTTCATTAGGTCACCTCCCAGATGCCAACGGCTCCCGACGGTTCCGAGGTAGCCTTCGATCTATACGCTTCTCGCTGTAAGCGCTATGGGCTGAAGCTCATTGACCTTCTGACAGAGTATGCAGCGAGGCAGCAGGAGGAGGTCAAGAGCAGGCACTCTGGCTCCAAGGCCACTCCAGATCGATTACGTAGGCTTTGTCGTTGTAGCGTTAGGATAGTTGTCTTCTTATTTTGCTGTAATATTTGTCGAACAGTTTCCTTGTGCCATGCAGTGGCCTTTTGTTGTATATATGATGTTTCGCGTTGTTGCTAAGTCGTGTGTTATTCATATTCTTGCCTGTTTTCCTTTAGGGACCTTCGAGTGAGAAGCCTGTCGATACTTCGTCTGCTCCGCAGCCGCGACCATCTTTGGATGATGCGTTGTAGCTTGTTTTTTTCGTGACCGCGTTCGCAGTCTTGAGAAGGAGATACTTGGCGTCCGGGGCCATGCTAATGTGTGGAAATCAAAGGCGGAGCGGGCTACCACCAGGGAGGAATATCTAATGAGGGAGCTGCAGCAGTTGGCCGAGCAGCTGCAGTGTAAGTTTCTTCGAGCTGCTGCTCGTTTTCAAATGCGCCCGGTTTTGTGAGTCATCTTACTCTGTATTTGCTGCAGGTGCCAACCTTGTTCCAAGGGAGGAGAAGGAGCATGTTGCGGTTCGGATCAACTGCTTGACCCAGCAGGACATGGAGGCCGGAGGCTTTTTCTGGATGGACCGCGACCGGGCCACTGTCCTTGTGACTGTGCAGGATCGCGTTCACCAGGTGTCATGGGTGATGTAGCAGGTGAAGAATTCCCTAGCGTCAATTCTGCATGTCATGTTCCCCCTTGATGAGGCGCCTTCAACTCTATGGGGTTTGTTGGCTAAGTTTCGAGACGTAGGTCACATCAAGGAGTTGATGCGGCATCAGCTAGTTGCGGGGGTGAAGGCTACCCTTCCCCTTGTTCGGCTGCGCTGCCCAGATGTTGATCTTGTGGCAGTTGCGGCTGGGACACCCCCTCGACCAGATGGTGGCATGTGGGACATGCGTCCACATTACGCGGGTGTTAGGCAGTATGCCGAAGAGATTGTAGATCTTTTTGAGCATCGGGCGCATGTTATCCTTCAGAATAGGTAGGCCCTGTAAAAAAGATAGATGTAAAACTTGTATATACTTCGTGTGGGCGTGTTATGCCCTCTGTTGTAAAGGTTATTTGTATGAGCACGTGGTGCTTTATTGTATGCATGCCCTTTTCGTTAGCCTGACGTGGTTAGCTACTCAGGTTTACATGTGTTATGCTCAGTCGACGAAGTCGTGAGGTGAGGCAGAGCCCCCGAGTGTGTTGCAACAGAAAGTAGTATGATAAAAAGGGATAAATTTTTGGGCGAGACACTTAGCTTTTATTCATATCGTAACGAGGAGGTACATTGTTCGGCTGAGTAGCCTTATTGAAAGTAAAGAGGGATAGCTAGGGGTAGAAGCGTCACAATTGTGCGACGTTCCATGTGTTGGAGTATGCGACTCTAGACTCCACGTTCTTGAGGTAGTAGGCGCCACCTGGGATGACTTCGGTGACGACGTAGGGTCCTTCCAAGGGTGACTCGAGCTTTTTAGACCGCTCTTGCTTGAGTCGTAAGATGATGTCTCCTTCGACGGAGGACCTTGGGCGCAGCCGACGGCTATGGTAGTTGCGGAGGCTCTGCTGGTAGACCGTCGAGCGAGCCGCGGTGATGTCGCGTTCTTCGTCGAGTATGTCGACGGCGTCTTCGAGTGCGGACGTTGATTCGGCTTCGCTGTAGGCGATGACCCGTGGGGCATTATGGCGTACTTCTACAGGTAACACGGCTTCGGCTCCATGCACTATGAAGAAGGGCGTGTAGCTAGTTGAGTTGTTTGGCGTTGTGCGCAAGCTCCAGAGGACGGAGGGTAGCTCTTCTGCCTATGCTCCCGCAAGCCGTTCGAGTGGGCTTAGTAGGCGTTTCTTGATGTCGCCGCCTACGAGGCCGTTGGCCTTTTCGACCTGCCCGTTGGTTTGCGGGTGCGCCACGGATGCATATGATATGTTGATCCTGAGGTCTTCGCAGAAGTCCTGGAATTCTTTGGAGATGAAGTTCGACCCGTTGTCCGTGAAGATGTTGTGCGGTACGCCAAACCTGTAGACTATGGACTCGAAGAATTTCATGGCCGTTTTTCCCTTTTGGTTGGTGACGGGCATGGCTTCGATCCACTTGGTGAACTTGTCGACTGCGACCAGGAGGTAGATGTGGCCTCCTTTCGAGGATTTGGGCAGTTTGCTGATCATGTCGAGGCCCCATTGGGCGAAGGGCCAGGCCAGGGGTATGGTCCTAAGCTCCGATCCTGGTGTGTGCGGTTTATCTGCAAACCTCTAGCAGCTGTTGCACCTTCGAACGATGTCCTTGGCGTCGTTCATGTCCGTTGGCCAGTAGAATCCAGCTCGTAGAGCTTTGGCGACGAGGGCGCGGCTGCCCGCGTGATGGCCGCAGATGCCCTCATGGATGTCTTGGAGGATGGTTTTGCCGTCACCGATGGTAACGCACCTTTGGAGTACACTCGAAATGTTGCGCTTGTACAGCTCACCATTGATGATAGTGAAGGCCTTGGACCGGCGAGATATGCACCGAGAATCTTTCGAGTCATTAGGCAAATGTTTATCAGGTACCGAAGGTACGGTTGCGTCCATGTTTCTTCAATTGCCATGACCTGCATCAGGTTCACAAACGGGACCTCCGTGTCGAGTTTTTCGGGTCCTTCCTAACCTTCGGTAAGCGCAGCCCCCAAGTGCTCTGCTTCTTCGGGTGATCCCTTGGGGAATTTCCTTTTGATGGAAGGCACACAGATTTGTTCGAGGAACACACCTGGTGGTACCCGTGCGCGGGTGGAGCAGATGTTGGCGAGTCTTTCGGCTTATTTGTTGCTTTCCCTTCCAATGTGCCGAAGCTCGCAGCCGTCGAAGTCTCCTTCGAGTGTGTGACACCCCCGGGATCAGGGCTAAACAAATCCCAGACCTCCGTCTGAAATAAGCTTAACCTTGAGCTCGAGAATATCCAGTGAAGAATCGGTAACACGGCAGTGACCCTACGACACAAAAATTATTACAGCAAGCTCATAACTGAGCAGAGAACCAAATTATTACAAGCAGAGGTCACTGACCACAAACATCAAACAACGGAAGGCAAATTATGCTATTAAGTATAGCAAACTTAACAAATGTCCTAAGAGGCCTAAAGCATAATGATGACGTCCTAGCCCATAGACTCCAGGCTGCCGGCCGGGAACCCCAAGCTACTCGTCGATGTCGATGTAGTATAGAACTCGTCTTCAGGTGAATACTTACTCTGCCAAAAGTATCAACAAAGCAAGGGTGAGTATAGGGTGTACTCCGCAAGACTTGGCTGGTGGAGTTGTTTTGCATAAAGCCATATTTCTTTATAAAACAAGAGAGGGAGAAGAATCTCGTCTAGTCAGAGTATTTTAAAAGGGAATAAGAGAGAGACATCTCTGAAATATTGATCATCATCTTTTGATATCCACCAAGTCATCATCATCTACCAACTAGGATCACCCCCTCGTACCCATGAGGAAGCATCCTTAAGCACACGTTGATCTGCCAAGTTTTACGATTAGGTTCATGTTCTCTATGATCTTAGAATCTGGTCACCAAGCATTCATAACCATGAACACGGCTTTTCGAAAAGATTACTACCCTACAGGGGTGTACAACTTTACCCACATGTACTAACCTTCTCCTAATGCCACTAGTAATAGCCCTCTTCTTGGAAAGCCGACAGAGGGTGGTTAGACACGACCTTTACCTTGCTTTCGCCGAGACCATGAGTCACGCAATAAGTATGGTTCCGCCATAACGGGTCAAATCCTGAAGCTGGTACTTAAATATGTGAGGCGAGGTTGGTTTACCAGGGGCGCTATATACCCCAAGCAACCCGGTCCACGCTTCCCTGCCTGTTATGAATGCACCAACTTCACCCGGCAAAACTTTCAAAATATTTTCTATGCATATGTCAAATGGAACGCCCGAACTATGTGACTCATGGAATCTACTAGGCAAGTTAGTTGCTCGTGAGGTTTTCCAGGCCCCGTGTGGTTGTACGCTCGTCTCGGTTCCAAAGGCAAGAACTCGGGTCCTAGTGGTGGCGAGCATGGGACTAGAAAAACCACATCCCACCATGGCCTCCCATACAAGCCTTAGCATGTTTAACTCATATCACCTCTGATATCATCTCATCACGTTCTCCTGTCATACTAGATTCTCTGCATCTGATACATCATCTGGATGGACCAGAACTGACAGCTATGCATGCCTAAGCAGACACATATATAAGCTCTAGCAGTGCACACAAGCCAAACCTAGTTATGCTAGGAGCAGTGGATCAGGTAATATAAGTTCAAAGGGAGTAATTCAATAGATAGGATACTTTATCTATCGATAAAAGACCACAGTAGAATCGTATGCATCATGGCAGAATTGAAATGCTTTCGAAATGATAGGATTATATCATGGTGGGGCTATGCTTGCCTTTGCCAGTTGATAGCAGATAAATAGATCTTTGGAAGCCTTGTACTTGACTTGGTTACAATTGGTCAAGTATTATTCGTCAATCTTCTATCTTCGATGGTCTTGTCCTCTGTCTTCGATCTCGATCTCGATATCGTATTCTATCAGAAAGAACGAAACACCGGAAAGAAAGGGAAACAATCAACAATGGCATCGATGCAATGCTCAAACAAGAATGATGATATGACAAGTTAAATTGTATTGAGATGTAACCCTAAGGCAAGCTGGACAAATTAAACGGGGTTCCGAGGTGTGAAAATCCTAATCCGGGAAACTCCGAAAACACATGAGAGGGGTTGATTAGTTATCTAATTAAACTTTCCATTTAAGTTGTTGAACAATGCATGATTATAGCTTAGATAGATAGTTCTCATTTTTCTGAACATTTTGATATATCATTTGTATTTTTCCGAATTACAGATTAAAAGTTATTGAATTTACAATATTTAATCAAATTCTGGAATTGTTTAAAGAGTTTATTGCATCATTATGACGTCAGCAGAGGGGTGGAGGTCGTTTTACACCAAAGCGGAGGTTACCCACGGTGGCTGACAGGGGGGGGCCGTGGCCACGCAGGCACCACGTGGACGCCACACGGGCGCCACGTCGGCTCGCCAGCCAACGGGCCAGACGGCGGTGCGGGACGACACTAGGAGACGAGCGGGACTGCGAGGGCAAGCGCACTGGACTCGCGCGGGTGCGTTTAGCCAAAAGGCAGCGGAGCCGCCTCGGATTGGTCACCGGAGCGACGTCTCCGACGGCGAACAGCGGCGGCAGAGGGCGGCGCACGGTGCGAGCAAGCAACAGAGCGAGAGGGAGAGGGAAAAGGGGTCGGCGAGATCCGCGTGCTCACCCTGGTGCTCAAGGACGTGACGAGGAAGCGAGGGGAGGTCCTAAATGGCGTAAATGGTGACGGCGGCCGGCATCGGTGACAGAGATGGAGGTACCGATTGCGGCGGTTGGAGGCTCGTCGGCTTGCGCGCTTCGACGCAAACGGCAGAGGAGGGTGGTGTGGTTCTAGTGGGGTGCTCAGCTGGGTGAGGGGAGGCCGGGAGTGATGGCGACAAGCGGCGTCTGCGGCTCTAGGGTTCGAGCTTGCCTAGAGAGAGAGAGGGAGCGCGGGGAAGAAGGAAAGGATAAGGGCGAGTGAGGGCATCGGCGCGGGTCTTATCGGCCTCCAGAGCGGCGGCGGGCATCGCGGTGCGGGGCACGCATCACGGCGGAGGCGGACGGTGTCGGCGGCGACACGGAGCTACTTGTCCCCGCGAGGAAGACGACGAAACAGATTGGTGAAGGGGTACGGGCCGGCTGTGGGCTGCCTTGGGCCGGTGCTAGCGCGTGTGGGCGGCAGAGAGAGGAGAGAAAGGTTTGGAACGGCCTGATAAGGGTCGGGCTGCTATTTTTATTTCCAGAATCTGTTTTTCCATTTCTCTTTTGCTTTTCTCTTTGTAATTTCAATTTGTAATCTATTTTGAGCATTTTGAAAATACCAGATACTTTGTAAAGTATATAAAATATTGAGGGGACCCTTTTATTCCATTTGGGCTCCATTCATTTGTAGATTTCAACATTCAAATCATTTTGATGGATTTTTTTCAAATAGAAAGAGAGGGAAAAGATAGGGTTTTAGGGTTTGATTATTTTCTTCAATGCAAATTTTAAGACATGATGCGCGGTACGCGATCATATTAGCGGCGTGTGCGTCGCACTCGTTCATTGTCTGCTGGACGACGAGGTTTGAGTCACCGTAGATGACGAGGCGCGTTGCGCCGCAGATCTTGGCCATCTTCATGCCGTGGATGACGGTTTCGTATTTGGCTTCATTGTTAGAGGCCCAAAATTTCATCCGGAGTACATACTTCATCTTGTCGCCTTGCGGGGATGTCAGTATGACCCCGGCTCCTGCTCCAGGCTCGCGCTTGGAGCCGTCGAAGTGCATCATCCATGACTGTGTCATATCCGGTGTGTATGGCAGCTTTAGCTCCATCCAGTGGACGAGGAAGTCCGGTAGGACATGAGACTTGATCGCATGGCGCTTCTCATAGACTATGTCTAGAGGGGACAGCTCGATGCCCCACAGCGTCGTAACCCGGGATTGTTCGGATCTTTGTTGATGGCGCCTCGTTGACGACCATCACCTGATGCTCCTCGAAGTAGTGGCTCAGCCGACGATCCGTCATGAACACGCCGTAGGCGAGTTTCTGGTAGTGAGGATACATCTGTTTTGTTGGTGTCAATATCTCGCTGAGGTAGTAGATTGGGTGTTGGACCCCATGGGTCTTGCCATCTTCGGGTTGTTTGACCACGAGCACGGTGATGACCACCTGATGCGTGGCTGCTATGTATAGTAGCAAAGGCTCGCGTTCCTTTGGTGTGACCAAGATGGGCGAGGTGGAGAGCAGTCGCTTCAGATCTTCGAATGCGTCGTCTGCTTCAGGTGTCCATTCGAATTTTTCTGCTTTGCGTAGCAGCTGGTAGAAAGTCAAGGCCTTCTCACCCATTCGGCTGATGAATCTGCTCAACACCGCGATGCGGTCGGCGAGCTGCTGGACACCTTTGAGGTTCTTCAGCTTCTCCATGGCCAGTATGGCTCGGATTTTCTTCAGGTTCGGCTCAATCCCTCGCTGAGAGATGAAGTAGCCAAGCAGTTGGCCAGATGGGACGCCAAAGGCACACTTTTCTAGGTTTAGCTTGATCTTGTAGTGATCGAGGTTGTCAAACGTCTCGCGGAGATCGTCGATCAATGTTTTGGCCTCCCTTGTCTTGACTACTATGTCGTCGACATAGACCTGTATGTTGCGGCCGATCTGGCTCTTCAGGCATGCCTGCATGCACCGCTGGTACGTGGCACCTGCGTTCTTCAGCCCGAAGGGCATTGTGTTGTAGCAGAATAATCCGAACGGTGTGATGAACGCCGTTTTTCCCTAATCTTCGACCTTTAGTCAAATCTGATTGTAGCCTGAGTAGGCGTCAAGGAAGGAGAGTTTCTCGCATCCTGCAATCGAATCGATGATCTGGTCAATCCGAGGGAGAGGGAAGTGATCCTTCGGGCAGTGCTTGTTGAGCGATGTGAAGTCCACGCACATCCGCAGGATGTCCGTGTCCTTTTTAGGGACCAACAAAGTATTGGCGAGCCACTTGCTCTCCTTGATCTCCCGGATGAAGTCGGCGTCGATTAGTCTGTTGACTTCGAATCCGACGGCTTCGGCCCGTGGCTCGGACAATCGTCGAATGGACTGTTTGACGGGCTTGGCATCTGGAAACACATTGAGTGCATGCTCGGCGAATTCCCTGGGAACTCCTGGCATGTCCGCAGGATACCAGGCGAAGATTTCCCAGCACTCACGGAGGAATTCGATGAGCGCGCTTTCCTATGAGGGGTTGAGGTCGTTGGCGATCAGCACCATCTTGGAGGCGTCCGTCGGATGGACCTGCACCTTTTTCGTGTTGACTGTGGAGTCGAACGACATATCGGGTGCATTTTGCCTGGAGACCGGGGTGCCCTGTTGTCTGTCACCTCTCGAAGCCCTGTGAGCTCCTCTTGCATGCCGAACGACTAGGAGATTCTGTTGGAGTGCATGTCGCAGTGGTCGGATTGGGTGAAGCTGTCCTCGACCGTGATGACGCTCCTAGGTCCTAGCATCTTGAGTAGCAGGTATGCATAGTGCGGTACTGCCAGGAACCTTGCGAATGCCACATGCCCTAGGATGGCGTGGTATTGTGATGGCCAGTCCACCACTTCGAACTCGAGCCGCTCACAGCGAAAGTTGGCGGGTTTGCCGAAGATGACATCGAGCCATATTTTTTCCACGGGAAATATGCCCTTCCCTGGGACTATGTCGTGGAACATTGTGTCGGATTGTTCCAGGATTCACAGTGGGATCCGCATTGCTTCTAGGGTGCTAGTGAACATCCGGTTGATGCCGCTGCCGCCGTCCATGAAGACGCGGCTCATCTAAAACCCTCTGATCTGTGCCTTGAGCACCCGGGCAGCATGACCTGGGTGAGGGATCTGGCGGGGGTGATCTAAACGACTGAATGTGATGCAGGACTCCGAACCGCTGAGGTACTCAGGGATGGCGGGTGGAGCGGTCACAGCCAGGCTAACTTGGTGGATGATCTTCTTTTGCACCATGTTTGTTGGGCGTCCCTTTTGGATCATCAGGGACCCTTTCGACGCGGGGTACCCGTTTACGCTGTTGTTTTGCACGGGCGCAATCACGTGATTCGAAGGTCCCACGGGTGGTGGTGGAGGAGCTCCATGGGCAATGTCGCCTGGTCCAGGTGCGTGTCCGAACCCAGGGTTCGGGATATGTTGCCTCATCTGGGCGAAGCCCTCGCTGAGTTTCTGAAATTCGCGGCAGTCCTTGAGCATGTGGCTGGCCTTCTTTTTTCCATCCTGCTTGTCGATGTAGAAATGGATGGTGCATGGGCCCGACAACTTGTCGTATGCCAAGGGTTCGTCGTCACGGCCACGGCGTTGCCATGTTTGCGTTGGGCATCCTCCATCGCGGAAGCTATTTCCACGGTATCCGCCGCTCCTGCGGTTGCTTTCATTGCGGCGGTCAGTGTAGCCAGCCGCGACCATGTTGGGTCCGTTGCGATCGTCGTAGACGCGCGATCTTCGCTTGCTACGGCATTTGCGTCTACGGCCGTAGTCATCTTCCTCATCCGAGTGTGCTCGGTGGACGGAATCCTCGCCATCTGCCCACCTGTTGGCGATGTCCATGAGGTGGTCGAGTGTCTTGGGCTTGACTTGCCCAAGTTCTTCCTTAAAGTCCTGGCGTTTGACGCCATCTTTGAAGGCGTCAATTGTTCTCTCCTTGGAGATGTGTGCCATGGAGTTCTTGATGTTGGACCACCATAGTATGTACGAGCGAATGGATTCGCCCGTTCGTTGAGTGCATGCCCAAATCTCTTCGATCGAGGCTGGCCTCTTGCTGGTACCCTTAAAGTTTCAGATGAAACTGTATGCCGGTTCCTCCCAGCTTCGGATGGAACCCGAGGACAGGCTGCTGAGCCAGATCCGGGCTGCGCTTATTAGCTGCGGCTGAAGGCACTGCAGGGCAGTGTTTTTGTTTCCGCCGTGCAGCTTGACGGATGACAGGTGGTCGCTGAGCCACGCCTTAGGGTCCTGCGTGCCGTCGAACTTCGAAGTGTCCGAAGGAAGCTTGAAGTTTCTTGGCATCCATGTCCTCCGAACTAATCTGCTGAAGCATCGAGCTCCGCAGAGTTCTCCATCATCATCCTCTTCGGATTCGGATGAGCACACGCGTTTGGCGCGTGCCTTGTCGGCCTTGCACTGAGCGAGGTCGCTTCGAGCATCGTAGTCGCGGTTGCGACGTCGTGGGCGCTTGCGTCTTTGAGGTAGGTCATGCTCGTCCTCGTCGGATGAGGGTGTGGGGCTGCGGTTGAATGTAACCGCGGCTTTCTTTTTCGGCTCCGCAGGACCCTCCTCGTGGAGCGCAGCTCCAACGAGTCTGAGTCCGGCTAGTGCGGACTTGTGCATAGCTCTCTTCGGGTCCCCCACCGGAGGTGGATGGGACGCGAGATATGTGGTGGCTGCCATGATCACAGCTTGTGGCGTCTTCGCGATGACGTTGCCGTTGGCGTCCATCTCCATGAAGGACGTGTTAAGGGTTCGAGTCACCTCACGACATGCAGCGGGATCCATGTTATCCATGCGAGAGCGATG
This sequence comes from Avena longiglumis, assembly GCA_030063025.1. NCBI lineage: Eukaryota > Viridiplantae > Streptophyta > Magnoliopsida > Poales > Poaceae > Avena > Avena longiglumis. Next base: position 485,084,499 of record CP125976.1, read on the forward strand.
CTTGTTGGCTTGATTGTTGTGCGAGCTGGAGCCGCCAGCGGCAGAGAGCACAGCTCGCCGCGCGCTAGACTCCGAGGCCGCTTGCTTGCGTTTATCGAGCACCTCTTGCATCTTCACCTGCTTTTTGTGCTCTTCGATGAGGAGCAGGTGGTATGCCATCAGAAGGTCCCGTGAGGCATTCACAGGCAGGATTTTGTTGCCCGCCACGGCTTCGCGTGCATGGTTCCATCCTTCCTTGTTGAGGTGGATTATTCGACTGGCATCAGGGTCGTCCTTGTTGGGTGGGGGATGGTTGCCTCCTGTTTTCTCCGTTCCTACCCTGTGGGTTGGGTGGTGGCACATGGGCACCCGAACCTGGTGGTTGTTCCACGACGCACTGGTAGTGCTCGCGGATTGGATCACTGCTGCCACAGCTTTCGGATCCGGAACCGTAGGTTCCTTCATCCGACGGGGGGTCGCACAGATCTGAGTTGCAGCTGATGTTGTCGTATGACTCATCTGTCAACGTTGACGTTCGTAGCACGCTGGGATACGGGGCCCATGAGGCGGGCCTGATCGATGGCAGTGGCACCCGCTCTGGGAGGCGGAGACTGCCGGTCTGTCCCACCTGGAAGCAGAAGCTCCTGAATAGGATCTCGAGCTCGTCGCCTATGGGCTCGAAGTCCTTCACAATGGCTGGCGTGTGGGCGGTGAAGTCGAAAGCGCCAAAGAGGAGATGACTCTACGTTGCCGAGGAGTTGTAGATCTCTTTGGTCGGAACCGTCACGGTCGCACAATCAGCGCCCCGGATTCCCACAGACAGCGCCAATTGACGAGGTTTCGACTCGTCAATGCCCATTGTTACGAGCTTGGGTTTTGGAGAAGATGGGGGTGCTGGAGATCATGAGCAGTTAATGCACAAGCAATCGGGGACACGAGATTTACCTGTGTTCGGGCCCTGAGGAAAACCCTACTCTTGCTTGTCTGCCCTTGATTACGGCGGAACCGAAGGTTACAGGGGTGCGCAGATGCAATCTGGCGTGGAGGTGTGTATGCGGTGAAAAAGAGATTGGCCCTCCTCGTCGGGCCCTTCTAGCCTTTATATAGAGTTAGGCAGGTCTTAGGCACATATCGAGTCGGTTACAAGTTTAGGGTTTGCCCCTTTGAATATTCTATCTATTCTAGTCTTGCTCTCTAAGAATCCGAAGATGTCATGGGCTTAGGCCACCCGAAAATCTCCACAGGCCGCGTATATTCTTGTGGGCCTTCCTTGGACTGGACCAGGTATGCTAATATCCTGTACTCGTAGGGTATAACCATGTCATTAGGGGTCTTGCACTTGTTAGTAGGGTGCATGTAGCATCCAAACTTGTCACAAAGCCTAGTTTTGTCACACTTTGGCTTTGCGGTGTCTTTCCCACGGTCCGAGTTTCGAGGCTTTTTGTTCCGATTGTGCTTACGCTTACCCTTAAAGTTCGATTATGCTGTTGAAGTAACCACCAAACTTTCTTCCGTTCGTGACATTCATATGAACTTCCGGCAAAGGTTGAGAACTATCCGGGCACTGAGAGTCATTCTTAGCAAGAAGCTCATCATAATTTTCAGCCTGAAGTAGGATATGAATAAGGTCTGAATAGACCTGGTAGTCACGAGAGAGGTATTGCTGCTGGAGGATCCTTTCAGATGGGAGCATAGTGGATAGAGTTATTTCTATCTTTTCCGCATATATAGGTTCCATCTCGCAAAAGCGCAACTTAGAAATTATCTTATGAACCTCGTGATTGTAATCCCCAATGGACTTGAAGTCCTGGAATCGAAGATGAGTCCAATCATGAAGTGCTTCAGGCAGGACAATTGCCTTCTGCTTTTCATACCTCGTTTGAGGACCTAAAACAAAGTAAATGGGGATTCCTCCTTCAAATACTCGGACTTAAGATTCAGGTGGATATTGTGCCTTATAATGTACAAGGCAGCATATTTCTGCTCTTCTCTCAGCGGTGCGACTCCAGCCGGAAGGGGGTCCACCGGGTTCTGGATGGCACGCACTATCCCACGGGACGCAAGGGCGATCTTGATGTCCATGGCCCAGGTAGGGTAGTTGTGGCCATCGAGTTCGAGTACATCGAACTCTCTTCCAGCCATTAGTTACCTACTTGGGTAAACCAGAGGTTATTGATTTATACTTTGGTAAACCACACACACCATCATGGTTATGTTGTAACGAACTATGCAAAATTAATAGTAATTTCAAAAAGTGGGTTTGAAACCATTAGTGTGGACTTTAAGTTGTTAAGTATGACACATTGTAGATACTCTCTAAAAATAATTTCAGGATCCATCTCTTAGTACTTAGAGAGTATAATCTGATAAAATCAGTAGATACTCATGTTTCTAGTACCTTATGTCATGACTTATTTAAAATATACAAGAGATCAGTTAATAAGTAATCATGGTAGCGGAGATAATCTGCAATTCATGCAGTAGATCTATGCACTACTTTTGATCCCAAACATCAACTTGAAGTAGTCATTTAGAAGCATATCCGATTAAGATGAATCGATTTACTTACAAGAAATTAAAAAAATTCAATTGCAAACAGTGGATATAATCAATATCAACATGTACACACGGAAATATATTATATCACATATTTTCTAGAATACACATAGTACTCGACAGATAAACGGTACTAAAAAAATACTAAAATTTAACAGGTCTAAAACATCAATTATTATACTGCTAGAACTACCATTATTTGACTTATATAAAAGTCTAAAATATAAAACGTGTTGTGACAAATAGCACTGGCTCATATGGGCCGCTTTGGACAGCCAAGTAGAAACGGTATGTTGGGAGATAGGAAAAGATAAGGATGCGATCTCACATAATCGATCTCCAATCCTCGTTCCACTACCAGACCGCTCCACCTCAATCGGCCACCACGCGACCTCCTGTGCCGGCGCAGCGGCGCTCACCGGTGGCGGCTTGGCTAGGGTTGTCCTCCGGCAGAGACAGCCGACAGCCGTGGAGGACTCTATCGGCTGCTCTTGACCGCTCCCGCATGGCTTGACCGTCGCGGGGTCGAGGCTAGGCCGTCCGTCTTCTAGAGGCGCCGTGAGGAGAGCATCGTAGCAGGAGGGTCGCGGGCGCGGGCGCACCGCAAGGATGCGTGGGGCCGGCCACCGCTAACATGCCTTAGTAGTCCACGCTGCCGCGAGGCCACGTGCAGACATGCAGGCGCGCTCCTCGCTGGAAGCGCCTTAGGCGAAATCGTCGTGGGACACGCCGGAGGCCGTGGACACGGGCGCCGCTGGGTCGGTTCAGGACTCAGGAGGGTGCCTGCCGCTGGGGCTGTGTTCCCCTGGATCCGGCCGCTGCGCGGTGTGGCACTGTGTCGGGCCACTGCCTGGGGTGGAAATTGCATCCCGAGTGTCAGAGCGACGCCGGGATAGGCTAACCTTCACGTGCAGAGGAGTCGCTGGTGGTCCTCCGTCGGCGGTATGTGTATGTGCCGCCGTGTGCTGCTTCTTCTTCTTCTCTTCTGTGTAGACTCGAGCGAGCGTCATCTCGCAGAACTCGCTGGTTCGAGCGCGCTGATAAGGTGTTAGAAATCGAGATGTAAATGAGAGAGACCACGAGCAAATGATTTAACTATCTATTCTATTAATGATCAGCATATTTATAAAAGAGGGAACCGATGTAAATATGGGTCACGTCCCCTCGAAGGGGTGCGAGGAAAGTCGATTGGACAAACAACCGACATAAAGATTATATGAAAAGATTATCTATCTAATTAATCTATTAATTAAATTCTAGCAGTATGTATGTACGTCCATACATGTGAGCCATGTCCAGCACGCTGGTTTTCGGGAGGTGATATCGGCCGCTCGACGCGGCACGCGTGACTCACGCCGCCTCAGCCGGAGTAAACCTGGGCCAGCCCATGATAAGTTTGGTGGCTGCTTACTTCACCGCTTATGTACGATCAGCTTCCACTAAAAAAGTACGATCAGCTCGATCGTTTGTTGGCTAGCACGAGCATGTTTGAAAACCTGAAATCATCTGTGATTTTTCTCCAATATTTATGAAGAGTTTTGAAAAAAATATTATGAACCAATTTTTAAAACTTGTAAACAATTTTTTGAACCAAATTTCTAACAATCGTAAACCAATTTTCAAAAAATCATGAATAAAAATTGAAAAGTCATGAACAAATTTACAAAAACTGTGAACTATATTTCGAATATCATAAATGTTTTTCAAAATTTATGAACCAAATTGCAAAAATCATGAACCAAATTCCAAAAATCATATTTTTTTTTGAAATTTATGAACCAAATTCCAAAATTCATGAACCAAATTCAAAAACAATAAACCAATTTTTTAAAAGACGAAGTTTTTCAAACAGGAAAACAAAACAAAAAAGGAAAAAAAAATAAAAAGCAGAAAGAGGAAACAGAAAAATGAAAAACAAAAGAAAAATGAAAATACGTTCATCACTACAAAATGGGTCGGCCCAACAGGGGGAGCCCCTGTGCGGCGCCATCCACCCGCGCCGCAGCTGACGACATTTAGCATTTCGTCTGGTTTTTTACCACGAACCTGATCCATCGCAGATGGGCGGTCCACCAAAAATCTTATAATCAGGCGGGTCCATATAGCAGCTAAGCTACAACCCATTATAATTTTTGTCTGTGTGAACCATTTTTTATCCGTATTATCCATGTTTGGTCCTCGTGTGGCCATTTTGGCCCATACGTTCATATATATTAGGCCCATTTGTTGTGATGCTTAGACCCAATATTTTAAGAAATTGTGTGTCGGGCCTGCAACGCCGATGGAGTTGAGGCCTGGCGTTGTCGTAAAAAGATTCCCAGAACCCAAAAAAAGAAATCGATCCTAAAATAACACTCGCAATGAGGTAGAGGAGTCCCGTCTTGATGGAGTTATTCAACGGGTTAGATGCTCAACACTCGACGCCTATCTATGTAGGAGATGTCAAATCTTCAATGGTAACAAGCAGATCTCGAGGTGGCCAACACCTTAACCCCACGAGACTTAGAAAAGACAATCTCATATGGCCTCCAGTCTATCCTATATGTGTTGTTCTCTCTCAATTTTATATACGATGTCATCATTTCAACGGTTGCCAAAGACTAGCAATACTATATAGATTACATCGGTACCAAAGAAAATTAGGGACATTGTAACTAAGCCATTTAGGAGCTCTCTCACGAATGGGACAATTTCGGATGTTGGATTGTGCTATCGAAACATTTTAAACCTTCATGATTCGTGTCAGCAAACCCGAACATTGGAGGGATTACCCTCGGGTAGGCTCAACCGGTTTAGTCCGGTTGAACCAGGACGGATGGTCACCAAGCATCAATACCAGGCCGGCTGGCCCCGCCCAACTAGCAAATGCCAAGATCAAGCCGGCTAGTCCCGTCTAGCCGGTCAACCAGAAGACCAGGCCGGCTAGCCCGCTCCAGCTAGTCACCTCGGAATTAGTAGCAGTAATCCAAAGGGCGTGATGATGGAAACAGTACCACACCTCCTAATACTACGGCTTTGCGTCAGCTAAAGCACCAACGGCTACTGATTGTTGGACAAGATGTCCGTCTGGCAGGGGACTAATGGACTATGCCCATACAGCCGGTACTGCAGCGCAATGTAGTGTTGACTATTGCTCTGGGTCCCACCGGCTGGCCCCTACAAGCCGGCTTCACTTATAATCTGCATCTCGACCTGTATATAAGGGAGGCATAGGCCTCCATAGCGAGGGTGATCACTCCTCTCTCCCATTTTCCCCTAGTTCACCCTCAATGCAGCTCAAGGAGCCTTTGTGCTATGTGTTTGCTTTTGTATAGTGAGATCTTGCAGTAGTAGGGGTGTTACCTCACCACGGGGGCTCTAAACCTGGGTACATCACTGTGTTTATAGGTGCTTGTTCCCAATCCCGCCTCGAAGCCTCTGCTCCCTTGATTGTTCCCTCTTAAGACATCGTAGATGGTACTATCATGTTTCACACCATGACTGTTGGCGCCCACCATGGGGCTCAGTGCAGCGGGTGGAATCATCTTTCGCACGGTACTCTCTCGTCACAGGCAGGCGCGTCGCCTCTGGCCTCGTGCTCACGCTCGGCACCTTCGAATGCGTCATCGACAATGCATCTTGCTTCGTCGGGGGAACATTCCCAGCCGATGGTTCCATCCTTCACTTCGGTCTACATCACCACCGTCGCCGGGGCCTATCCTGGCGAGGCCCTCACCTTCTCCGACCGACCACCCGGCAGTTGTGAGATCTAAGCACATGACTTAATAGGATTGATAGGATACTCATACCAATAAGTTGCAACTTCTTTTTCAGAAGCTCATTCGAAAAGAACTCTATGGTTAAGCGTGCTTGTCCTAAAGCAATTCTATGATGGGTGACCGACCAGGAAGTGGGTAACCGGGTGTGCATGAGTGAGGACAAAGTGCGCAGAAAATATTAGTGTTAATCTGTGGGGCTAGTCTAGATATCCTATTAAGATACCAGGAGTGACACCCCCCGGGCCCAGTGGACGGGGTGTTACAGCAGTGTCGTTCCTAGCGGCATCGCCTCCGACTGCAATGTGGAGGTCATGATGGCTGGCTCCACGAATAACCACGGCCATCGTCCTCTTGAGCGCCACGCATAGGCACTGGCTCCTCCTCCTAGTGCTCTGATACTAAGCCGCTGGAAAGCTCCATTCAGCGTCTCTCCACCCCCGTCAATCCAGGCGCAGATTGATGGCGCGTGGTAGCGCTTCATTGGGAGACCCCAAGAGCAAGGTGTGATGAGCACAATAGCAAGTCTTCCCTCAGTAAGAAACTGAGGTTATCAAACCATTAGGACTAAGGAAACGTCTCAAAGGTGTTGCTAGCAACCTGGAGACCTGCACAACACAAACTCAAGACTTTGCCCCAACTAACAGTGAGGTTGTCAATCTTACTGGTTGCTGTAACAAAGGATTAACTGTATGGTGTGGAAGGTAATGGTAGTTTGTAGAAAGTAAACATTAACAGTGGAAGATGTATCAATGGTAAAGATTGGACCGGGGTCCATAGTTCACTAGAGGTGTCCTCCTTAAGATAAACAAACATGGTATGTTGGGTAAACAAATTACAGCGGGGCAATTGACAGGACTGAGCAAGGCATAACAATGCAATACTAGACATTCATGATCCTATGAGATTCGATTGGGCAATACAACAAGATACATAGACCGCCATCCAACTGCATCTATGACTAGAAATCCACCTTCAGGTTATCATTTGAACCCCCCCCCCAGTATTAAGTTGCAAGTAACATATAACTGCTTTAAGCAAAGTGTGTAAGGTAAACAATCCACTTGTTCCGTGAACAAGGGACCATTGTTTTCTCCCTAGTGGCAACAACACATCTATAACCTTAGAGATTTCTCTCACTTCATTTAGATTAAATAGAGTCATGAACCCACTATCTAGCATAAATACCCCCTCTTGGAGTCACTAGCATCTACTTGGCCAAGATATCTACTAGAAACGGTGAGCATGCAAGATCACAAACAACACAGACATGATAGAATCACTAAGACAAAATCATTAATCAATCTGACATAGTAATCTCAATATCCATCGGATCCTCGCAAACACAACATGCATGATTACAAATATATGATCTTGATCATGAACGGAGCTCACAAGATCTAAACATGGTAGCACAAAGGAGGAGATATAACCATCTAGCTACTACATGGACCCGTAGTCCAAGGTGGAACTACTCACACTTCATACCGGAGGCTCGCATGATGAAGAAGAAAGCCTCCGGGATGATCTCCCTTTCGGCAGGGTGACGGGAAGAGCTTCAGATCTCCCCCGATCTAGGGACGATGGTGGCAGCGGCTACAGACGGTTTCGTGGAATATTGATCGGGGTACTTAGGGTATTGGCATCGTGGGGTCTTTATAGGCGAAGAGGCGAGGCAGGGGCATCCAGGGTGGTCACACCCCCCAGGCACGGCTAACCCTAGCCCGCGCCGCCAGGGGGTGTGGCCCCTGGTGCCTCCCCTCTGTCTCGTATTCCGGCTCCGTGTTCCCCACGGTAAAATATTGACTTTGGCTTTTGTCCTGTTCAATTTCGAGAATATTGATTTTCTGCCTTTCTGGAACCAAAAACAGGAAAAAACAGGCAATTGGCACTGTGGCATCTTATTAATAGGTTAGTACCAGAAAACACATAAAAACACCTCAAAGTGTAGACAAAGCAAAGCAAAGTAGATACTAAACAAGCATGGAACATTAAAAATTATAGATACGTTTCCGACGTATCACAGATCCGGCTGCTGTGGCATCTTCCCTAGAGGCCACCCAGCAGCACCTTCTGGGCAAGGCCAGGTGAGTTGCGTTCGCCCATCACTAGCTGGAGTATATCGTATGTGAGTATAACTTCGCACACGGTTTCACTCCCACCGGCCGGGAGCCCAGCTGATTGGGTGTCGTCAAGCACTGAGGGGGCTGATGCGTGTTGAACGCCCCGTTGGGAAACCCCAAGAGCAAGGTGTGATGCAGCACAACAGCAAGTTTTCCCTTAGTAAGAAACCGAGGTTATCAAACCAGTAGGAGAAAGGAAATGCCTCAAAGGTGTTGCAAGCAACGTGGAAACCTACACAACACAAACTCAAGACTTTGCCCCAACTAACAGTGAGGTTGTCAATATCACCGATTGCTATAACAAAGGATTAACTGTATGGTGTGGAAGGTGATGATGGTTTGCAGCAAGTAAACAGTAAAGTGGAATATGTATCAATGGTAAAGATTGGACCGGGGTCCATAGTTCACTAGAGGTGTTATCCTTAGATAAAAAAATATGGCATGCTGGGTAAACAAATTACAGCAGGGCAATTGACAGGACTGGGCAAGGCATAACAATGCAATACTAGACAAAAAGATCCTATGAGATTCCATTGGGCAATACAACAATATACATAGACCGCCATCCAACTGCATCTATGACTAGAAGTCCACCTTTAGGTTATCATATGAACCCCCTCCAGTATTAAGTTGCAAGCAACAGACAACTGCTTTAAGCAAACTATGTAAGGTAAACAATCCACTTGTTCCATGAACAAGAGACCGTTGTTTTCTCCCTAGTGGAAACAGCACATCTACAACCGAAGATATTTCTGTCACTTCCCTTGGAAACTAGAGGCATGAACCCACTATCGAGCATAAATACCCCCTCTTGGAGTCACTAGCAACTACTTGGCCAAGATAGCTACTAACAATGGAGAGCATGAAAGATCACAAACAACACAGACATAATAGAATCAAATAGACAAAACCATTAATCAATCTGACATAGTAATCTCAATATCCATCGGATCCCCGCAAACACAACATGCATGATTACAAATAGATTAGATCTTGATCATGAACGGAGCTCACAAGGTCTATACATGAAAGCACAAAGGAGGAGATACAACCATCTAGCTACTACATGGACCCGTAGTCCAAGGTGGAACTACTCATGCTTCATACCGGAGGCTGACATGATGAAGAAGAAGGCCTCCGGGATGATCTCCCCTCCGGCAGGGTGCCGGGAAGAACTTCAGATACCCCTTGATCTAGGGATGATGGTGGCGACGGCTACAGACGATTTCGTGAAGTTTTGATCAGGTGCCTAGGGTTTCTGCATCGGGGGCTTCTTATAGGCGAAGAGGCGAGGCAGGGGGCACCAAGGCGGCTGCACCCCTCTAGGCGCGGGGTAGGCCCACTCGCGCGGCCAGGGGGTGTGGCCCCCTGGTGAGCCTTCTCCGTCTCGTACTCTGGCATCGTGTTGCCCACGGTAAAATATTGACTTTGGCTTTTGTCCCGTCCAATTGCGAAAATATTGATTTTCTGCCTTTCTGTAACCAAAAACAGAAGAAAACACGCAACTGGCACTGTGGCAACTTGTTAATAGGTTAGTTCCAGAAAACATATAAAAACACCTCAAAGTGTAGACAAAGCAAAGCAAAGTAGATATTAAACAAGCATGGAGCATCAAAAATTATAGATACGTTTCTGACGTATCAAGCATACCCAAGCTTAACTCCTGCTCGTCCTCAAGTAGGTAAGTGATAAAAGAATAATTTTTGAGGTGACATGCACCATCAAAACCAAGATCAAACCATTGTAGATACGTTTCCGATGTATCAAGCATCCCCAAGCTTAACTCCTCGTCCTCGAGTAGGTAAGTGATAAAAGAATAATTTTTGGGGTGACATGCACCATCAAAACCAAGATCAAACCATTTGCAAGCATTGAAAGCTGGTATCAAAGAAATCTAAACATGTGCATGAAAAATGGAGTTCTAACAATAAGACAAAGTAAATATGCATGCAACATGAAAGGCTACAAACAAAGATCATGAATAACATGCATTAAAAACGTCTGTTTGTTTCACATACAGAAAACATGGCATAGTGGCATTCAGCTTGTCCCTCATGGAGTAGCAAATAGATGCATAGAACACACTTCAAAGTTCATAAGAGTGACTAGATACAAGTAGCACAAGAACAAGCAATATCAACAATATACATCAATCAATAAGTTTTGGAACACTGCACATAGAACTAAGACTGACAACTATGCTCTCTTAATGGTGCCTAAAGGTAGAAGGTGGAGACTTAATATAATAGTGGAAGAAAGGCCCTTCATAAAGGGAAGCAGGGATTTCAAGTTTCAAAAAGAGCTTCCAAAAATTATGGTACTTGTTAGCTTTTAGACCTCATTTCCCCTATCATAAGCATCTTGAAGTGATTAAGGTTAAAGTGAACAAACTATGGAGTATATTCTTGACAAAGTATAAGTTGGCAATCTCATGTCCCTTGAATACGAGGGTCGCACAGCATGCTACTCAACTTTAGTCACTTGTAAGTTCTTGTCATAGTAAGTACATGTGTATCATAGAGAACCGCCAACGGGGTACCCCTTGCACATGATACAGGAGCTATCCCATAACCAAAATGACAAGGAAAGCGGACAATGAGCATCTCACCCATCTTTTTATTTACTATGTGCATAGCTTTTTATTGAGGATGCTTCACAGAATGCTCATTATGGTGATGCTCTAAGTTTCCACCATGATTAGGCATGGTTTAGGCTAGCGGCCCACGCGTTTCTCTAACACAAAATACATAACTCCATGGACTTACAAGCTCCCTCTTTATTTCACACCGGCGACATCCATAGACAAAAGAGCATGATATCAACTGTGTACAAAGTACAAGTGCAATGTTGAAAATGTTCCCCATGACAGCATGGTTCTGCTAAATCCAACGTATAAGTGCAAGCATATACAACATAGATGACACAATGGTTCAAGTTTATTAGGGGCAAAGAATATAAAGTGTGCCATCAAGTTCGTGAGGGCTTTAATCACTAAGTTTTCACATAACAAAATACTTTTTAATTGGAAGATAGCTAAAAACAAGAATATACTAGGAATGGTGTAACACACCATGCATAGGAGTTTATAGTGGAAACTTTGGAATAACTTGGTTTCTTAGAAGTTTGAAGCATGAGTAGAGCTTACTCATACAAGTGGAGGCTAGCAAAAGACTGGGAGCAACCAACTAAGAGAGCAATAATGGCCATAATCATGCAGAGCGACAAAACATTACTAATCAAAGCATAGAGTGGTACTACAAGTTGAGGACTGAATGATCATAGAGGCTATGATGACTTGTTCATAGTCATAACATGGTGTGAGCATGTGCCAAGTCAACCCAAACAAAGCATCAAAGAAGAATACCACAATACTATGTCTTTGTATGCTAAAACAACGCATGATTCTTTCAAGGCACACTAAGCAATCCCAATTCTTTGGAACAAGACATGCTACAGCAATAATCACTAAGCATAAGGTCAAAACAATACCTAGCATGTCATGCTAAAGTCTAAGTCACCGGCAATGCAAGATCCTCTTGCACTTTCAAGCAAGAACTTTCTACTCATTTCCAACACCAATCGACTTATTTGAAACAACACAGCGAGAACAGGGGTCCAAACTACTTTATTCAAGCAAACTAAACAAACTAAGCAAAGCAAACGAAAACTAAGACGCTCCAAGAACAACACAACAGTGCATGAAACAATAAAAACAAAGTGTCTAGAAAGACCTAAGCTTTTTATTGATGAAGAAGGGGATGCCTTGGGCATCCCCAAGATTTGACGCTTGTACCTCTTGGATATTTCTTGGGGTGACACCGGGGTGACATCCCCAAGTTTGAGATTTTGTCCATTCTTCATATTATTACATCATTCTCTCTCTACACCTGAAATTTTCCTTCATACAAAACTTCACACAATCTTCATTGGCAACATTAGTGTATTCAAAAGATAATAGACCTTTGGGTTTAGCTTTGGAACAGCAAAACTTTTCATTAAAAACACAATATACTGTAGCAACTCCTTTAAAAAGCTCAATTCCCTAAAAGAGAACTAAAAAAGGAATCAATAAGAAGCAAATGCAAATAATGGCAGAAATCTGTCAAAACAGACCAGCAGGTAAAAACCGATTTTTTAGAAAATCTTATGTTACTCAAATCAAAAAGTTTTGAACTAATGAAAGTTAGCTAACATACTGGAGGATTTATTAGTAAATTTCCAGCTCAATGCGACTTACCAGAGACTCCTCACGAATTTTTATGGTGAAGGACAGAAATCTGTTTTGGGACAGCAACTCCCCAAATCTTACTTTCCTCTCATTAGAGGTAATTCTTGGCACAAAAAGCAAACAAAAAGGATAAGGAGAGGTCATTACTGAAGTAATAACTTCCAAGACTCAAGGAAACTCTTGGGTTATCTTCCAACAAGTACTTTTCTTTAACGCCTTTAAGTTAGGCTTGATAGTTTGAGAAGATGCTCACATAGGAAATATGAATTGAAGTAAAAGAGAGCATCAAGAAGCAAATCAAAGCACATTTAAGTCTAACCCACTTCCTATGTATAGGAATCTTATAAGAAAATAAATCAAAGAAGCACATAGTAACAAGAATGGGTAGATAAAACAAGAGTAACTCCAAAACTCTTATATAGAGAGGTGTTTCAGTACCATGAAAACTTCTACAACCATATTTTCCTCTCTCATTATAATTTTTCAGTAGCCTCATGAATAAACTCAACAAGATATCTATCAGATAAAGCATGATTTTCATGATCTACAAACACATAATTTCTATCAAGCCAAAAAATAGTGGGATTAAAACCTTCACAGGTTTTACCCAAAGTAGATATTTCAAAAGGATCCACAAAAACATAACATTCATCCTCCTTTGGTAAGTATGGGGGACAATAAAATAATGTAAGGGATAAATATTTACTCTCATTAGAAGGTAGGCATGGGTAGATAATCCATTCTTCCTCCTTTTGTTCATCACTCTCCTCCCCTTTTTCATCTAATGAGCTTCCAGTTTCAACAATTTCTTCTTCCATAGGCTCCTGCAAGGCATTAGTCTCTTCCATTTGTGGAAAGCACCTATTAAAATATTCAAAAATATAGCCATTTTCTTCCTTATAATTATCAAAGCAAAATTTAAGTATCTCATAAACCTCATATTCATAAGGTGCATCATCAGTATTTTCTAGCAAACTGGCAAGTTCAAATGCACCCTTGAAGGCAATAAATTCTTCAATTTGTTCCACATCATAAAAGTCATAATTTCCTTTAACATAAGAGGATATGGTAACATTATCATTATACTCACATTGAAAAGGGAGGTGTTTATACCTCCTACAACAACAAGCTTTATCAAAGCAATAAGTAACATTATAAGTAGAGCACACCTCTCTAGCAATAGTATTCAATTTATCAATTTGTGCCCATAAGTGTTTCCCTTTTTGTGACAAACGGTGTTCCTTATAACAGTAGTTTTGTTCTTCTATGAACCCACATTGGCAATAAGAACTAGTTTCAAAGAAACCATCCATTGATAGAGAGCATGACCAAGCAAGGAAATAACAGACCAGCAACTAGAGCAGAAACTAATTTTTTGTGTTTTTTATAAGAGAAAGCAAACCAAACTAAACTAATTTTTTGGAGTTTTTGATAAAAAGCGGCAAACAAAACCAAGCAAAATAAAATAAGCAAATTAAAACAAAGTAAAGAGAAAGGTTGAGGAGGACTCCCCTTGTGAAGATGTCCTTAGCCTCCCTGGCAACGGCGTCAGAAAATAGCTTTCTGGATTGCTATTACCGTGGGGTAACGTGTGTGAGTTTCTTTTACCTTTCCTCCCGGCAACGGCGCCAGAAAGTCTTGATGCGTGTTAAACGCCCCGTTGGGAAACCCCAAGAGCAAGGTATGATGCAACATAGCAACAAGTTTTCCCTCAGTAAACCGAGGTTATCGAACCAATAGGATGAAGGAAACGCCTCAAAGGTGTTGCAAGCAACATGGAAACCTACACAACACAAACTCAAGACTTTGTCCCAACTAATAGTGAGGTTGTCAATCTCATCGATTGCTGTAACAAAGGATTAACTGTATGGTGTGGAAGGTGATGATGGTTTGCAGCAAGTAAACAATAACATTGGAAGATGTATCAATGGTAAAGATTGGACCAGGGTCCATAGTTCACTAGAGGTGTTCTCCTTAGATAAACAAACATGGCATGTTGGATAAACAAATTACAGCAGGGCAATTGACAGGACTGAGCAAGGCATAACAACGCAATACTAGACATTCATGATCCTATGAGATTCGATTGGGCAATACAACAAGATACATAGACCGCCATCCAACTGCATCTATGACTAGAAGTCCACCTTCAGGTTATCATCCGAACCCCCTCAATGGATTAAGTTGCAAGCAACAGACAACTACTTTAAGCAAAGTGTGTAATGTAAGGTAAATAATCCACTTGTTCCATGAATAAGAGACTGTTGTTTTCTCCCTAGTGGCAACAACACATCTACAACCGAAGAGATTCCAAACTGACATAAATCTCTTCGGTTGTAGATGTGTTGTTGCCACTAGAGGCATGAACCCACTATCGAGCATAAATAGTAAATACCCCCTCTTGGAGTCACTAGCAACTACTTGGCCAAGATAGCTACTAACAATGGAGAGCATGCAAAATCACAAACAACACAGACATGATATAATCAAATAGACAAAACCATTAATCAATCTGACATAGTAATCTCAATGTCCATCGGATCCCCGCAAACACAACATGCATGATTACAAATAGATTAGATCTTGATCATGAACGGAGCTCACAAGATCTATACATGAAAGCACAAAGGAGGAGATACAACCATCCATCCACTACATGGACCCGTAGTCCAAGGTGGAACTACTCACGCTTCATACCGGAGGCTGGCATGATGAAGAAGAAGGCCTCCGGGATGATCTCCCCTCCGGCAGGGTGCCGCGAAGAACTTCAGATCCCCCCTGATCTAGGGACGATGGTGGTGGCGGCTACAGACGGTTTCGTGAAGTTTTGATCGGGTGCCTAGGTTTTCTGCATCGGGGGCTTCTTATAGGCGAAGAGGCGAGGCAGGGGGCACCAAGGCGGCTGCACCCCTCCAGGCGCGGGGTGGGCCCACCCGCGCGGCCAGGGGGTGTGGCCCCCTAGTGAGCCTTCTCCGTCTCGTATTCTGGCTTCGTGTTGCCCACGGTAAAATATTGACTTTGGCTTTTGTCCCGTCCAATTCCGAGAATATTGATTTTCTGTATTTCTGGAACCAAAAACAAAATAAAACAGGCAACTGGCACTATGGAAACTTGTTAATGGGTTAGTTCCAGAAAACATACAAAAACACCTCAAAGTGTAGACAAAGGAAAGCAAAGTAGATAGTAAACAAGCATGAAACATCAAAAATTATAGATACATTTCCGACCTATCAGGGGAAGCCTCGATGCCAAGATGGATCATGAAGTTCCGCCGACTCCATGCGTGCCCATGGCGCAGGCGGATGCGGCCTTCCATTGGCATAGTTGGCCCTCGCTGGGGTCGCCAGCATGGGCATAGCTATCTTGTCCCTCGCTGCAATCGGCATAGTTGGCCTGGGCCTCACCACCCGAGCTCCCTTGGCCCTTGTCTCATGCCACGCCGCCGGAGCTTCCTTGGCCCTCGTCATCCGCGCCAACATACCCCTGCCTCGCCACACCACTGTGGCTTGTTTAACCTGATGGTGCCTCTCCACACTCTCACATGGCCGCATTGTAGTCCTTCCTCTCCTCTGTCGCGCCTTCTTCTGCTTCGCGTGTCATGACAGTCGTGGTTGCCTTCGCTTCTGCCTCGGCAGTCGCCGCCACGTGGTGCAGCTAGTCGGTTGCCTTCCTCACTACAACCAGGGCAACCTCTTGTGCCCCAAAGAGCGGTCAGATACGCCCAGGCTAGCCACTTGGCTTCCACGAACTGGCGGCCTCTAGTGCCGTCGTTGCACGTGACAGCTCGACGATGTTGTCCTTGATGGTCACGTCCCGCTGGCGTGTGGTCTGGAAGGACTCGAGGAGGGTTTTCTGCTCCTCGCTCATCGTCGCCTGCAAGAGATCCTCCTCCACTTCTTCGTCCCACTCCATGCCCTCATCTTCGCCCCGCTCGCCTTCGGTCTGGGAGGGTAGCTCTCGAGCGCAACCTGGCTAAGCTGCGCCTAGCTAGTTTTTGAGAAACAATGAGGCATAAAAGTGGCCATGGTGCCATCCCACTCCCGACCACTCGGTCTTTATAGGCACGGTAGCCCGATAGAGGTAGGAAGACGCGCAGTCGGTTGGGAAATGGCGGGCTGGTGGGAACGAAGTCATATGCTGGAGAAAGTAAGGCCTTTCACAATAGAGGGTCTCTTAGCACATTTTTATAGGCAAAATAAATGCTTAAGAGACAATCTTTCCAATGAATTGTCTCTTAGGTGGTGTCTCTGTTGCATTTATTAGCAATTGGATCACAATTGCATGTCAATAGTGTAGCTTGTTTGTGGCACGAAGTAATACTACATGGCTATCTTTGATACACACAAGGATATATAGTTTTGAACTTAACAATCTCCATACCAAAATAGTGATGCATTACGTATAAATACATAGAAAAATATAATTCCGATCATACCAAAGTACCGATGCATTACATATAAATATATAGGAAAATATAATTCCGGCCGCATGCACCAATTTATGAAAATAAACTATTTTGGACCAAACTTTGCCCAAATGTAAGAAACTTAGCAGAGCATTAGGTGGTTGAGTATACATCATCCTGTAATATGTGACAATATAGTAAGACAACAAGTCTGCATATAATTCAGGATATGTGCAGATGGCATATGAATCTAGTAAAATCAGGCAATATTAATTAAAATATTACCCCTAACAGGATATGTGCAGATGGCATATGAATCTAGTAAATACTAACGGTAGTGAAGCACAATGCACATTCAGTTTGATGTTTTTGCAGTGACAATCGCACTTGAGCAAGGATGAAAAATACCAGGTTGCTCCTGCACGTAAAGGACTATCAACATGCAACATTAAGCTAATCAAATAGATTAATACAATTGATTCGTTGGTCTGCTGGTGGAGGAGCTACCAGCAGCCGCGGTGGCCAAACTGGCGTCCTTGGGGCTTTCTCCTGGCTTCCGTCCATGGCTGCACTTGCAGCGGGCTTCTTCCCTGATTCATATGGAGGGGGCGGCGACATAGGGAAGGGGGCCGTCGGGCCGGCCACAGAAGAGAGGCGATGGAGGAGGCCGATAGAGGTAGCACGACGTAGGTGCTGGTGGTGGAGAGTAGGGCAGCGCCGGCAGCGGAGAGTAGGGCAGTGCCGGCGGCGGCCTAAGCTTGCTAGTCGCTCGGCTGCTCACGGTAGAAGAGAAAAGGGAATAGGAGGAAAGAGCCGCAAGGGATCGCTAAATTGATTGCGCTGTCTCGGGAGAAGGGCTAAGAGCCTTTTCTTCGCTAACATACAACTTCCCTCTCTCTCTTCTTTAACCACTACTATGTCACATCAGCGCATGGCCTAGGATACGGTGTCAAAATACGGCCATTGTCAAAGGCCTAAGAGCAAGAACAATAGTATAGCTAGCAAGTTGGCTATACGAGGTTGCCATGTCATCAAGAGCTAGCTTGTACAATAGTGTTGGCTATAAGATTGGCTATTAGATTAGTACTAGTTGCTATCTTCTTTCTTTCTCTTTTCTCCCATTTAATGTTTTTGCCTAGGAGCAAGTGTAAAGCTGGCTCTTGCATAAGAGCCAACAACTTTTATTTTTGTTTATCTCTCTCCTCACACAAAAATACCTAGTCAGCCTTATAGCCCACTACTGTACTTGCTACTTGCTCTAACGGGGAAACAGTGGCACAAACAGCAAGAAGCACGTCAACCACCATTAATGGGTAGCTCGACTATGGGTCCTGGAAATGAGTCAGCCCACCGTCTAGGCAGACAAAGGCCTCCAACCTATCATTCCCGATCCACAAACGGACAGATTCATACACATAAATGGGGTGGACCATTACAGTTGCGTCCTTTGATCACATCGAAGTGAACCAGCAGGAGCTTGGATGTCACGGAAATAATTATTTCCATCTAACTTTTATTTCTTCGAATGTAAAACAAATTCCTATGGATCAAGCAACAAATCTGCATTGCAAATTCATTTGTTTATATACATTGTTGCAATCAGACACGGTATGGCATGCCTGATTGGCCAACTGCAGGACTGCAAGGACATGGCACGTGCTGCCATCGGAGTGTTAACAAACAGAAGAAAATATCAAACGCGACATACCCACGTACTGATAGATGATTCAAATGGCACACACAAGACGAAAGTGAATTTGTGCATCCAAGCATTTTCCCACACAAGACGAAACACATGCGCTCAATCTTAACAATGGACCTAGTTGCAACGTCCTGACAAGTTCAAATTGCATAGTAATACTAGCTAAAATAAATACTACATAGCCATGGCTTAATGTTCCGACATGACAAGTATCACAACATGTGAATTATAGCTGAGTTCGGTATATCTACAAGTTACTGAATAAATTCACATATGGGCTTTGTCCTGATTTACCTGCGGCATATACAAGGTTGACCAGATAACTTTCATTCGCATACTGTAAAGACCACATGTAATCTCATCGCCGTCTTCACCTTGAATCATTGGAGTGAACTCCAACACAAAATTGGAGGTATTGCCATCATGATCAGCAACATTTGCACCGACATTGAGTATCAGAATCTCATCTATTGAGACTGCCACAACACGTCGTAATAGTTGGACAATTCCGCCATCACCAACAGCCATACCACCACTAACATCACTGTCGTACAACAGAATTTTGTTTTGAACTTCTGATGTGCAAGCAGTTATTTTTCCATAGAAAACTTCTGGCCCTGACAGAATTTTGATCTCAACGGCGGCCTCCAGTGCTTTTTTAACATGCGAATATACCAGTTGCACCTCACTAAGCCAGCTAGGAATAGTCCTGATACCAACCTTCGTCTTCATAATTCTGCCAAGTAAAACATCAATCAAAGCTTTGCTGAATTGTCTGTCATTGCAGTCACCATCTTCTCTGATCATCAAATTTATCTCAAAGAAAGCTCCACCACGGAAAACAATTCCTCTTGTTGGGCCAGTCAGAATCAGATCTTCGTTCTACCAAGAAATTTACAATATATAAGTAAGCAATATGTCCGTTAGAGCACTGCGGTGGAAGTTTAATGTACATTGACATTGTTTAAATAAGAATGGTCTCATGTAAATATGCAACATAGTTTCACTGAACTTAGCAAGACCCTGATGTATTTACATTAGGAATATATATATATATATATGGTAAATTATAGGTGTCGTGGTTGAACCAGTCACATGGATGAAACACCTGCTGAACTACGCAAAAAACTTGAAAGAAGATAACTGGCATTAGATTAAAGAGTGCAACGATTATAAGGAAGGCAGAGGGCGAAGTGTCAGACACTTCACAACACCAACAAGATCAAGCTACACCACTTTAGCAATAGATAAAATGGCAAGCACTCAGAGAATTGGCCTTTTACTTATCATTGACAGGTGCATACCATTCCAAATCAACAGCACCCTCTGCTGGTGATATTCTTGCCTACTGACATTTCATGTGAAAACTACTGCACAAGTATGGCTGAAAATTTTAGTGATGTACTCCTTCCGTCCGAAAATACAAGGCGTATAAGTTTAGTCAAAAGTCAAATCCTACTAACTTTGAACAAATAGGGAAACAAATCAATATCTACACTATTGAATGGACACACTGAGAAAATATCATTTATGGTGAATGTACTGATATTGATTTCGTATTGTAGATGTTTATATTCTTGTGTATAAACTTGGTCAAACTTAGAAGATGTTGACTTTTCACTGAACTTATATGCCTTATATTTTGGGACAGAGGGAGTACTATATTTAGATGACCCGGATAGGTACATTTAGGTCAGTAAAATATCCCAAAGTTGAATACTGGTACACCAAACGATGGATCACCAGTGCATGCACTAGTCAACCACTTTCTAATCTACTCCCTCTGTTTCAAGATATAAGATGTTTCACTAAAAGAAGTCTAGATAAATTTGCTTCACAAAGCTAAAACATCTTATATTTTGAAATGGAGAAAGTAGTAGTAACTGTGCAGTTTTTTCATTCTGTGAGATTGTTGGTGCACTGGGTCATCAAGACCACACAAGTACAGTTAGATGGGCCATCATTGGCCTTCAGCAAGACCACACAATAAAAGTTAGATGGGCCGTCACTGGCCTTAGTAAATGGCCTCATGTGCCATAGGGACCTGGCCCTGATCAGTCACAGGCCGGACCATTACCATCTTTAAAGAACAGCAACACAGGCATACTCCACCATTTAGTGATACAAGCATAACTCAGCTCTTCAGGTACGATATGTCAAGCTTGTGTTGGGACACAAATAAACAATAAAACATCGAAAGATGAAGCGGGGTCTGAACCTGCGATTGCTCTGTTAGCAGAGCTGGCCACTTATCACTAGCAGACTCTTTTATCTTATATGGAGTACATCAATAGTTCTCTCAAGAATTTTTGGACAGTATGAGAACTTCCCAAGCGTCACCGAGATTTTCGGTAACTGTCTGGTTACCGGAAACTTCAGCCACTGCCCAAACACTCGATTCTGAGTAGTATTAGATATTTAAGTTTTCCCCTAGGGATATGGGATAAGTCATGCAAACAGCAGCATGACTTTAAATTTAAAATATCTACATGATAGAATGCTAGCATTCTTTTAGTAGCAATGGATACAGATTTCACGTGCAAGGAATTTGCAATTGAGCATATGCAAAGAAACAGAGAGAGATGTGACGTTAAGCCATTCTTTTAAATACCTGTGACTTGACTTGCTGACAATTGTTTCTGTCGCGTCGGAAGATGTTGACACATTTATAATCTAGACTATCTCTGACTATCACGGTCCCATAGACATTGATAGGGTAGGGAATATCTGAGGACAGTATCTTCAGAGAAAGCACATTTAAAGAGCTAACCAATATGTGGTCATCACTGATAGCTGAATCCACATAGCGCATAGGGCCATATTGTGCTGAGACAAAAGAAAGTAAAGTTATCTCACGACCAGAAAAGATTGCTAAGGTAACAGAAGTTGAGATTGCTAATAGCTCAAAAGCATAATAAGTTTACATAGCCTCCAAGTATAGATCATGTCGGAACATCAGGATTAGTTTATACATTTGGTGGAGCTTTGGAAAAGTAGTAACTCTACAATGCAGTACAATGATTTTTCTGCAGAAAATTAAGCAAAACAGAAAAACAATTTCAGATGGTGTGCATGCCAGCCTGAAACAAGCACTTTACTAGTAGGTTCAAATGGGCAACCTATTGGACATGGCTAAGCAGATAATTAAGAAAATAAAGATGCCTCAGGTTCTTTTACGATTCACCATGGGATCTAACAACTCTGGAGATGAAAAAATAGCGTTGCAACTTTCCAACTATTGCAGGAGCATTTATTTCAATATCAAAAGAACCAACTGAAGAAACGGTGAATTTAGCCCACTTCGCGATTTTCTGCATGCATAGGTTTCACCATAAACTTTAAAACCTCACTGTGCAGGTTGTTCACCAGGTTAACAAATATTCTAGCTTCTGTTGCTCTATGCACACAACTATGTATTCCAGGGGACAAGAAATTTACCAATTCCCAGCAGGGAGGGAAAAACTACTACAACACAGCACATACAGATTTGATCTGAATCTAATCAAGGCTTCCACACCTAAAAGAATTATTAGATGTCCATGACTTCAGTCTGCACACGAGATTTCATCCTTGTTACCAGATTAGTGAAAAGCACTCCTACTTCCCCTGTGTCTCTCCGTGCAAGGAAAAGGCTTTCTGACTGAATGTTACGTAGACTTCATTCAATGAGCTCCACAGAAGACGAATTCAATATGTTTGGCACTTTCTTTTTCTTCTTGCTTTTACATGTGGTGTCCACTCTTTTCTAACACATTCACTTTAAACTGTACTGTCTAACTTCACTTGATGCGCTCTAATTTGTCCTTGCATTTTTTTCTGAAGACTGGTTGAGAACTCAGACAATCTAATCCTAATCAAGCACATACCACACTAGACCAAAGATCACTAGTGCACAACTCAGTCTAAGGACATACCACATTAACAGCAAAATGATAACGTTGGAACGTTTACATCAGCACACTTGTGCTTAACCAAGTGGCGTACGCGAATTTGCATTAGGAATTTAGGATAATAACAGATTGGGATAATCATATGGTTCTTTTAAGTAGAATGCAATAAAGAACGGGCACGTACTCTCTTCGTCGAGGTCGAAGATGGTGCGGTCAAGGAGCCAGACGCGGGTGAAGCAAGAGGTGTCCGTCTTGGGGTCGTACGCGATGAGCTCGTCTTCCAGAGCCCGCCTCACCTCCGCCTTGGCCTCCTCCTCTGGCGTGGCGAACTCCCACGGCATCCTCTCCCGAGGCTTCTTTCTCTTGCTGTTCTGGCGGCGCTGCTGCTTTGACGCCGCGGCCTCCTCCTCGTCCTCCTCGATGTACGCTGGAAGAAGACCCTCATCGTCGTCTGCCATGGGACAGAAGCAAAGCACGGAGGTGCCGCGGCCTCCAAACCCTAACCAACTGGGAAAATAGTCGCAAATGAAAGGATTTAGCCGACCGGAGAAATCAGGGGAGCGAGCGAATCGGGCAGGACGACGTACAAACCTGATCTAGTCGAACTCGCCGCCGCCGCCCCGGTTTGGATTATTTTTTCTAAACCCACATTTTGTGTTTTCCATAAGAGCATCCCTAGCAGAAATAAAAAAACCGCGGATCGTATATTCTGACGGGTTTACGTGTAGAGCCATGTTTTTTTTTCGAACAAACACCACAAACGAAACCCAATCCAGAAAAAATTCACGCGGCCGATAAATCCACCCCTCGAATTATATAGTTCTGGTTTCGAGAGCGTTTTGTGGATCTCGACCCCTCTTTCTGCCATCGCCCCCTCCACGCCTCCGCCACGCATTTGCTCACACCGCCGCTCAAATCGCCGAGCTCCAGCGAGAAATTCCTCGCCTCCCACACTAGATCCGCCACTAGTAGTCGCCGATGGACTCCGTTGCGGCCGTACGCCACCTTCCTCCTCGCGCTACCGTGGCCTCACCCCCGCCCAGGAGGAGAAGTGCCATCGGTGCGTCCGCACGGAGGGCGCACAAGCGCGCCGCCCTCCACTACAAGAAGCACCGCGCACCGGTGCCGGTCGCGAGACGGAGGAGTTCGACCGCCGCATGTGGGGGAAGGGGATCTCCTCGCGCGCACCGTGAACTCCTCTGCCGTCGGTGAAGAAGGAGGAAGAGGAGGAGGAGATCCCAGAGGGCCGCGTCGTCACCAGCGCCGACTACACCACCGACGAGGCCTCCTTCAAGCGTTTGATGGAGGTCATCCAACAGCGGAGCATCGCCGAGGCCGAGGTTGACGCCGCTCGAGCTCGCTGCGACGAGGACATCGACAACATCTTACTCGAGCAGGGGCTCGCCCGCGACCGCGAAGACCGTGCGAAGAAGCTCCAGGGCGACCTCCTGCGGACAGCGCAGGACGACAAGTACGTCGACCTCGGCTCCGACACCACCTCCGGCCTCTCCGACCTCGGCCTCTCCGACGACGGGCTCTAAATCTGCCGACGGAAGTGTCGTCGTCGCTCCATGAGGCTCCGGTGAGCCCGATTTTGCGTGCGGGTTAGGGTTTTGCCTTTTGTACCTACGATCATGGCTATGTACATATGAACATCTGAAATCTCCCGTGAATGTTCAAAATTCAAGTTTTTATGGTTTGGATTTGTGGTTCATGTTCTAGCCACAAGCAAACCCGAGTAAAAACGAGCAAAGACACGATCCTTAAACGCCTTTTTCTTGTTTGACGGATATTGTGTCTGCTAGAGTTGCTGTAAGGGCCTGTTCGATTATTCCATCCGGGTGGATTGGAGTAAAATGATGGAATTTGCTTGGATTTTGATTTAGATGGGATTTAATCCCTTTTAATCTATGTCAGGCCCCCTTCTTTTCAGCTTCTCAGACATATTTTGGGCCTAGAATCACATAAGCCCAAAAGAATGAGTTTGATTTTGGTCAGCTTATTTCTACCGAGAATCTGGTCAGACCTCGACTCCAAGGTGATTCCTGCGATTCCCCTCAAGTGAAGCCAAACGTTTTTCATCTTGGACATGTTGTTGCTCATATTTACAGAGAATTGCCACCGGACAGTTTGAGGAGAAAAAAAAGGCAATGACCGGTTCGTCCCGCACGCGCACATGCCCCATCGAGAAAACGAGATAGGGTTCGTCCCTATGCCTCCGCCGCCGCCGCCAACGCCCACCGCTGCCAGCCCCCCCTCTCGCTAGTCTGTCACCGCCCCTACCCACCCATGCCCTGCGCCGCCGTCCGTCCTCGCCATGGCTTCCGCCGTCGTTCACCCTCGCCATGACCTCCGCCGCCACAGTCGGCGACCGGAAACCCACGCGAGCTTGCCTCCCTCTCCCCTCACCGGCGAGCCTCCGCCGACCGACCTCGAGCTCCTGCCTCCCCATGTCGTCCTCCCAGTAGCATTAGGGGCATTGTAGATATTTCATATTTCAATACATTTGGAATCCCAAATTCCATAAGCCAAAAAGAAGGGAAGATTGTAGATTGTTTGAGATTCTTTCCACCACAGATTCTACCAACAATCTTCCAAAATCCAGCTTTTCCAGAATCATAAGCTGAAAAGAAGGGGGCCTCAATCCACTTCAATCCATTGCAAACCGAGCAGGCTCTAAAGTAAAATGTGGCCAAGTTGTATTTAAACTTAACATCTGAAATTAATATGGTCACCTGATTCGGACAACGGCTTCTATCGCGGTGACGGGTAGCCTAGGCGTGGCGGCGGAAGGGTTGCTTGATGATCGTCGGGATCTTGGAGGAGGAGGGGAGGTGTGGTCGTTGTGCCGATCCTTGTTTGGGTGGGCGTGGGGTTGGAGACTCTTTGCGGGGCAAAAGCCTTGTCCTAGCGGCTTGCCGGGACCGACGACGGTGACGCCCGTGGGCGTCGCATCCTTCTTAAAGTCGTCGTTGAAAGCGGGTGTTTCTTGCTCCTCCGCCCAGGTTTTCTGGGGGAAACCCTAGATACCTCGCGGGATCGGGCATGTGCGGCGCTCTTGTGTCGCTTTGCCTCTTGGGGCCTCGTTTTGGACGTCCGCCGGACTGAGGGACCTGTGGAGTGTTCTGGTGGTTTGGTGAAGACGGGTTCGTCTTCGGCCATGCAGGGCGCGGCCCTGGGGCCGGCGTGGTAGTAGGAGCGGCGGCTCCGGTCTTTCGCCTCCGCGTTTGCGTTGAGGTGTGGTGTCGGACTGGCTTGGTTGTCGACCGGTGTAGAGTGCAGTCCCAAGGCTGGCGTGTGGTGTTGTGTTGTGCGGTTTTTCGGCCAGTTTTCCTCATAAACGGACAGCTCTTTTCTACTATTATCAATAAAAGACATAGATTTTTGCCTCGTTTTAAAAAAATAAAAATTAATACGGTCACCCACCATCGAAATGTGTAACATAGTGTATCTTGATAAATACAGCTCAATGATCATCTAGGTCACCGGTTCAGCGTACACTGGTATATTTGCTGGTGTGGGCTCTACGTTGACTAGTCTCCAGCTTTAACTTTTTTCATAAAAGCCCTTTGATAAAAAATAGCTGCAAATAAGCCCTTGTCTTCTTCCTCAGGTCAGGCAGGCAACTGTCTATCACCGTCTATGCCGCCCCTGGACGCGAAGATAAGGGCGTCGAAAAAGCACTTCCGTCTCTCCTAATCGCGTGGCCCAGCCCAGCCCGTGACGTGCTGAGGCCACGGCATCGAGCACGCAGACCGGCCCGACACGACCCGTTTAGCATATGTCCGCCGATTTTTTTTACTAATAATAGGCAAAACAAGTGTCGGAGGGGAGTCGAATTCACAATCTCAAGAACTCCCGCCGTCCTCTAAACCAACTTACCACCGAAAAGTTGGTGATATACCATAGATTCGAACTCTACTTAAGGTTTATTTGATATGCCAGCAGAAAAGAACAACGGGCCGACATGCTTCACGTGTTGTCGGTCGTCCCATCTGGCCTCCATGCTATGCCCGGACCGGGGTGAGAGACTCGTGCCGGCATGGCCTGGCCCGCGAGCTTGACAGGTTGTGTGTCGGGCCAGGCACGTCAAGTCTGTGCCTGGCCAGCGCCGTGCCGGGCCGGGCCGCCCGTCTAGGTTTGGTCGAACTCGCTGATGTCGCCCTGGGTTGGATTTTTTTTTTATAAACCTTCCACAGTTTGCGTTTTGTCTATTGGGCGATCCCCTTCTACACGAAGGTGTGGACATGAAAGAAGGGCTTCGTGGACTCGATGGGCTCAATCTACACCGACTATTTTGAAGGCCTAATTTACTGTTCCCTCGTGAATGGCGTTGGGAAAGCTCATAAGCCCAACCAAACTCTCAACAGAGGAAGAGACCATCAAAACATAGGGTGTTTGGTAGACTGCGCAAGAATCAGTAATACTCCGAGAGAAGAAATTGGGTCGATTGGTTGTTTGTCTGGTCTCTGTGTTGTGGAACATACGAAATTTAAAGCACCCGGGCCAGGCCTGCTACTAACGATTTAGTGTTTCTATCGAGTCACTCTCGTCGTGAGCTCGCCCATGCATGGAGATGGAGGGAGCACGCACATCCCACTGCAAAAAGGGGAAAGAGGCAGGAAGGATTATGTCACCTCCTGCTGAAACCATTCCTCTATTTCCACTCTCCTCTCCTCCCCCAATTGAGCTCCATTTCCTCCATAGCAGTCGGCTCCCTCATCTCCGATCATCCGCGGAGGCAGCGACTGAGAATAATACATCCTCTTCGTCGAGCTGCCACTGTGGCCGCCAAAGTTGTCATGCCAAGTTGGAATGCCGGTGAGAGCTCGAGCTAGTCATATCTGTGGGTAAGCTCAAGTTTCCCCAGTTTGTCTCTAGGGTTAGGGTTTTCTTATGATTCGGGGATTTTTGACTTGGTCTTAGTTAAACTCAATTTCGTTTCGATCCGTGTCTCTTAGGATCTCACATACATGTACTATGCTTTTGAATACATCGAAGATCCCACATTCACCGGCATAGCAGTTGTCTTGATGTGTGTCGCGTCCATAACCTTGAGTCTGTCAAGTGTGTTGCATTTTAAGGAAGTAACACACGTCGTCAATTTTATCTCTACCAAGTGCAAAATGTAAGTTCCTAGCTTCTGATTTATCACGTACTAGCTCATCCACAAGTTGTGAGCATGATCTTCTGATTTGCATGAAACCACAAACAATAGGTTTATGGCTTTGTTGGATAAGAAATGGTCAGAAACAACGAAAAATACGTTAGGAAAACTCTAGGAAATGTATGTGGCAGAGAATATAGAGTGCAAAGTTAGTGAAGGAGCTAGCAGACGAGAAGAACAAGATTGAGAAGAAATACTCAAGTATGTTAGGTAATATGAAGAAATTCATGGAAATTGAGAAGAGGGTGCTGGAGAAGAACTTGTCAAGGATGAAGGACAACACTTCGAAAGCCGAGGACAAATTGGTGGAGAACTACAAGGAGATGACTAAAGCGTTCAAAAATGAAGTGGGTATGTTGAAGCAGGTGTAAAAATCTCAAGTACATATACCGATGGCCATGCAGCAGTGGCGGAGCCAGCTGGGTGGAAGGGTGGGGCCATCAGATTTGGCCCAACCCATACTATATATATAGAAAATAATAATAATAAATGAAAAAGGCCGGCCCAGATAGGCCTGCCCCACCCTAACAAAATGGGTTGGATTCGCCACTGCCAGGCAGCATAAATGGGATGAGAAAAAGAAGGGTATGAAGAAGGAAAAGAAGAACCTTGAGTACATATTGTTTGATATGCTCAATGCTAGCGGCGTTAAAGAAAAATTAAAAAAAAATCAGAGAAATATGTGATGAGTGATGTATAACTTCCGTAGATTTCTTCTTGTTGTACCTAAGTGGTGGTAGAATGGTGAACTAGCGATTGATATGGTGGTAGGTTAACACCATGATCCCTTTTTGCTAATGATCATTTGCATGTTCTATGGACTTTGTGGACATTGGTAAGCACACCATTTGTAAATCACGGTAAGTCGGTAACCATATGCAACCTCTTTTGGGCTTTGCATCAGTGCAGCCAAATAGCATGTCATGCAACCTTTCAAACAAATGGCAGATAGTTGCCCACCCCATATCGAAGTGAAAACCGAGCAACCAAATAAAATTGAAGAAGCTGGCCAATCGGGTCGCCACATGTGATTGGAAGGCGACACACGTGGCCCAATGCGTGTGGTGATCGTCAAGCTCATGTTTTTCCGATTCCTCTCTATGATCGGATGTATTATACAATGACATGGTAAACTCGCCATATTTGGACCATGGTAGCTATATGCAACCTCATGCGGGCAGCCAAACACCATTGATTTGGATCAACCCGGTCAAAAAGGGGCTGTGGGCAGCCTACCAATCAAGGGGTTAGTTGCCAACCCATGCAGCCTACCAACAAAGTGGAGAACATGGCTTAACTCCTGCCCAACTCCTGTTTCCGACGAGGTATGCCCCCAGGGCCATGTTCCATGGAGCTCCAAAATGGATGCAGGCTACCTACCACACCCTCCGGGATTAAACCTTCTTGGGCTACAGGACATAGCTCAGACAGAGTAGTTATCACTGTCCATCAATGCACTTGCAGGTACAGAAGAAGCCGAGACAACTCGCCTGCGTGCCCTTGTCTAGAACCAGGTCAACATAATCCTTATTGATTCAGGGAGCAGTCACAACTTCCTCAACTCTGCTTTTGCTTAACGCACTCGGCGCAAATTCACTAACATTCCTGTTGTCACAGTGAAGGTGGCAAATGTTGAACTGTTATGGTGTGACCAAATGGTAAAAGACGAGTGGTGGACCAAGAGTCTTATTCACCACACATGATAGTGATTTCCTTGGGTGGTTAATTGATGATATGTGGCTGGGACGCGGAAATTCTGAAAATTAATGACAAGGAGTGCCAGTTGATCAAGTTCTGAAGTGGAGTAAAGGAAACAATGTGTAGGCGTTACCTTCATTTGAGTGCATGTGTTGGGTCTCCTGTGGCCAGTTGTAGGGTTGCGTACCCAGTTGTAAGAGAGTTCGAGAGGTTTATTAACGGCCAGTCCTGATGATGCAATCTCACCTTTGTTTATCTCTGTTTCTCGCCTCTCTTCTGTGAGTTCCTTCCCAGGGACATCACAACATCTTGATGCTATCCTCGTTTACTTCTTTTTGTCCTTTCGGAAAATACTACACATAAGTTAGTAACGACTACTCCCTCCGTTTCAAAATATAAGATGTTTTGGGTTTGTGAAGAAAATGTATCTGGACTTGTTTTAGTGTGTAGATTCACACCAAACTTGAGTGAACCTATATACTAAAAGAAGTCTAGATACATTTGCTTCACAAAGCTAAAACATCTTATATTTTGAAACAGAGGGAGTATATCACAAACTCAACAATAAACTGATCATCTTCTTTCTATTGAGATTTGCAGAAGCTTCAGCTAATGCATCATCAGCCAATAGAGATATAAAGCCTGGTGGCTGTAGAAACTACAGTGAACCAGCCGAAGCAGCAGCACAGACCTGTTTGCCTTAGGTTGCCAGGCACTGGCCAGCGCATCGAGTAGTAATATGCATATGCACGTCCTGCGTGCCCTCTGTCACCTGATCAACAAGTAACGGCTGCTTCGGAATAACAAGTCATGGCTGAAAATCAAGAAGTTTTACTAGAAACCAGTCATTGTTCATGAATTCCCTGCGAACTAAAGACGGATAGAAAATGTAACAATCAACCATTTCATGAGCCAGAAGAATAAAAAATTGGTTCAGAAAAAAATGTGCATGAATAGAAAATGTGAAGCATGAGCCAATCTGAAATACCACATGCACAAACTGGACGCAAACCATAGTCCATTAATCTTACTGATTATCTTGTCCCCTTGAGTAGCTTCTGCATTGTGTAACGCTATAAAAAGAAGTGCTTTAAATCCCTCTTTAACAGATAAGGTACCTACATCCTTCATTACTGCTGTCAGACATGAGGATTCAAGGAGACTGCCCATTTTACCTGCAAGAAACACTTTCGCCAACCAAATTGGTTCACACTAATGTACGAATACCAATCCTTAGCATAACCTATCGAGTCTTTCGTCAAATGAGGGGGAGTAACAATTCAGGCTCATCGGGTTCAGAATGCAATGATATATTAGAAACTAAATCTTCTAGCATCAAGTATATTTCATCTTTCTCTGGATGATTCCGGTCTTCCACAAGGAATACATGAACTATATCTTTCAGCTCGATCCAACTGCACCCCGGTTCCTTCTTCACGTCGAGACTCCTCAATCTTGTTCTTACCTTCACAACATCGTCCCACTTCCCCAATTTAGCATAGATATTAGACACAGCAACATAAGCAGATACATGTTTTGTGCCCATGCAAAGCAACTTTTCAGCAACTTTCTCACCCATCTCCAAGTCCATTGAATACCAGCAGGCAGTGAGTAGAGCTCCCCATACCACCCCATCCGCTGGTACAGGCATTTCAGAGATGAACTTCTCAGCTTCTCTGATACGTCCAGTCCGACCAAGAAGATCGACAACACAGGTATAATGCTCCACAGTTGGAACTAGTCCATAACTTTCCATAGAGTGGAAGAACCTCATCCCCTTGTTAACTAAACAAGCACGAGCACTGGCCATAAGGAGGCCCAGAAAAGTGATCTCATTGGGATTGATATCCTGCTTCATCATCCTCCCAAATTCAACTATAGCTTCCAGCCATTGACCATTCTGTGCAAGCCCATTAATGAGTGATGTCCAAGAAGCAACATTTGGCGATGTGATGCAAAAAAATGCTCTTCGTGCATCACTGACACACCCACATTTCATATACATATCTAGAAGAGCTGTCCCAACATAGCCATTGGACTCGAATGGAGTCTTGCAGAGGTGAGCATGGACCATTTTTCCTTGCTCAATGGTTCCAACTGTAGCACAGGCCTGCAATAGAGCAGGGAATGTTGACGGGCTACATGCAATAGATAATCGGCACATGACCACAAATAGTTTTAGAGCTTCTGAAGAATGATCATTTTGAATGTAACCAGAAATCATCGAATTCCATGTTATTGTGTTTCTTTCATCCTTTATCTGTTCAAATAGCTTCAGCCCATCCTCCAACTTCCCATTCTGGAGAAGAACTGACATCATGGAGTTCAAGGTCACAATATTTCTCCGAGGCATCTTTTCAAACATCCTATGACAATGTTCAAGTCTCCCTTCCATACCATACACTTTAATCATCAGATTGTACGAACCTGAATCATGTTCTGGCATCTGCGAGAAAACTATCTTTGCTTCCTCCGTCCTGCGCATTGATATAAGCCCCCCAATTAATGTATTGGATGTGATCAAGGACGGCATTTCCAGGTCATTGTAAACTAGCAAGGCATCACCCACAGCATCAGAACTACAGTAAAGATCCACAAGAGCACTGGTGATTAACTTCTCGGATTCAAACCCACTTCGAATCAAACAGCTATGAACTGATCTCCCAAAATCCAATGCTCCCATCTTCACACAGGCCCTCAAAACACTGTCAAAAGTGAATTCATTTGGCATCACACCGTCATCCGCCAACATCTGCACAAACAACCAGATCGCTCTGCGACAGCACTCACCCGCTCCTCGTGCATACCCCGATATAACAGCGGTCCATGCAAACACGTCACGAGGTGCAGGCATCTGCTCAAGAAGATCCAGGGCATCACTCGGCAGGTTGAACCTCACAAGCGCGACGACCATCGGGCTCCACAGTAGCTCATTCCTCGCATGAAGTGAGTCGAAGAGCATGTGACACGCAGATCGAAACACGAGGAGTAGAAGTCGAGAAGGGAGGCCCCAACGACCTCCAAGTGCTCGGACCCGGACTTCACCACCTGGCAGTGCACCTGTGACCCAAACCGAAGGTGCCGACCACGGGCACAGGCGCCAAGTACTGACGCGTAGGTGGCCTCGCTCGGGCTCGCCCCCGAGCGGTGCATGTGAGTGGCTACCTCAAGCGCGTCGAGTATGCTCCCGCGCCTCGCATGGCCCGCGACCATTGCGTTCCAGGTGACCACAGTCCGGCGCGGCATATCGTCGAACAGCCTGCGGGCGGCCGCGGTGTCGCCGCTGCTGAGCAGAGCTGTGAGCCGCATGTTTTGCGCAGTGATGGATGCATCTTCGTGGGTCTCGGTCGACGAATGCCGCGGTAAGAGCCTGCTTGCGTGGGCAGCTCGTGGTCTTGGTTTCCAGAAGGCGAAAGGTCTGCACCTGGAGAGCATGCAGTAATCTCGCGGAGGCCGGAATCGAAGGGGGCTGCGTGGCGGCGAGACGGCGTGGTGCTGGTGGCTAAGGAGTGGCGGAAGAGGGTGCCGCGAGGGGTCGACAGTAGCGAGGTTTCGACGGCAAGTAGCCGAGGAAGCTCTGGGGAACCTGTCGAGCGGCCGGCCGGCACCGCTCAGGGCGGGCGCGGGTTGTTACTGTTGTTTGACTTTCTCGTGAACACAGTGCTTGCAAATTCTAGAATTTCTCAAAGTATCTCTGTAACATAATTCAAAAATTTGGAGCATTTTTTCGAAAATACTGTAATCCCAGCCTTTATTTTTGCGAATTAAGATAGGATTGCAATAACAAGTTGCTAACAAGTTACTTCTGCTTCAGTTCTCCCCCATATCCAAATTTTAAACACAACAAAACGGCTAAGATCGCTCCGTGCCCCTTCATAGTTTTTGATAATTAATTCGTACACATAGCATGTTTAAACTCGTATGTATCCATATACATAGATCGTGGTGTGCCTATCCATGTGGCTCCCGATTCATGGTAGCTCTGTCCTTATCGGTAGCGAGTAATAGTTTTCTCCTATAAGCATAGAGCGGTGTTGTTGTAAGAGGCATCGACCAATGCGAATTCTATACTTTAATTGCACGTGCAATATTTTATGGGAGTCTTTAACGCATAGTCGACTGTGCGTCACAGTCAGCTGACGTCAGCGTACTTTGATTCAGCCCGTTGCAGTTACATTGTTTTATTAGGCTTTTCTTGTTCTTTGTCTTGTTTGGCTGGACTTCAAGGGATCATTCGAAAAAAGTGTTTAGAAGAGAGAAAGTTAGGTAGGGAAAGGAAATGACACCGGGTCAGCATGTGTGTCTGTATTTTCAAGTTTAAAGAGTGAAGAGATTGTAATATTCCCTTCATCTTAAAATAGATGTCTTAGATTTGTCAAAATTTAGATGAACTTATATACTAAATGCTGTCTAGATTTATCCAAATTTTAACATATCTTAAACATCTATTTTAAGATGGAGGGAGTATAAAACGGATGGCCCACTTGACATTATTTTTCCATGCTATGGCTGCTATGGACACAGCTCCAAGTTATTTTGTTATCTAAAAAAAAGTCACTTTATTAGTTAATTGGGTGTGCAAACTAAAAACTATTACTCCCGTCTCAAAAAGGATGTCAGAAGTTTATTCAAATTTAGATGCATCTATATGTTAAATAGTGTCTACATATATCTAAATTTAAACAATTTGCGACATCCTTTTCAAGACGAAGGGAGTATTACAAATGTGAAGGACATATACAACTCCCCCTCTCCCTATGAGAAAAGTCAATTGCGAGTCCAGTTGCAACTCGTAGTAAAAATAAAGGACCACGGAAATAATCCCCAGTTGCAACTATGGTTGCAACTCTCCCTTCCCCACCCTGTGAAAAAAGCCAGTTGCGATTAAATTTGTGTCTCGTGGTAAAAAGAATGGACACGACAACAACCCTCAGTTGCAACTATATTTGTAACTCCCTGACGAGAAAATCCAGTTGCAACCACAGTTGGACCCTCCCCCCATTGATAAAAGCTAGTTGTGACTCCAGCTGCAACTCATAGTAAAAGATAAAGTACCATGAAAACATTCCCCAGTAGCACCCCTAGTTGCAACTCCCCCTGTGAGAAAATTCAATTGTGAGTCCAGTTGCAACTCATAGTAAAAAATAAAGGACCATGAAAACAATCCCTAGTTACAACCATAGTTGCAACTCCTCCTTCCCCACCCCTGTGAGAAAACCAGTTGCGAGTAAAGTTGTGTCTCGTGGTAAAAAAAAAAGGGCCACAACAACAACCCTTAGTTGCAACTATATTTGCAACCTCTCGACAAGAAAAATCCAGTTGCAACCACAGTTGGAACCCCCCGCCCTGTGATAAAATCCAGTTGTGAGTCCAGCTGCAACTCATAGTAAAAAAATAAAGGACCACGAAAACAATCCCCAGTAGCAACCCTAGCTGTAACCCCCTCCTCCTATGAGAAAATCCTGTTATGAGTGAAGTTGTGAATTGTGGTAAAAAAGAAGGGTCACGGCAACAATCCTCGGTTGCAAAACGTATTTGCAACTCCCCACATGATAAAATCCAGTTGCAATCCCAGTTGGAAACTCCACCCTCCTGTGAGAAAAGCTAGTTGTGAGTCCACTTACAACTCGTAGAAAAAAAAGTAGGATGAAAACAATCCTCAGTTGCAACTCCCACGAGAAAAGGACAGTTGCAAGTCTAGATGCAAACTCCCCCCTATGAAGAAAGCTAGTTGGGAGTCAAGTTGTGGCTCGTAATAAAAGAAGTGCCCATGACATCAATCCTGAGTTGCAACCGGAGTTGCAACTGCACACGGGAAAAAAATCAGTTGCAAACTCCTCCCTTGTGAGAAAAGCCAATTGCGAGTCCAATTGCAACTCGTAATGAAAAAGGAAGGGACCTCGACAACAATCATCCTCGAGAAAATCCTAGTTGCAACCATAGTTGCAAATCTCCCATTCCCCGTGAGAAAAGCCAGTTGTGAGTCTAGTTACAACTCGTAGTGAAAAATAAGTGACCTCAAAAACAATCCTCAGTTGCAAATCTAGTTTCAAAGTCCAAATGCAAACTCATGGTGAAAACCCTAAGTCTTAAAACCTAGACCCTAAAAGCTAAAACCCAAACCCTAAGCCAGTTACAAGTCCAGATGCAACTCATGTTGAAAACCCTAAAACCTTAAATCCTAAACCCAATACCCTAAAACCTAAAACCCCAAACCCTAAGCCTATTACAAGTCCAGATGCAACTGGCTCCTATAAAAACCAGTTTCAAGTGCAGATGAAACTCATGGTGAAAAAACATAAAACCTTAAACCCTAGACCCTAAACTGCAAAACCCTAATCTAGTTTCAAGTCCCAAATGCAACTGGCTCCTATAGAAGCAAAATTCAAGTCCATATGCAACTCATATTGAAAGCCAATATGGGGTCAAAACCTTAATTGCAACCCAAGTTGCAACTCCCCAATACAAACTCTAGTTACAAGTCCATATGCAGCTCGCTCATACAAAAGCCAGTTTCAAAGTCCAAATGACATGGTGAAAGCCCTTAAACCATAAAATCTAAACCCTAAGCCACACTTACAGCTACATATACAACTGGCTTTTATCCTAGATTTTATAGGATAAAAGCCAGTTTCAAGTGCAAATGGAACTCATGGTGAAAACCGATTTTCCACTCAAGTCTCATAAACTCGTTGAAAAACTTCATTCTTGATGTCAACCATTGCGACAATATGATCATCAACTTCAAAGTTTGCAATGTCATGGAACTCGCTCCAGTTCCCATCAAGGAAAATGTGATAGTGTCTAGCAACTCAACATTAAAAGCGTCAATCAAAGACATCCACTATGGTCCACATAATGTTGTGAAATTCATCAAGGTAAATCAATGACTTGTTTCTAGTTCCATTCTACCAAAAAGATTGAAGATCAATTGACCCTTAGCAAATAACCACTTAGTTCATGAAAATCAACTTATACTGAAAATAGATGCAAAACCATCCTCCTCTCAGTAGCATAGTTCAGAAAAATCAACTTATACTGAACAATCCCGGACAAAACCTGAACAAAACTATCTACCAATAATACTAATTTGATGTTTTTTGTAAATCGTCCTTTTCTTCAACCTCCTGAACTACTTCCTAAACAAACTACAAATATAGATTGTAGCACAAAACAACAACAAACTACAATATAGACAATCGGAAAAAAGCAAACTACTCTCTCGGGTCTAAATTAGTGGTCTTAGATTTGCTAGATTCAGATGTATCTAACACGAAAACATAATTAGAAACGTCTAGATCTAAAAAAATACTCCCTCCGATCCAATATTAGTTGACTCAAATTTGCTAGATATAGGTATATCTGACTAAATACATTCATATCTAGATAAATTTAAATTAACTAATATGAGTCGAAGAGAGTAATTCTATTAATTTGAATCGGAAAGTAAAAAAAGACAAATCGAAGCAAAACAACGACGAGCTAACAAACATCACGGTGCATGTTACTTCTGAAAACTAAAAACTGAGCACAGCTCTTTTTCCCGGCGTCAGCACCGGCTGCTCCACTTCCAAACGTGGGGACAATTATTAAGATAAAAAACTCACCCAACATAACACGAGCCAGTCCACAACAAAAATCCAACAACAACCAGCGATAAACAAAATCCATTAAACCATCAGACGGGCAACGTACGACGCGAGACACAACAACAAGCGAAATGCTAGTTGACCCTGGCACCAATCTTAGCGCGACAAAATCAACGACCAACAGTGTGACTACGTAACGTACGTCATAGCTAGCTGCGACTTAGCGATTCCGATGTTTTATAATTATATTCTTGATTAGCTAGCATTGCTTGACTAAACAACTTATAAAATCTCTAAAACCCATTCCACCAATTGCTTTTGGTATCGCAATATCACACCATATTAGATAGGCAATTCAATAGTTGCCGACTGAAGGAGTTCCCCTTCTCTTGGCCAATTGATAGTCATGGCCTTCACTCTCCTCAAGCGAGGAGGGCATATTGTTTGACCAACGAAAGCCTCACTAGTTCCGTATTCATGTTTACTATTCATGTACCCTGATGCGAGTTATTTAGTTCGTGTCTCCTTGTTCTTGTGAAGAAGGAAGAACCGAAGGTTCATTAGCGGTACTCGTAACATTTTCTTTTTCGAGTAGCAAAGAACTTACTAGTGAAGAATAATGGAGCTCACACCACCTCCCTCAAATCATTGTTTATATTCGATTTCTTTAACCCAGTATTTTGTCACTACACTGTAATTTCTTGCACATCTCTTTAGGCATGTAAGAATAGCCGAGGCGGATTCTTGGCTGCAGACCCATTAACTCGTTTTTTTGTCCTTGCCACAATGTGCTCGAATTGATAATGGTAGATCGGCCTAGAATGTGCTTGATCAGATTCTTGGTTTTGTCCCGTCAAAATCCTACCTCTAGTTCTCTAGTGTAGAACGTGAAGCCATTATGAAAAGACAAAGAGGAGCTGGCTATCTCCTTTATTTTTCCCACAAAACCTATTAACATGTCTTTCTGAATTGGGGCAGACCTAGTGAAAGAAAAAAGTTTGCTCTGTCTTATTGTGTCTATTTTAGTATATTTTTGCCTGCTTTTGCCAATCTTTATTATTCCGTACTACTAGTATTAATTTTCAACAACTAATTGTACTTACAATAAACATAAAGCGACTCAACAAACAACCGCAAACTCTGACTTGAAAAACAATGCAAATGAATATAACCAACATGCTCATGTGTCCTGTGGAGGCGTTTTCCCCTCTACATATACCACCCCATTTTCACCCGAGCAGGCAGCACATAGCCTATCGTTTTACTCGTCCATTGAATTATCCTGTCATAGCTTTTCCGTCCCAGTATTTCGTATTAGGCGTGGTGATGAACGTACAGGATAGTGATGAGAAGCAAAACCTAAACAAATGCGTGAGAATATGATGCATCGGGATAGAACAGAAGTACCCTAGGCGTGTATCATCTGCACTGCGGGAGAGTGACAGGAGTAGTTCTTGCCCTATCAGGGCTGCCACTGACATGATGGGTTTCTCGTCGCCTGCGTCCTCGTGCAATTCGCTGGAGGTTTGTGATGACCTGGTAGGAGTGACAGTCTCCACGCGCATAGCTTCTGTTTCATGTAGCAGCTGTCTCTCCAGCTCCATTTATCAGCTGGACAATTCTTACTGAAATTCCACCATAGGCGCATAAGACGGTGTTCAGAGCAAAAACGGTTCACGGTCACTAAGTGTACTAACCATCTTCCCCTTTGTTTTAGATATATAAAAGACAGAGAAAAACCCTAGTTTGATCTATGAAGTTGTCACGGACGTGCGTTTTAGCCACAAACTTGCAAATCGTGAATTCTGGATCATAAAGTTGCTACGCTCGTGCATTCTAGTCAAACCGTGATGGTGTCGTCAAAATGGACGTTAAGACAGCATATGAGTAGTATGTGTGGGGCATCTCTGCTTGTAATGTTGTGGAAAACCCCTTGATCTTTTTACCGCTAGATTAAATTCAGTCATGTAATGAATAATTGGAGCAGATTTAAATTAAGTAGTTATGTAATGGATATTTTTAGATGGTTTAAATTCGGTTAGATTTCAGTGCTTAATGTATATTTCAAGCATTTTAAATCCAATAATGTAACATCATGCTGTAGCAGGTATGTCCATATAAAAGTTTGTATGATCTACCGTAGATAGCAGACTGTGCATAGATATTTCAAATATTTGATAAATTTGTATGCAATTCAGTCAAGAAATATAGATAGCAGTGTGCAAAAATTGATAAATTTTATAATCAATTCACTCAAGAAATAAAGATAGTAGTGTGTAAAATAGAACAAACTGAGACACACATGTCTCACATAGTTTCAGATGTTGCAATTCACAGAAATTGTCACAGGGTGAGCTGGCACGAGGGTCTCATTGTTGCGCGGGCACGGGTTTAGCCTCGGGTGCGCCTCCTTGGGGATCTGGTGGTGCAGCAGCCATCTTCCTGGAGGGCAACGATACGCCTCCATCGCTGACCTATCAACGGACGGTGGTGGATCTCGAATTGCCAGAGGCAAGTTGCTCCCTATGCGTCGGCTCGCTACGTTTATCTTTTTTTACCTAGGCTGGCTCTGGTTGGGGATGAGACGGATCGCTATGTTTATCTTTCATTTTTTTTACCTAGGCTTTTTTTGGCTAGGAACGGAATATTAAGCTAGGATGGTTTTTTTTATAGTATCCTATCACCTGTGTTAACACAATGGCACCGACATGCCATGTCATTAAGTTCTAGCATGGTTTTGACGGCACCGTCACGGACTGAACAGAATGCACACGCGTGACAACTTCGTGATTGGCGTTTTTCACGATCTACAAGTTCATGACCAAAACTTAACATATCTAACAACTTTATAAACTAAATTGGCGTTTTTCTCTAAAAGACATATAGTGTCCGACTTTAAATTAGTATAATGCCCAACCAAAGGTTCTACAATGTTCATTACAATGCTAGAAGACTAGTTGGGTCGCCCGAGACAGAACCACCACTGCAAACAGGATAAGGTACTCCCTCCGTCCATCTCCCTCCGTATGCAAGTCACTTATCTCTGGACGGAGGGAGTACTTGATTACTTGGCGCATTTGTAGCGTGGAGCAGCTTTAGCTCGTATCCATCCACGTGATGACCTAAACAGACATGTCCGAACAATTAGGGATGCCTTGGGTACCATTTGTAGTGACCTTGGAGATACCGTTAGTGGTCGCCTGCTTCATGTACTCCGTACTAATTTCACCAAGATAGTGCGTTTTGGTGCAAACTGTCTCAGTCCAAAAGACATGGTGCAAAGCTTCCACAGAGCCACTCTTTTCAAACTTGCTACCACGAATTCGCAGTTCCCGATCCAGTTGTACGACACACGTAAAGAATGAAAATGCAATTTTGTCAAACAAATCATGAGAATATATGTTCAGCTTGAAGGCATATAAAGATCAAGGAAACATCCAGCTTACTACATGGTTAGTTCCTATCACATGAGCAGCCATACCCATATGCAGTTTATCCTTTGGGAGCAAAAGAAATACAAACTACGCACAACATTT
This sequence comes from Avena longiglumis, assembly GCA_030063025.1. NCBI lineage: Eukaryota > Viridiplantae > Streptophyta > Magnoliopsida > Poales > Poaceae > Avena > Avena longiglumis. The sequence continues at coordinate 485,125,127 of CP125976.1, forward strand.
GGCAAATAAAAAGGCTACAGAACTGTACAGCTCTCAGATGAGAGAACTCGTGACAACAGAAGCCAACCATTTATTACGAAGTGAACTGTTGACCTGATATCAAATGTCTCGTGTTAAGTGCTACTGCAAGAACAGAGAGTTAATCAGTAAAGCCTGCTACTGTTAGCTTGTGCAAATTCCTAGCCTCATCGCCTACAAACTTAAACTTGTACGCCGTTAAGGAAAACATGGTGACTGCTAGCTGCCATGAACTGCTGTCATCTGCTACATGCTGCAGGTTCAGAAAGCAAAGGTTGATGAACAGAACCCTTGTTCCTGCGCAGGTTAGTTAGTAAATGATCAAGATAAATCGCACTCGACGACTCCATATTTCTGGAAGTTTGGATACGCCCGCTGGTTTGCTCGATTTGCTGGAGGATATCAATGGCACTAGGTTGGAACACTTTCCTCAAGTATCTGAAAACCAGCACTGGACCCATTCCTGCGGTTACAATCAGCTGGGAAAAGATGTTTTCACCACGTGATGTCAGGCTACAGTCATAATTATGAAGATCAGTATAGGAGGCAACAAGATGACTTACAGCCATGGTGATCCAATATGAAGGTTGATTACACAAGCGCAGCATGACATTGTGCATCTCAAGAGTTGGTACCACACTGAGTATTAAGTTGATCATGTAGAAGGCAACAAAGTTTCCCCATATCAGGATGATTTGCGGATAAGTGAACGAGCTGAAGAAGTAAAAGATAGTGTCAGCAAAGCAACTGATGAGTTTGTAGCAACCATGAGAACTTACTTTGTCTCCAGGGTGACAACAAAGGCCTGTAACCAAATGCATCCAGAGAGGGCAACCATAGAGAGTTCCTCCATGTCACTTTTCTCATCAGCATATGCATGAATTGTAATTAGGAAAACAGCAAGTGCCTGAAATCGCCAGAGACCATCATAAATTAAATCTTTAACTGCAGGTAAGGTATCCTAGAATCATGAAAAGAATTAATGTTATTTTACATGGTACAGCGATCGCCCAAACCATCCAGCAAATGTACTTGGATTTAAGAGCCTGTAAGCAAGAACATATTAGTGATAACCGCAATAAGTAATGTAGCACGCTTACAAAAAGCCATTAACAAATAAAAATGAACAAAAAAAGTTCTATTTGTACCTCCCAGCTTGAGAATAGAGTAAAATCTGGGGATATTGAAGAACTGTTGTTTCAGAGATATCCTTGTCAAAAATTATAGTCATAACAGGAAGACTTGTGTAGAAAACATTATATGCCATCAGGCTAATTGAGTTGAACAGGCTAGTTCCAGAAAGCCCTGACGAAAAGGAAAAGCTAACACAGGAACCATGTCAGCATTCCATGTGAAGAAGTAGTAACTTGCCAGTAAATCAGATATACTGCTAATGGAAAGAGCATTGAGGGTGGGGGGAGAGACTCACAGAATCTGTATAAAACAAATCAACAGTGACTTGTAGAAGGAGTACTGTGAAATAAATGCTGTGCGGTTGTATGAATATCGACCATGGACAAGTATCAACCTCTTGAGAAACTTGAACTCTGCAAAATGATGAGAAAGTATACATATTCAGATTTAATAAGAATATATATGGAGCTTGGAGGTAAAGTGCAATAAAATGACGCAGATTCTCGGTACATCCATGAACATCTTTTACTGTTATACACAAAGTTTTTTGGTGTACTGTTGGTGACTCGGGGAAGAGCCCAGGCAAGTAGACAGGGATGGAGTTGGCATAGTGGCACTGGGGTCAGCTGATACCGATGGAAGTTAGTAAACTCTTCATTACTTAGTACTGACTACTGTGTATTTGTAGAAGATGACCCCACAATAATAGAGATGATCCATAGGGATCTTTCCTAGCTACTCCCATGAACATCGAGTGGGTTTTCCACCCTTAAAACAATTTATAATCACTGGCCATATGAGCAAAAGTTCTAGAAGCATACAAAATGTTATTTATCCTGTCTAGCTTAAAACAATACAATAGTAAGAAAAGGGCCTTTCAGGTCAATAATGCAATAGTAAGAAAAGGAACCTCTCAGGTCAACAATGCAAAGGCTGCACTGACATAAACATTGCACAATAACTGAAAAATCAGGAACCTGTGCAATAAAAGATGCATACTTCCAATGCTATAATCAGCAGCTCTTGCAGCTTGAAGACCCTCCCTACCACTGATCCCTACTCCAATGTTAGCCTCTTGAATCATTCTTACATCATTACCACCGTCACCAATTGCTAGAGTTAGAGAACCAGAGGACTTCAGGACCCCAACAAGCTGCACAAATGCAAAATATGTTACTTTAAAGTGACCAACAGCTAAATAGCTACAGCAAATCAGTTTTAGTATAATCACGACAACTACATCCAAATTCCAGGCTATTAGCATCTACTCCCTCCATTACAAAATATGAGATGTTTTACCTTTTTTCTGAAACGCATGTATCTAGACGCCTTTTAGTGTGCAGGTTCGGAGAAAAATGAGTGAACCTACACACTAAAAGGTGTCAAGATACATGTGTTTCAGAAAAAAAGCTAAAACACCTTATATTTTGAAACGGAGGGAGCACACTCTAATTCATTGAGTTACTTATGAACATAAAAGGCCAGTTGCACACAATGGTTTCATTTGATATTGAGGTAAACTATGATGATCCTATTGCATTGAACTGATTTAGGAAACTGATGTCGTGTCATCTGCTTATCATCAATCAATCTGCAAATGGACATATCCCTGTTGCAGAACATATAAGATGAAATGTGGAAGTCAACCATTAGTCAACTGGATTTATCTGCGCTTAATATTATTCATAAAGAAGAGCGATAGATTTTTGTGAATTGCTATCTGCAGTAGCTTAAAGATAGCCAATGCGCACAACAAGCACAAACTGAGACTACATGTAGTCACATCCCAGAATCATTATTTTCAGTCGAGGACATGCAATATTCTGGTATCAAAGACGATGTACACTGATCCTATTCAGTTCCTTCCAATTACATGTCAAAAGGTAAGAGAGCTATTGGTATTTAGTACAAACAGCAAAATGGGACCTGCGCTTTCTGCAAAGGTGTCATTCGACAGCATATTGCTGTTCTTGACAGCATGGCCAGTCTAGTGAAAGATTCCAGAGAACGCTTCAAAATTATTTCGAGTGCACAACCATCCAAAACAAATGCAAGATCCTGCATAAACAAATTTGACATGAAGTGATCTAATGAACCCAAACAAAAAATTAACCTATTCAGAAGGAACATAATTTAAGTTTGCTAAATGTGCACGGAGTAGCACTCTAAAGAATATGACAGCACATGATCTGATAGTTCAAGTTCAATATACAAAATGGAACAAATTCTGATGAGGTGACACATGTCAAATACAGTATGAAGTAAAGGAACTCCAGGTAATATATGGTATTGTTTGAACATCATAAGAATCGATGTAAAGAATAATATCAGTTGCCTGCGTGAGTTATTTAGAGAATTTGATGCACTCGTAAGGTATAAATATAAAATAAACAAGTACCTTTCTTTCTGGCGTAGTCTTCATAATTACCAATGCCCTGTCTAAGCTCCGTAATATGTCATCTTCGGTTTTTCCGTTGATAGACAACAATTGACCATTGGACTCTGAAGAAAATGCGGAAGTTGCGATGATTATTTTGGTGACGGGTTGGTAGATAAGAACAACTTATTGCTACGATCAACTTATTGCTATGATGACAGCTACAGCATTGACTCCATGATAAACCACAAATTTACTTATAAAATAGGTGATCACCAAAAGGGGGCAAAAGAAAATATGTAATCATTATTAATTATTATGCAGTCTGTAAGAACTGAAAATATCTTACAGTTCCTGTTTACTATAAATATATCATGGTCCAAAAAATATAGGAATAAAAAGGTAAATACCATCAATATGGTTCTGCAAAGGCTATTAAAGAATTGGGCCCTCTTAAACAGACATGTACTAGTCCTATGACAACTTTCCATCTATTTTAATGTGAGGTTTTTGTTCCTGAGATGCTTGCAGTAAGTTGACTTTTTTGTGCATACTTCTGTTTTGACAAATAGAATTCAGTTCATGGGTACAAACAGGATGATCCGCATGTACTCCTGGCAATCTTCTAGTTGTAACTTACAACTAATCACTACACCACCATACAGGCAAGAACAAACTAAGATATCATATACTGGAAAGAGATAGTAGACACTAGACAGACCAGCCATGAAAATTTATGATGCTTCAACACAGTGAAGAACTAGTAAATGACGATAATAACTCAACCAACAAATGTACCAATTAAATAACAAAACATGGAAGAGCCTTGGTGATTACCAATCCTGCTCTAGGAAAAGATCTTGATTTTACTAAAGGATAAAATTGCACTATGGAAGAATAAGTCGTTTTGTTTCATAGCATGAGAGCAATTTCACAGAACATTTGCATGGTCAAATTTACCGAATAATCAATTTCAGATGATAATACAGTACCAGGTGTTATAAGGTTACAAAGAAGTCCAATCTGAATTGCTGTATTTTGTTTATCACCAGTTAGCATCCACACATTGATTCCGGCATTCCTTAGCAATTTAATGGTTTCAGGAACACCGTCCTGCCAAGCCAAAAAATTCTATAAGTCAAGGCAGGGAAAGCATACACTTGTACAAGTAATTCCACTGATTGTTAAAAACAACAATTAACAATAATGCATACCTGAAGACGGTCCTCTATGGCAGTGATGCCAAGAATGTGAATGTCTTGCTCTAAGCTGTGACAGACTTCGGCAATTTTATTCTGTACATTATGAAGCTCGTAATATAACTAAAAAACAAAATCTACAAGCCTAGTTAAACCAGAATTAGTTGTTAAGGCCAGGAACAACTTACCTCCCTGTTGTCCAGTGAGCAGCTAGCATCTTGAAATTTTTTAGACCACTCCATATATTCACCTTCTTCTAAGTCACGCCACCCCAAGCATAATGTTCGCAATCCCAAATGAGAATACATTTCTACTGCCTCAAGATAGGTCTTTATTTCTTGTCCTGTCATTTTTGTACCAGAAAAAATAAATATCACCATCATCTTGTATACAAAACTCAGGTGTTTGATCATTTGGTGCACTCAATTAATATCATGCCTACCACGGGACACTCAACCAGTGTTAAATTAAGCATGCCTAAGCGCTGAGCGGAGGAAAAACGCCTTGCTTTTAATTGCGCTTAGCGCTTTAATCCTTCAGAAAAGGGAAAAGTTGAGGCAAAACGCTAGCAGTGCTTAGCGCTTAACAGAACCTTGCACTCAACCAACGTGAAACTTCAGGCTGTGCTCTAACAAATCACATGATATATGTTCCCACTTTCCCAGGGGTGGACTACTCATGTGCATGTAAGCATAACATTTTTTCTATCAATGCAGACACAAAGTTCTGCGTATTCTGAAGAAAAGCTTTAATCTAGCAGATACATGACTGGAAGTTGGAGCCCAAACTTAAGGTCATGCCAGGTCTTTCCTCGCAACATTTAAAAAATCAAAAAAGAAAAGCATGCAAGAATCTATCAAATTTCAAGCTTAAAAGTACAAGCATAATGACACAATGAGCTTCAGACTGCTAAACCATGTACCTGGACAAGAACGAGGAAAGATAGCTTCATCAGCACCTTTAGAGAGAAGAAGAAACTTCCCACTCCCGCCCTCCTTTACCACAACAGACATTCTTTTGCGATCAGAAGTGAACTCGAGAACATCCAATAACTCATAGTAAAATTTAGAACCATTGAAAGAAATCTCTGTAGAAATATTAGACAGAACTCAATCAAGGAGATAAGTAAAGGAAAGCCTATATAGAGTACATGATGATCATCTTATCAGATTCTATCAACCATTTACTAACCAGCACTCCTGCTGTCTTTACTTGTGAGCACCATATTCAGGTTTGATGCAGCATTGACCAAAGCTTCCTCATCTTGTGATTGTGCTTTGTATGAGATAGTACCATCATCGCTGAAATTATGAAAGGTATAAGGAACAAACGAATAGCAAATAGACATGATATTCAGAATTGCTTTTTCTTCTAAGAAACAGATGTATATTTACCTTTTGATAGGAACAACTGTATTGCAAAGAGTCATCACCATTAGAAATTTGACTACATCAGGATCATTACTTGAGACAGCATTTAGAAGTCTGACATCTAATTATAGGAAAATCATCGTTCAGGGATTAAAAAGACATAAAATTCTGTTTTTAGAAAAACATTAGTGATTATGAACGATAATATGATATATTGTGAATGTTTACAACAAATCCATGAGAAGAATGACCAGTATAGTGCCTAATGCCCAAAATTGCTTGCAGTTGTACAAACAGGAACTTCCCTAAACTGGGAATCACAAAGAGAAGTCTGAAATTTAAGATAACTGTCATGACATAATTCAGTCGAACCACCCCACCCCAACACCCCCCTCGTATTGTACATGCACTCATATAAAGTCATACAAAGGTAGGCATTCACCTCTTTGTTTCAGAGATGAAGGTAATTCATCTACTCTTCAAATAGAAAAATGGTACTCCATAGTGTTGCGCCTCATAAATGAGGGTTTTTTCACCTACTCCTTAGGAATATAAATTAACATAATTCGTCTATAACTATATATAAGGCAGTCTCTCCAAAGCCAGTGTGACTAATCCTTGGCATCCTCCCATATGCAGCGATTAAAACGGAAGGATAGTGGAAATTATGAAGTATTCAGAACTTCCAGAAATCGATGATGTCAGTTTTGCAGTTTACAACTTTATATTGAGACCTCATACATGTCAATGAATGAAAATGCAACATACTTTGCATCTAATTTCAAGAAGTGTTTAATATTCCAACGAAAAGCTTAAGGTATACTTCATATGTCTTTGTAGTTTGTGCAAACAAATATTCCAATCAACTCCTATTAGATAAGAGAAAAACATGCCTAGTAGGATGGGAAGAACATGAAGAGGAAGTTAATAACCTTTTAAAGCATCTCCATTGTTATCTCCATATAGTCTATCACTTATGCAACATCTTCGGAAGATCATTCTATTCTCTGTCAATGTCCCAGTTTTGTCGCTTAATATATATTCAACCTGGCCAAGATCTTCACTAATAGCTGTGCTGAAAGAGACACTTATATAAGCTCTAAGATATAAAGTACTCCTCAGTTCCAAAATACTTGACGTGGTTTTAGTTTTTTAGTTCAAACTAAAACCACGTGAGTATTTTGGAACGGAGGGAGTAATAGATCTTTGATGCTCATACATTTTATATAACTGTATAAATCATATCACGTACTTAGCTGAGTGAGCAGGCGTACTTGTTTCCCAATCAAACATTTGATCATCACAATCAATAAACTTTGCGTATACACCTTTAGCCAAATCAAGAGTAACCTACAATCACTAACTAGGTTAGGAAATGGGACTATTTATAGCACTTCACGAGAGCAAACTTGGAATAGCACTTAATGTTTTGTCTTTGATATTGTGTTCTGATGACTAAAATGGTTTTAGATGTCAGATGCTTCAAACAAGCAGCACAAGAAGGAAAATACAAATTCAGTATGGAACCATACCTTTATGGAAATAGGAATCATTATCGAACACAATAGTTCAAAGCGCAACGGGATAACCAAGAACTCATACCATGGTCCTTTAGGAGGATACATGAGATACCATTGCTACATCAGGAAACACAAAGAAAACGTTTAATCAGATCAAAGATAAAAATGGCATAAAATTCATTCAAATCCTTAAAAATCTAGATTAGAAACTGGGAAAATATTTACAGCTGTCCCCTCAATTATTAGTTCACTTCAATTTACAGCCTGAACTTTAATAGTATTTATTTTTGACCTTCTACAAAACCATTTGAAATAGGTCACAAGTCCGCTTTCCTCGGCTCTTTCGGATGACATGGTTGATGATGTCACATCATCAATATTTGCCACCTCATCTTCACCGGACACTTGGTCCACACGTCATAGATAAGAAATTGTAAAACTCCTCCCTTTTCTCATTTTCTCCTTTTCTATCCTCTCCAATATCTAAGCCATAAGTGACCTCGACCATTGCATCATTCTCCATCTCATCGCCTCTGGACGAGCTCGTGTCCATGGCAGCAGAAACAAAGGAGGGTGAGGATGGCAGAAACAGTACCGCATCCTGGCACCCTAGCCTGCTCCAGTGTTGATAGTAATGCCCATTCACAAGAAGAAGCATCTACCAATGCTGTTAAGCAGTGAACGCGACAGCTAGTTAGGCTGTGAGGTTTGCCACCTCGGTTATCCTCAAAGATAGACTTGGCCGTCTACCTTAAGGCGAAGGGAGAGATAAGAGGAGAAAGGGAAAGGAAGAAAAGATAGAAAATAAGAGATACGACAAATGATAGGTGAGTTCAAACAGATGTTATTATGTTCTGTTTCTGCTTTGCTGAGGATGGGACAGGTGGCTTGTGTCCTATTCCACATCGTCCAGAACCACCATGGTATCAAGCGAGGAAGGTATACACGCCAGTATATAGAGTTAGATGCAAACTAAACAGTACTGAAATGCGGCCCAAATTAAACCATAGCAATATTTTTTTCCTCACAAATCTTTGCAATAGTTAAAGGAAACAATGTAGAGTTTTAGCTACAAAAGTATGACAGCATGCATGAAAGTAGTAGTGATTTTTTTGCTCAAGAGCACTGCTTGTCGGGGATAAATTGTCACCTTACGACCATGACTGTCCTTCCAGATATTGCCAGCAAAACCCAGCACAAGAACGACAACAATTTGGAAAACAAATATTGCAACAGTGAGCTTGTCAATCACTGAATCAGCAGCAGTAAGCTTTGGCTCAGCAGTTCCCCTGCTCATTCCAGACTTGGTTTCATTGCCTGACACAAATGATTCAGGCAGCAAAGCAGGTGTGACATGACATTTTGTTTGGTCAGCTAAGTGCACAACAAATGCCTCAAACATATATTCTTCAGTGTAGTAAATCAAGAACAGGCAAGACAAAGCATAATACCATCACATGCTATATTTACCTGTGTATATTGCAACTCCACATGCCCACTCTGTGTACCGTAAGTAACATGACTGAAGAAGAGTATTATTGATAGTTAAGGGGCATTTTTCATTATCAATGATAGGAGGGAACAAGCGCATGTTAGCATCAAATCTTCTTATGTCATTATCTGGGTTAGGGCACTCAGCTACACCCTGCTCAATCCAGAGAGGTGCAATCAGAGAAGGCATGAGAAAATCCAAGAATGTACATGTACAGGAGGGCTCACCTTGATTTTGCCCAATTGCTCCGGAGACAGGTTAGCACAAATTGAAGGAATAATTCTTGTTTTCAAATCAGTTTCACCATCTAAAGCAGCAGTCTGAAGTAGAAGTAGAAATATTGGCATTAGCTACAATCACAACAGCCAAACAAAATTTTCTATCTAGATTCTCGCAACAGTACGTAACATGATAGATTTCGAGCTGCACATTATATCTATATAAATCATCATAAACCAATCACCAAAGCAAAACAGATATATTCCCGGATATTGATGGAGGCCGAAGACAAAAATGTATCCTTTCAGTAATTTTGCATGCCTTTTTAAGAAAGGCTAGTATTAAATCGAAATTCAAACAGTCTATACTTACTACTGATAAAAGTAAAAGTTGTGTTGGGGCACTGATCACCTTAATCATCTATCAAAGTTGATAAGCGGCTCTAAAATAGGTGAAACTTTTCTCACAATTTCTATCACGTCGTTATCACGATTAGTGTTAATCAATATATTGTGGTTAACATGCCAAAATGACATAGTTTTGTGTTTTGTATTTTTGTTTGGTTTTATGTGTCAAAATAAAAATCTCTCAAATACTGCCTCAAAGTCCTCCTTTATATCCTGTGTTATTCTTTCAATCATCTCCCGGTGGCTAACTTAGCAGCTACATTTTATGTTGAAAGAAACCTGAAGTATACTTGATCGAATTTTTATTTCAAAAGATTATTGTATACTCCATCAAATTTCTCATCATATGTGGAGACCTTGGTTTAATAAAGTAGGGGGAGGGGCTACAAGGTTCAAATTCTACAAACAGTGCAATGAAATACTAAGGAGATCAGTAGGGTGGCATCAAAATCCACAGTCTAGCAATCTGTTTAGAAAAATATGCATTCCACCATATTCTGTTGAATTGACACGTCAAGGCATTCCAAATGAATCCTAAGCATAGTCATGGCCATCCGAGTGGCTTCTACCATAATCTCCATGTAGCAGGAACATCAAATAAACATACTATCTGATGTTGGTTAGTAGACTCATTTACCTCAACATAACAGATGCCTTGAGGATCAGAAGTTCCAATAAGAACAAGATCACATGGAATCTCATCATTCTCATGGAGCCACACTATATTTCCAACATGTATCTCCTGTGCTTTTACCTAACAGAACATAAAAATAACTCAGCATTACACAGTCAAATATTCCAAGTATCCCCAACCCCAAGTAACCCGATTATAAAGCTGAATCCCAGATTATTTCAGTTCTGCAGACTAGATGTGTCCAGAAAGAACAAAGTATGGCATTCATAATGTGCATGTTTTTTCCACAACTTCCATCTCCCATTAAATCAGAGATAAAGATATGCCGTGCAATCTTTAGTGCAACGCTGATGCTGAATGTCTAGGATTTCCATATCACAAGTGGCAGGCAGGGATGGCCAAACTAGTAGAACAGTGATCACAAAAAAAAAAGGTATAGCATTTAAGGAATTCTTTTAGTTTCTTTCTTCTATTAACGAGTGCTACAAAACTAGAACACATTTAAGCAGTATGAATTTATGGTGCAGAGTGCCAAATTAAACAAGATATGACATTATGGCTGACAAAGAGAAGTAATGATGAATTCAAATACTGATCACAACCCATAAAAGACTCAGGAGGACAATGTTCTCACTCCACCAAAAGAGAAGCAAATGTTGGTGTCGAGAAAGGAAATAACCTGTCTCCGGACGCCATCCTTTACCACCCAGATTCTCCTTTCATTTGCTTTCTTGTCTGAAAGATACCTATTGTAGTCATCCCAAGCCTCTTTTGAAGCAGAAACAATGAAGATTACGGCAAGTGGACCCCATGTAGTTGCAGGACTTACAGGGGTAATAGTTGACCACAACTGAAGGCAAGCAATTAGCAGAAAGTACTGATTCATGAAACGCCTGAAATATTTAGAGCAGTGAATACAGAACATGTACATAAATAATATATACATAATTAAAATTCAATAGGAAAGTAACAGTACTGTTCTCTAGGGATTCTGACAAACTGCTAAAGAAGAGCACGGGGCTCATATCGCGTATCAGAGGTCAGAGCACTATATCTTGAACAGTGATGAGTGACTGAGAATCCCAAAACAGTAGAAAATTAAGTCAGAACCTGACCTGAATTGCTCACATAGGTTCTTGGGTATAAAATTCCAGAAAGTGTATTTGGTATTGGAGATTCGGTTGTCCCTGTAGAAATCCCGGCAGGACTCATCGTTGATATACACAAAACGTTTCATTTTTGGGGGCTGGATGTCACTTCCGTGTCATTAAGTGCACTGCCATTGGTCACGCTGATGGAAAGGGACAGTTAAATATATGAGGATATGATAATGATGATAGTACTTACACATTATATTATATAAGAAAAAAATGGCGTTTCAAAATTTCCTAAATTTAAGGCTGCTTAAGAAAAAAAGAACAAGAATCTCGCAAATTCTTGCGGCAGTGGCTAATCACGAATCTATACGTTCTTACCTAAAGAAGGCAACAAAACGTGCAGCTATATATGGTCGCTACTATAAAAACAAACTATGCATAAGCATTATGCGCGGCTTGAGATTTTCGTACTAGAACTGCCCAGTCTGACAACGAGCAGAACAATTGGGGAATAAACTGCAGATTAGTATGCGAAGCCCCGAATGTTCTTAGGGAAGAAGGGAATTCCCATTATACCAATCCTGGAGAACGGGGGGTCGAATCGGCGAGAGATGCTCACCGCATTCCACTTCAAGTGCCCGCGTACGCCGTCGTCCGGTCCTTGGCGGCGACGGGGAGTTCCCGCTTCAAGTCGGCGGGTCGCACTGTCGCAGTACTTCACGGGAGAGGACTTCAGAGGTTACCGAGATGAGGGGTGGCCAACGAAGAGGGTGGAGAGGGGGGCCGGGTGTGCAGAGGAATCGGGAGCTTTGACTCTCGGTGAGGTTGCCGCCGTTGGTGCCCTAGCCGGAGTCTCTAGAGGAAGACGGCGCCCGAAGGAAGGAAGGAATAGAAAAGCGTGGCATCAGCATATGCCCTTCCGCGGTACCGGCCCCGCCATCTCCATGTGTGCCGTGTGCGTGGCGGCTGGTGTACGTGTTCCATCCTGACTTTCTGTTTGTTTGAGTTGTAGCTGTTGAAAAGCAGCTGGAGAAAAGCAGTTGTGAAAAATCAGATATAGAAAGCGGCTAGTGAAAGCAGAGATTTGGTGTATGGCAAAACAACTTGCGGTGACTGCTGTTGTTGGTTTTAGGAGTGAACTGTCCGAAATGCCCTGAGTACAGAAGATATTGTATAGTGTTGATTTAAAATAAATTTGACCGGTTTTTTACTTATTAAATACAATGTTTAAAGGCTAAATTATCTCAAACTGTATATCTTTAGACTAAAATAATTGTACATCATAAGACAGTCATTTTTGTACATCATAAGACGGTCTATACAATCGGGAGATACAATCGGCCATATACTGACATCAAGACGAACTGAACAAGAACATGAGAAAAGCAGCCGGCCTGTAATATCCAAATTAATTCTACATTATTTTACTACACGTCTCGTTCTGAAGTTTTCAAGAGAATCAATACAACACTGGCCACAGCTACGGGAGATCAAAGAAACAAGATCCAGCGGGAGATCAGGTACAGGGACGCACGAGCAGGACGCCCGCCAGAAGACGACGGAGACGAGCTCCTCCGACCGATCGTCGGAGAAGATCATGGGGACGACGGCAAACGAGGAACGGCAAGCCGACGAAGCCTCTAGCAGCTCCACTCGTCGGCGGCCGGCGGGTATCCGTGGAGGAGGCCGGCGGGTCGATTCAAGGGCGGCGTGAGCTGGAGGAGGCCGGGAATGAACAGAGGAGGGAGATCCTGCATACCGCCGTTTGGGAATGGTGGCGATGCCGGCGGGGAATGGTAGCGGCGGCCAGAGCGGGAAAGCCCTAACCCTATCTTCTCTCCATGGCAACAGGACAGGAGGACGAGAATGGGTCGCAGGGGTCGGGCTCGGGGTGTGTTTCCGCCTGGGTGCATTTGTTTTTGAGGGGTGGCAAGTTTTCCGTAAATAACATGAACCGTGGAGGATAGTTTCGTCATACAGGCCTCGGGAAGCAGGGTAAAAGCTCGGGAAGCGGCTCCCGACCCGCTTTTTGGTTTTGGCCTCGCGTAGTTCATTTGGCGACCGCGATTCTATACAGCGCTTCTCTACTTTCTACCGTTTGTTTGCGCTTCTGATTCTCGAGAATAAAAGCTGAAGCGGAAGCTCAAACAAACGGGGCCTTTGACTTTGGGTGCTTCTCGCCGCTTACGGATTGGAAAATGATAGGTATCCCCGGACGACCGCGTTGTTTAGTCATCCTGCTCGCGCGCCGTTCGATTGCACGTGATCCAACCGTCGAAATCGTGCCACGTGTACAAGCCCGGACGGCCCGGAAGTTTGCCCAACTGTCGGCCCGGTCTTCATTCGGTCTTCATTCGTGCGATTCAGTTGAAGGCGGCGAGACGGCGGCAGAGGAGCGCGGAGAGACCCTCGTCGGCCGACTTGGCGAGGAGATGGCGTCCGGCCGAAACTGGTTCGCTTCCCTCGATTTCCCCCTTGCTGCTTTCTCCTAGCTCCGCTTTCTCTCCCAGCGCTCTCCCTATTTTCCCCCTTTGGATCTCAAATCTCGAACACCGTTTTATTGCAGGTCCGTTGAAGAAGAAGACCTGTCGGAAGGGGAAGGCAACCGGCGCGGCCTTAGCCATGGCGGTGAGTTCTTCCTCGATTTCACCAGTTAGGGTTCCTGTGTTGTGTCTGTGAGATTTGCTGCTATGATGTTCTAGTTTCTGTGATTTTTGTTGCTGTGATGTTCTAGTGTCTGTGATAATTGCTGCTGCAGGTACTAGTTTTGATATGTTTTGCTAGGATACATCTTATAGATCTGTATAGACCTACTAATTTTGATATGTTTTCTTTGATAATTGCTGCATTGTGATGGTGTCCCATCCTTTGATAAAATAGATAGAAATTTTAAATGGAATTTGGTACAATAGCTTTTATAGGCACAATTGTCCTTTTTTGCTACATTGTTGCTTGTGATGGTGTCCCATTCCAATCTGTTTGCTACATATGCATGTTTTGCTACAATGTTTGTTTATGTGGTGTCCCATAAAACTACTTTTTTGCCCTATCCTTTTAATTGTTTCGGTAGCTTTTCTAGGCAGCTTTTGTCCTTACCTTTTGTTTTTTGTTTTTGCTACTGTGCATCTATCTATTTTAGATTTGTTGCTTTAATGCAACTGCTACATTGTCAACTAGTTTTGTTGCACTGAGTTTTGTTTTTCGTGTTTGATGTTGTGCAGGAGGATAGGGCGAAGACATGGATGTCTAAAAACCGCCTATCTACGAAGCGTTTGCTCACCCTGGCTAAAGGTCTTAATCCCGAAAACCGTGCAGTTATTGCTTCGAAGAGTGCGTTCAGATCATATTTAGATGTGTCGCCATTCAGGATTCCTAGTGGGTTGATAGATTACATTGCATTGCACACTGATCCTCACAAGAGATATGGTGAAGAAGGTGTTCGGAATTCGCCGTGGCAACAAACCTGTAGAGCTCCTGAATACAAATGACCCCTGTGAGCTTCGGGACATTTACAAAGCTGGTAGCACCAGGGCTGAGATAGCTACTGCAGTAGCTTTGCTCGAATCATGCGCCAACACTGATGAGGCAACGATAATCCGGACATGGGACCTTCTTTGCTTGGCTCTCGTGGTTGCTCCTAAGAGCTCCAACAACATTAGCATTGAATATCTTGCTTCCATGGTTGACCCCACCAAGACCGATAAGTATGCTTGGGATGAACATCTTTTGGATTTAGCTATGGCACAAGTGGATCATATTCGGAAGAAAAAGGTGATGCCACTGAAGCTCACCGAGTGTAGCATCCCAGTTGTCTAACACCTGTAATGCTACTTGTTCTAGTAATAAAAATGGCCACTTCCTACATATAATTGTTGCATCATCACCATGTCATGCTCATGTCATCAGGCCACCTTGCATTTGAGCATCATATAAAACCCCTTCTTGTTTGGTTCTTATCTCATGTGCATTATTAATTGTAGTTGCCTCTTGATATTGTATTTGGTTCTTAATATATTGTTAAATGCCCAAGTTGATTTGGGGGCATATCTCTTAACAAATCCACCACCTTTCTTTCACCACCTTATAATTCCACCATCCAATTAATATGAGCTTGGCATTTTATTGGAGTTTATCTCTAGCTCATGTTGCTTGGTTGGTTTCCACCATAATCTTTTGCTTGGCCTTTGCCCACCTTTTGGGAATGCAAGGAATAATGCCACATAAATTAATGTTGTTTTCACAATAAAACTACATGGCAATTATTGTTTGCATGGGCCATGCAAGTGCCACCTTTTTCTTGATCTTGGAATGTTATTTGGCTTTGCTTGCATGGATCATCTCTCCTTTGTTTTAAATCTTGTTTTGGCTTGTAGTTTTCTTCACCATATCATCTACCTCTCTATCCTCCTATAGCTAAAACCTCATCACCTTACTCCATGCATACACATGTGATCATGTGTGGGCATAAGCCTAAAACCCCATCCTTCTCCCTACCTCTTTTCTTTTGATCTTGCTTGGTCTTTAATTGGAGCATGCATGGATCAAAGAAAACCCCATCACCACATCTCTCTCTCTCTCTCTCTTTCTTTTTCTTGTCTTGATCTTGTGTGTGCTTGTCTATAGCATGCTTGATCTTGTCAAGTACCACTCCATCTTTCCTTCCCCTCTCAGACTTAAAACCCTAAGCCACCCCAAGCCCCACCTATCTAGCTAAACCTAGCTAGCTTGTCCTCCTTTCACCTAAACCTACCACACCAAGTACCCTCTCCCTCTCTCTTCTCTCCCCGCCTAGGGCCCCTTCTGCACGACCACAGGCTCCCCAGTCCACTGCCACCACCCTCCCTAGCTCTACACCTGCCCAGCGTCTGCCGCCTGCCGCCCATGCACGTGATGGACAAGGTGGCACCAAGGCCACCTTCCATCAACCCTCCCACGCTAGCCCCACGCCATCTACCCGCCTCTGTTCTTATCCTTCCCCTCACCTAGCCTCCCCAGATCCCCTGGTCTCCTCCTTCCTCCCCCAGCCATCTCTCCACATGTTCTCTAAACCCTAACGGCCCCCTGCGTCCTCGCTCCAGGCTCCCCGAGGCGCCAGAGTACCGGGAGCGTCGACTTCCTCTGCCATGCTGAGCCAGCCCTGGACCTCGGGAGGAGCCCCCGCCCGTGCCGTGCAGGACGCCAGACGCCTGCCCCTCGTCGATCGACGCGACCCGAGCCCGCTAGCCAGCCGTCACGGTCATGGTGAGCTCTACCCCTGAACATCGCCTCTCCTCTCGCCGTGCATCGCGCCGCTTTCCGTCAGCGCTGCTGACAGCTGACAGCGTCTGGCGACAAAGATTCATTGCGGCAGTAGTTTCGCCTCGTTAAATCGACCTGCGTGCGACAGGCCCCTCCGCTAGCTTGTCAACGAGAAGTGTAGCCCGCACGATCCTCAGTTTTCCTTTTTGCGCCTAGTCGATTCTACGCCGCGTTTGGTCGCCATCGACGCCGAAGACGGCCGATCTACATGGCGACACCTTTTCCGTCGGACGAGCCAGCGCGTGGTCGTTCGCGATTAGGCCCTCACCCTTTTTCCCGCCTAAACCCGCAGCCTCGACCCCCACCTACCAGGCGTCGATGGAAATTTGCAAAGGATCCTCGGCATTTTTGTTTCCGCCACGGTCCTGGATCGACCACGTGTCGCCATGCAGCCGACAGCGCGTGTGAACTTCTTTGGCCACTTTGTCGACCTCGGCTAGGGTGAGCCTAGGTGAGGAGATCTGGCGCGTGTGTGTGACTGCCCAGTCAGCCTGGTGACCCCACCTGTCATCCTCTAGTGTGGTTTTCTGCTGAGTAACAAAAGTCCATGGCTTACTGATTCAAAATTTTCAAACAGTTTCAAATAAATTCAAACCTGAACCAAATTTAATTGAATTCATAACTTATTCCTGGTTTGGAATTTGAATTCAAACCTTATATGAAAAATGATTAGTTTTTGAATTATAATTCAAATCCTTATTCAAATATTTTCAGAATTATTTTTGTTAGTCAAACTTTGACTTTGACCCTAATTAAATAATTTTGACCTAACATAAATTTAAATTCATAATTTCAAATAATACAAATAATATATGTTTTTGAATCAGAAAAATGTGAGGATTTCAAATATGCTATTCAAATTGCCTTTTGCACATTTAAAATTCCAAGTTTATTCAAATTACAACAAATGCCACTGGAACTTAAATAATTAATAACTTTTGTTCTAAAATTCCAAATTTAACAAATGAGATGTCTAAAATGATCAGCTCGACGAGACCTTTCTGTTTATGCTATCCATGACTTCAATTGCAACATGCATCATATAAAAATATAGGGTACAGCAACTAATATGGCAACAAATGTGAACCAAAACCCATTAAAAATGTTGATTCTTGTCTTCCACACCTCACCCATGCCATGCTACTTTAATGCCATGCAAATTGTGCATCATTCATCATGGCATAATTGTTTGCTTGACGCATCTTATTCACATGCTTGTGCTCTATATTCATTTGGCCTTGTTTGTTTGGTTTTTCTCGGATAGACACTGAGCAGGGGTTATATCAAGAGAACCAGGAGCACTACCCAGATCCGTCTCTCGCTTCAACTGAGTTGCCAGGCAAGCACTTCCACATGCTTGCATACATCAAGACCTATTGCCTCTATCTTATTCTTGCATCATTGAGTCGCGATTGCATTAAATTGAATCCCAAGTATGCATAGCCTTTACTTTTAAACCCCACCAAGCTTGTTCCTCCATCCCATGAGCCATTACTACAGGAGTTGTTTGAGCCATGCGAGTCGTAGAACAGCATGTGTAGGGTATGTGAGAGTCTGGTGGATAACGAGGTACCTAAACAACTTAACCTGAGTAGTAATGGGATAACTAATGAAAGTGGCACCGGTGAGCAACATATGCTATTTGGTTTTCCTGCTCACTTGTGTCCCGTAAGACCCCGAGTACTTGATTCCTGTTTCTTGATTTATCGCGCTATCCACATCCGGGAGGTATATGGGACCCCCCTGAGCCAGAGCTTGATTCCGTCTTATTTCTTGGGGCCACAAACTAGTTTGAGGTTTTGTTTACTATACTGTACTTATGCCATGCTACTGATTTATTTAAATTGTGCGAGGAGCACACTGTACTGTTTAGGAATTGTGACCCGTTTACGTGGTATCGACAGTCCCCGTTTGGGGATCTGCTGTGGTTTACCGCCGGCCCCACAAACCTCGGGTCCGTCTCGAAGTCAGCTAGCTTCTTGGGTGTACTCAAGGTGGCCTGAAATATTTCGAATCATGTGATTGTTCGTCGTGAAAGCCTCGTTGGTTTTGATTTGGTTTTTCCGAGGTTGATCGGCGTGTTGCTATTGGTGCACCGGCCGGTAAAACTTTCAAAGCCGTGTCGCGGTTATGGACGACTTGGAGCAGTTTTCGATCATAGACAAGCATAACTAAAGTACCGCTTTAATCGACTAAGTAATTTGACTAGTAAATAGTGCAACACTCATGGAATGGTTAATAAAATTGCCAACGGATGGGGGGTTGTTCGTCCGCTTCCTTATTGGTAAGCGAGGAGGAGGATGGATCTGATGAGATTACCATTATAACTGTTCATCTTAATTCACGGACATCCGTCTATCATTGGTTAGGCGGATGGTTAGCGTTTATCTCAGAGAACTGCTAGGGTTTATCTTTTGCTGCAATTCGTCACCCTGTTGTGTCCCTTTAGAGGCATTAAGACTTTGAGTATTCTTAGGGTCTCACACGATAAATTATTGGTTCGGATGAGCAGTACCCTCTCGGGATGACATCTTGGGTGGAAGAAGCTGATGATGTGGGCAACGATCGTTCGGTGTAGAGATTCCGGGAACGGGAATCCGTGAGATCTGTGGTTGGGATGTGCTTATTTCTGTGGCATCTTATGCCGATTTGCTTCTTATCCGTACTCGGACTTGTTTGCCGCCTGCATGATACTACGATGTGTGTTGTATGAGGAAGTATCCTAAAATATTAGATCTATCTAGGTCATTTGAATCTTGTCGTATGGCGTTGCTATATTTCCTTTCTTTCTAGATGGTATGGCTCATGTACTCTTGTATGGTGGCTTGCATACATACTCATTTGTGTATGTATTTGATCCTTCATTGCTTCGACACGCCCGTCTGGTCCCGTTGAGATGGTAGTGGTTGGGACGCCGAAAGGTCTACCGTGAGTGGCTTTTGGGGCCCCACCGTACTATTTCAACCACTACCGCTCATCCGGGCTTGTATCTAGGAGCGTAATTCACCGAGGTAGTTACAATTGGTATCGAGCCATCCCGACCTTGTGGTTTCAGCCAAGCAGTCGTTGTCGGTCTAGCAAATATTTTGGTAGTTATGTATACTAGGAAAACAAAACGCGAGAGTAGGACTGCTTCCACTTTTCTTCTTACCTCCCACCCACCCTTTTCTGGTAAGGAAGTGCAACGTTTTCAATCCTCTTCTCAAAATTCAAACTAGGATTCACGTGTTCTGGGTTTCCGTAGTACCATAGGTTGTGTGTATGTGTGTGTGTGTGTAATCCCTTGTCTATCTGTTGCATCCAAGTTGTGATCTTATCTGCCTTTGGTTATCAACTGTTGGTACAATCCATACCGACAGGCTTTTGTAAACCGACGCAATCTATCTTCCTCTTTGTATCCGACGCTATCTTGTTTGGGGTGTTCGTTTCCGTAGTTACCAATCTTTAGGTTCAACGTGTGAAGAAGGGGTTAGGATATGTGTTCCACTTGTTCATGTGCGGAGTAATGATTTGAGTGCGGGATGGAGTCGCGACCATACCACTACTTTTATCATTCGCTTTTGTATATTGAATCGGTAGAGTCACTAATCTTGATTCGTTAAGTAATTTTGCGCATCTATTGGTATTGTAATGCTGAAATTTGTGGAAAAATTTTCTTTGATATATTTGTGTACCACACTCCTTTTCAGTCGTGTGCGATATGCTTAATATCTTCTAGGTGCTTTGAACTTTGTTGATATTTTAATATCATCTCAGTAAATTGTATCCTTTAATCTTGGTTAATTCCATCTTGGTACTATTTTGGATTATTATCATCTTCCATTATAATCTTGACTTGAGTTTTATATCAATGACAGATGGCTCCACCACGTCGTCAAGAGGACATACCTCCGAACTGGGCTCACACACAAACATAGCTAATGCTTTGGCAGAATGCAAGAGAACCAGCGCTTTGAGGAGAGCGTCAGAGAACGAGTTTGCTCCACTTCCTCCACCTCCCAAGCGTGGAGACATCAAGAGCTTCCTCAAGTTCAACCTCGTCTTTGATGTTTTCGACCGACCTCACGGACGCGGATGATTGGCTGCGTGAGATCTCAAGGTTGCTCGAGACTGCGATGTTCCGGGCAGAGTGGGTCAAGTGTGCTACTCACCTTCTCAAGGGAGATCTGAGATCTTTGGTGGGAGAACTACTTGAAGGCAAGCTGCCTTTGGTTTCCAGCCAACTTGGGAGAGGTTCACGAGCTTTCAAAGAGCGCCTGTCGGATATTGTAATGGAAAGGATGAAGGAGGCTTTCCTCAACTTTGCAAGGAAATGATAACGCCAACACCTACATCAGAACTTCATGAATCTCTCTCGTTATGGTGGTGATGAGGTATCGATGACAAGAAGAAATGAAAAGGTTCGTGCAAGGGCTCAATGCGTCGATCAAGTATGCAATCACGCATGCAAGACCGAACTTTCACTGAACTACAAGACACAAACGCAAGAGGAGGCAAGGTGCAAGTGTTCGAGGAGTCCAAGAAACACAACAGGATGCATCAAGCTCTGCGATTATGGCAGCTCCTTCTAAGCGGCGTGTCCGGGTTCCTAATACCCCACCGTCGCTCCGGCTCCACCAAGACCTGCGAGTTTCACGTCAAGGCCACCAAACTTCACCATGCGGCTCCTGGGGCTACAACCACCACTACCCGAGCGCTGGTGGAGTCCTCGCTACTCTCCACGCCCACCGGTGCCTGCTTGTGTGTGGAGATCCTGACATCAAAATCGAACTGTCGATGAAGAACAAAGCTCTCCTCCACCCCGCCAAGATCTGCAACAAGCTCTCCTTCGAGGCACCACCACCTCGGGCTCTCAACATCAACACCAAGCCCGGGTTGTTCGTGCTAATCGGCCAACGCCATTGTGAGCATGCACCTGAGTTGTGATGGGTATGCTTCCCGTTAACTCGATCCTGCGCGAGTTTTGTTTGATTCAGTGCATCGCATTCTTTTGTCTCGCATAAGTTTGCACAAGAGCATAACTGGATAGGGTTCCTTTATCACGTCTGCGGTGGTGCTATCTCCTGGTTCAAACATGAGGGCTGCTCATATCGTCATGGCAATCAGTTGAGATTGGTGGTTCTTCATTCGGCTTCTTTAATTCTTCCGGGCAATTCGACATTGATGTCATCTTGGGCATGGATTGGTTAACAGAAATGCACTGTGATTGATTGTCTTTGAACGCCGGTTTCTCAAGATTCCTGAAGGCCATATAGTCTTTTCTCCAAGTCTGACTCCTGCTGTCCAGCTCTTCTCCTTGGCAGCTCTGAATGATGATGCTATGGAAGCTATTCAGAGTGTACCGGTGGTCTGTGAGTTCCCATATGTCTTTCCTGAAGAGTTGCCAGGTATGCCTCCGGATCGTGAGGTTGAGTTTGTGATTGAGCTTGAACACGAACGGCTCCTATCTCCAAGCGGCCTTATAAAATGGGTCCTTCTGAGTTGGCTGAACTCAAACGGCAACTTGATGAACAAGAGAAGTTAGGTTTCATTCAACACAGCACTTCTTCTTGGGGTAGCCCAACAATCTTTGTGAAGAAGCGTGACAGAACCGATAGACTCTGTGTTGACTACCGGGCTCTAAATGCTAAAACCATCAAGAACAAATATCCTCTCCCACGGATAAATGATCTTTTTGATCAGCTAGCTGGAGCTGTGGTGTTCTCTAAGCTGGACTTGAGAAGTGGTTATCACCAAATCAAGATTCGCAAGGAAGATGTGCCCAAAACAGCTTTCACCACCCGCTATGGCCTGTATGAGTACATGGTCATGTCTTTCGGTCTCACCAACGCACCTGCTACCTTCTCGAGGCTGATGAACTCCGTTTTCATGGAGTACCTTGATAAGTTCGTGGTGGTCTATCTGGATGACATTCTGGTCTATTCTAAGTCCAAGGAAGAGCATGAAGAACACCTGCGGTGTGTCCTAAACAAGCTTCGTGAGAACCGCTTGTATGCAAAGTTCTCAAAGTGTGAGTTTTGGTCATCAAGTAACCTATCTTGGTCATGTTATCTCTGCCAAGGGCATTGCAGTCAACCCGGAAACCGTGAAGACAATAGTTGAATGGCTTCCTCCTGTTAATGTCAAAGAAGTGCGGAGTTTCCTCGGTTTGGCTAGTTATTGCCGTCGCTTCGTTCAGAACTTCTCGAAGATAGCGAAGCCTCTTACCGATCTCCTCAAGAAAGGCAAGAAGTACCTGTGGACTCCTGCATGTCAAGAAAGTTTTGAGACACTCAAAGAGAAGCTCACTTCCACGCCAGTCTTGGTTCCTCCGGATACCTCTAAGCCTTTCCAGATATTCTGTGACGCCTCTTTGCAAGGATTGGGTGCGGTCCTGATGCAAGAGAAACAGGTGGTTGCTTATGCCTCTCGTCAGTTGAAGACGCATGAGATCAACTATCCCACACATGACCTCGAGCTAGCAGCAGTTGTCTTTGCTTTGAAGCTATGGAGGCACTACTTGCTTGGTAACCGTTGTGAGATCTTTTCGGACCACAAGAGTTTGAAGTATATCTTCACTCAGCCGATCTCAACCTTCTGAGAGGATATGGATTGAAGCAATCAATGACTTTGATGTGACCATCAACTACACTCCGGGCAAAGCAAATGTCATGGCAGATGCGCTTAGCCGTAAAGCTTATGTCAACAACCTCATGGTGGAAGAGCAACAACCTCTCTTGTGCGAGGAATTCCGTCAGCTCAACCTGGAAATTGTGGAACAAGGGCATCTCCTGAACCTTTTGGCTACTCCTCTCTTGGAAGAAAAGATTCGCTCTCGTCAGCTGGGCGATCCGCACACCAAAAAGCTCATCTCTAAGCTTGACCTTCCGAAGTATGAGTCCTTCCACGTGGATGATCAAGGAACGCTTTTCTTTGAAAACCGGATGTTTCTTCCAAACTACCCGGGTCTGAGAGACCAAGTTCTCAAGGAGGCGCATGATTCGGTTCTTTCTATCCATCCTGGCAGCACAAAGATGTACATGGACTTGAAAACACAATACTGGTGGCCTGGGTTGAAACGGTATTGTGCCAAGTATGTCTCAGAATGTGATGTTCGCAGAAGTCAAGGCCCATCGAAACCATTCGGTCTTCAGCCATTGAAACCTCCTAATGGAAATGGGAGAAAGTAGAGATGGACTTCTCCACTGGCTTTCCAAGGTCGCAGAAGGGCAACAATGCAATTTTTGTTGTCATCGACAAGCTTTCAAAGTGGCTCATTTCTTCCAACCAAAGAAACAATTTCGGAATTCATTATCGAGCTCTATATCAGAACTGTCTCTCTGTATGGGGTTCCACTTGAAATCAGTTCGCACTGTGGGAGCATCTTCACCTCAAAGTTCGGGAAAGTTTCCAAAAAGCTTTGGGAACAAAGTTGAACTTCAAAGACGCTTACCACCCTCAACAAGGACAAGTGGAAAGAATAAATCAGATTCGAAGATATGCTTAGGGCTTCGTCATCTCGTTTGGCATGAAGTGGAGGAATGTCTTCCATATGCTGAATTCTCCTACAACAACAGCTTCCAAGAGTCCAAGATGGCACCATTTGAGGCTCTCTATGGTCGCAAGTGCAGAACTCCGATTGGTTGGTCAGGTGCAGGAGAAAGAATCTGGTTTGGCCCTGACATTGTAACTCAGGCAGAGGAGAAGGTGCATATCATTCTGGAGAACCTGAAGATTGCTCAGAGTCGTCAGAAGAGCAACTATGACAGGAAACACACGGATATGGTATATGCCCCTGGTGATCTCGTCTACCTTCGTGTCACTCCCATGAGAGGTACACACCGCTTCGGTATCAAAGGAAAGTTGGCTCCTAGATACATCGGTCCTTTCAAGATACGTGGTAGAAGAGGAGAAGTTGCTTATGCCCTGGAGCTCCCGGAAAAACTCAAAGTCCATGATGTTTTCCACATCTCGCCTCAAGAAGTGATTCAAAGATCCCGCAGACCGTGGATCATGAGCTAATCGAACTCCAAGAAGACTTGTCTTATCAAGAGCACCCCACCAAAATCTCGAGACCGCAGAAGCGAAGGACTCGCAACAAGTCCATCAAGTTCGCAAGGTGCAAGTGGTCACATCATTCGCTGATGAAGCCACATGGGAGCGTGAAGATGAACTCCGTGCCAACCATCCTTCTCTCTTTGTGTCTTCTTCTTCTTCCTAGAATCTCGGGGCGAGATTCCTGTTTAGTGGGGGAGAGTTGTAGCATCCCAGTTTTCTAACACCTGTAATGCTACTTGTTCTAGTAATAAAAAGGGCCACTTCCTACATATAATTGTTGCATCATCACCATGTCATGCTCATGTCATCAGGCCACCTTGCATTTGAGCATCATATAAAACCCCTTCTTGTTTGGTTCTTATCTCATGTGCATTATTAATTGTAGTTGCCTCTTGATATTGTATTTGGTTCTTAATATATTGTTAAATGCCCAAGTTGATTTGGGGGCATATCTCTTAACAACTCCACCACCTTTCTTTCACCACCTTATAATTCCACCATCCAATTAATATGAGCTTGGCATTTTATTGGAGTTTATCTCTAGCTCATGTTGGTTGGTTTCCACCATAATCTTTTGCTTGGCCTTTGCCCACCTTTTGGGAATGCAAGGAATAATGCCACATAAATTAATGTTGTTTTCACAATAAAACTACATGGCAATTATTGTTTGCATGGGCCATGCAAGTGCCACCTTTTTCTTGATCTTGGAATGTTATTTGGCTTTGCTTGCATGGATCATCTCTCCTTTGTTTTAAATCTTGTTTTGGCTTGTAGTTTTCTTCACCATATCATCTACCTCTCTATCCTCCTATAGCTAAAACCTCATCACCTTACTCCATGCATACACATGTGATCATGTGTGGGCATAAGCCTAAAACCCCATCCTTCTCCCTACCTCTTTTCTTTTGATCTTGCTTGGACTTTAATTGGAGCATGCATGGATCAAAGAAAACCCCATCACCACATCTCTCTCTCTCTCTCTCTCTTTATTTTTCTTGTGTTGATCTTGTGTGTGCTTGTCTATAGCATGCTTGATCTTGTCAAGTACCACTCCATCTTTCCTTCCCCTCTCAAACTTAAAACCCTAAGCCACCCCAAGCCCCACCTATCTAGCTAAACCTAGCTAGCTTGTCCCTCCCTTTCTCACCTAAACCTACCACACCCAAGTACCCCTCTCCCTCTCTCTCCCCGCCCTAGGCCCCCCTTCCTTCCCGACCACGGCTCCCCCAGTCCACCCGCCACCACCCTCCCTAGCTCTACCTGCCCAGCCTGGCCGCCTGGCCGCCCATGCATCGTGATGGACAAGGTGGCACCAAGGCCACCTTTCCATCAACCCTCCCACGCTAGCCCCACGCCATCTACTGTCCCCCTGTTGCTCTTATCCTTCCCTCACCCTAGCCTCCCTGCATCCCCTGTGTCTCCCTCTTCCTCCCCAGAGCCATCTCCACATGTTCTCTAAACCCTAACGGCCCCCCTCGTCCCTTCGCTCCAGCTCCCCGAGGCGCCGCCAGAGTACCAGGAGGCGTCGACTTCCTCTGCCGCCCGACGCCGGAGCTCCTGGACCTCGCCGGAGGAGCCCCCGCCCGTGCCCGTGACCGCCAGACGCCCGACTGCCGCCCCTCGTCGATCGACGCGACCCCGAGCCCGCTTAGCGCCAGATGCGGTGTTGGTGAGCTCCTTACCCCCTGACATCGTCTCTCCCCTCTCGCCGCATCGCCGCCGCTTCCGTCGGCGCTCTGCCGCCGCCGCGTCGCTCTCGGCGACAAAGATTCAGCAGCGAGAGTTTCGCCTCTGTTCCGACCTGCCCTGCGTTGCCCCTCCGCTAGCTTGTCTTTGAACGAAGTGTAGCCCGCACGATCCTCTACGCTTTCCTTTTGCGCCTAATCGAGTTACGCCGCCGTTGGTCGCCATCGACGCCGGAAGACGGCCGATCACTGCCGACAAAGACCTTTTCCGTTAAAAACGCAATCACCGTGGTCGCTTCGCGATTAGGCCCTCACCCTTTTCCCGCCTAAAACCCGCATGCCCCCCACCTACCCGGCGTCGATGGAAATTTGCAAAAGGATCCTCGGCTTCTTTTGTTTCAGCCACATGGTCCTCGATCGACCACGTCGCCACCGGGCACACAGGGCATCACTGGCTGGCGCTGGCCCCGCCTCGGCCTCACTGGCTAGGGAAACCTAGGTGAGGAGATCTGGCGCGTGTGTGTGATCGCCAGTCGACTGGTGACCCCACCTGTCATCCTCTAGTGTGGTTTTCTGCTGAGTAACAAAAGTCCATGGCTTACTGATTCAAAATTTTCAAACAGTTTCAAATAAATTCAAACCTGAACCGAATTTAATTGAATTCATAACTTATTCTGGTTTGAATTTGAATTCAAACCTTATATGAAAAATGATTAGTTTTTGAATTATAATTCAAATCCTTATTCAAATATTTTCAGAATTATTTTTGTTAGTCAAACTTTGACTTTGACCCTAATTAAATAATTTTGACCTAACATAAATTTAAATTCATAATTTCAAATAATACAAATAATATATGTTTTTGAATCAGAAAAATGTGAGGATTTCAAATATGCTATTCAAATTGCCTTTTGCACATTTAAAATTCCAAGTTTATTCAAATTACAACAAATGCCACTGGAACTTAAATAATTAATAACTTTTGTTCTAAAATTCCAAATTTAACAAATGAGATGTCTAAAATGATCAGCTCGACGAGACCTTTCTGTTTATGCTATCCATGACTTCAATTGCAACATGCATCATATAAAAATATAGGGTACAGCAACTAATATGGCAACAAATGTGAACCAAAACCCATTAAAAATGTTGATTCTTGTCTTCCACACCTCACCCATGCCATGCTACTTTAATGCCATGCAAATTGTGCATCATTCATCATGGCATAATTGTTTGCTTGACGCATCTTATTCACATGCTTGTGCTCTATATTCATTTGGCCTTGTTTGTTTGGTTTTTCTTGATAGACAAAGGCGGGGTTATATCAAGAGAACCAGAGCACTACCCAGATCCGTCTCTCGCTTCAATCGAGTTGCCGTGCAAGCACTTCCACATGCTTGCATACATACAAGATCTATTGCCTCTATCTTATTCTTGCATCATTGAGTCGCGATTGCATTAAATTGAATCCCAAGTATGCATAGCCTTTACTTTTAAACCCCACCAAGCTTGTTCCTCCATCCCATGAGCCATTACTACAGGAGTTGTTTGAGCCATGCGAGTCGAGAACAAATGTGTAGGGTATGTGAGAGTCTGGTGGATAACGAGGTACCTAAACAACTTAACCTGAGTAGTAATGGGATAACTAATGAAAGTGGCACCAGTGAGCAACATCTGCTATTTGGTTTTCCTGCTCACTTGTGTCCCGTAAGACCCCGAGTACTTGATTCCTGTTCCTTGATTTATCGCGTTATCCACATCCGGGAGGTATATGGGACCCCCCCTGAGCCAGAGCTTGATTCCGTCTTATTTCTTGGGGCCACAAACTAGTTTGAGGTTTTGTTTACTATCCTGTACTTATGCCATGCTACTGATTTATTTAAATTGTGCGAGGAGCACACTGTACTGTTTAGGAATTGTGACGCTTACGTGGGTATCGATACCCCGTTTGGGCATCTGCATCGTTGCTTACCGCCCCACAAACCTCGGGTCCGTCTCAAGTCAGCTAAGTTGAATGGTGTACTCAAGGTGGCCTCAAATATTTCAATCTGTGATTGTTCAATGTGAAAGCCTCGTTGGGTTTTGATTTGGTTTTTCCGAGGTTGATCGAGCGTGTTGCTATTGGTGCACCCCGGGTAAAACTTTCAAAGCCGTGTCCATGTTATGGACGACTTGGAGCACGTTTCTCGATCATAGACAAGCATAACTAAAGTACCGCTTTAATCGACTAAGTAATTTGACTAGTAAATAGTGCAACACTCATGGAATGGTTAATAAAATTGCCAACGGATGGGGTTGTTAATCCGCTTCCTTGTTGGTAAGCGAGGAGGAGGATGGATCGATGAGATTACCATTATAACTGTTCATCTTAATTCACGGACATCCGCCTATCATTGGTTAGGCGGATGGTTAGCGCTATCTCAGAACGCTAGGGTTTATCTTTTGCTGCAATTTCGTCACCCTGTGTTGTGTCCCTTTAGAGGCATTAAGACTTCTTTGAGTACCCTTAGGGTCTCACACGATAAATTATTGGTTCGGATGAACGGTACCCTCTCGGGCGGATCTTTGGGTGGAAGAAGTGATGATGTGGGCAACGATCGCTCGGTGTAGAGATTCCGGAACGGGATCCGTGAGATCTGTGGTTGGGATGTGCTTATTTCGTGGCATCTTATGCCGATTTGCTTCTTATCCGTACTCGGACTTGTTTGCCGCTTCATGATACTCGATGTGTGTTGTATGAGGAAGTATCCTAAAATATTAGATCTATCTAGGTCATTTGAATCTTCTTGGGCGTTGCTATATTCCTTTCTTTCTAGATGGTATGGCTCGATGTACTCTTGTATGGTGGCTTGCATACATACTCATTTGTGTATGTATTTGATCCCTTCACCGTCGATTACGCCGTATAGGTCCCGTTGAGATGGTAGTGGTTGGGGACGAAAAGGTCTACCCGTGAGTGGCTTTTGGGGCCCCATTATTTCAACCACTACTCATCCGCTTGTATCTAGGAGCGTAATTCACCGAGGTAGTTACAATTGGTATCGAGCCATCCCGACCTTCGTGGTTTCAACAAGCAGTCGTTGTCAGTCTAGCAAATATTTTGGTAGTTTTGTATACTAGGGAAAAACAAAACGCGAGAGTAGGACTGCTTCCACTTTCGGTTGGCGCCCGGTACGACATTTCTGGCAGCATTGAATTGGTTATCTTGTTTGTGTTTTTGTTTGTCGTCTGACTATATCGTCACTGTGTGCAGTTTCTCCACCTATCGGAACTCCATTATCGATCTTGGTAATGAGCAAGTAAGCGGCTCCTCCAACTCATAATTTAGATGAATCAAGTCAATCTTTCGCCTCGTTGAATGAATGGCTAGTGTTTCCCGAGCCAAGAACCGAGGTATAGAATCTGCTGCATTAATGTTTCAGTATTGCTACATTGCCTTAGATAGGTTGCTTCATTATCTAAAAAAATTTGCTGCCTTGTATGCATCAGATTGCTTCATGATTCTATAACATTCTTGCAAAACTATAACATTCTTGCTACATTAGGTTTAATGGTTTGCTTCATTAGTTTTATGTAGTTGCTTCATTGGTGTACATATTTTGCTTCCATATTGCATACAAGATTTTGTTTCCCTTGCATAACTATAACATTTTTGCTACATTAGTTTCTATATTTTGCTTCATTAGTTTTTTGTAGCTGCTAACATGGTGTAGATATTTTGCTGCCATGCTTATATTTAGTTTTTGATGTTTTTGTTTCTTTTGTTTCCTTTTTCTTACTAACAGGTACATGCTTGCTTCAAGCACTTGACCGAGAAGCATAAGGCCTTTTGGGCGTCTGATGTTGAAACTACAATGAAGAATCTTGTTGTTGGGTTGAAACAGATGCATTCCCAACGCATGGCTGCGTTATTGGTCGACATTGATGCACAATTGAAGGACGGGGTTGGTCCTAGCGTCGTGTTTCCAGCTGATGCATGACTGGACAATGAAGAAGAACGTGAAAATGTTTTTGAGGAGCAAGAACCATTTGACGATTTGAACAAGTCTGATGATGTTGAAGCAAGTGTGTATGCAGCAAAAGAGGATGTTGCTGAAGCAAGAAGGGATGAAGCAAAAGAGGACGATACGGAAGCAATAGAGGATGAAGCAAAAGAGAATGAGGCAGCAACTATTAGAGGTGAGAAAAAGCAAGAGTCTGAGTTGCAAACACATGTTCACATACTGGAAATGCCACGGTCTGTTGTAGTTTTGGATTCATCACCCATGGGAGGAATTTATGTGCTAGAGCAGCAACCTGTTGATAGCCCGGTCACGTCACCGCGGCGCCGTGACCCGTCACCTTGTCCTGCACATATAGACCCTGAAGCATGGAATCGTGCTCCTGAAGCTCCAGGTTTTGAGCTGTTTTCAAGATTCGATGATGTTGAAGGAGACGAGGTGAAGTGGCTGCAGTATACCACCGTGGAGGTACCAGATTCTCCTCGCTTGTTCTTTGAGACACCTAGTGTAGTGGATCGAACTGAACCATGTATGTACCTTTATCCCTTTCGTAGCATTTTTTACTTTTATGCATAGCTTTTGCTTACTTTTGTTTTGCTACATTTTTGTTCCTGTTGGCCTCCCATACAAGCGTCGTTTGTGCTAAAAATGACTTTTTTTGTCTTTTGCAAGGTGTCGTGCCTATTGATTCTAGTGCCAAGGGTGATGGAAGCTCTGGGATGGTGACACATGAGAAGAAGACGAGGTTCAAGCGGGCAGCAAAGGAGGAACTTACACCTCCAAAGAGCAAGAAGATAAAGGTGTCTAAAGATCAGGATGAAATTTATACCAGGTTTGTCTCAAACGGAAGGACATTTAAGAGGCTCACAAAGAAGAGGAAGGAGGAGGGACAGGGCCAGTGAGTTTTCTGTCACATTTTGTTTTGCTTCAGAAGCTATTGAAATCTGCTACATTTGTTTTAACTTTTTTCTCATTAACTGTATTTTATTTGCTACACTGATTTAGATGTCTTTTTGTCCTTTTCCAACTTTTTCCTATTTGTGCTTCATTAGTGTCCTGATTGTGCTACAATTATGTTATTTAGTAGCTTATTTACTCTAAAATATTTGCTTCATCTATTTTGTTTGATTCATTTTTTTCCATTTGTTCGATATGCTTCATTACATGAGCTTTGCAGCATCTGTAGTAGTGGGGTGTAGATTACATGTTCGGATTTAAATGATGTGTTTTGCTTTTTGTTTGCAGGAGGTGTTTCGTGCAAATTGGACGCTACTTTTGCACATACAAGGGTTTTAAAGAATCTCTAAAGCCACGTGCATTTCTTAGCACCGAGGTGATGGATGTGTGGATTGCGAAGTTCAACCACGAGGCTATGATTATTTGCAAGAACAATGCACGCCAGAAAAGAAGATATGCATTCACGCATAACATTGTGGTGAGCAATATCTTGTTGCGTAGTTTTTTTTCTGTTTTCTTTTTTTATTTGCTTCATATTGTGGTGAGCAAGATCTTGTTGTTATCCTCGATTACAGGAAAAATTGGTTTCTGATCTGAAGACATTCAACGCAGCAACTTGTTTGGATGAGTTCAAAGATCAGTGTGCAAAGTTCAAGATCCTAAAGTGTGATATTGTGAGTTGTTTTTTCTTGCTACATGTACTGCTACATGCTACATCATGTTTAATCTTGTTTTTTGTTTACATGCTTCGATGTAGCTTTATTTCCCTACTGTGAGGAATGAGCACTGGGCTATACCTACTGTCAACATTATGATGAAGCAATACCACATCTTTGATTCGATGGAGTTGGACAAGGGGGCTGGTCTCTTGGATGAGCTTGCATGAAACTTGGTATGATGAAGCAAGAAATGTTCATGCTATTTTTAGTAGCTTCCGTCTTTTCTTTTTTGCTTCATTTAATAATCAACCTTTTCTTGTTTGAATGGTGCAGTTTTTGAACTTCACCACTCTTGTTGATGCATCAAAGTTAGCTCCTAAACTTGCTAAAGACATGGAGCTATACCTTCTCAAGACTCCTGATCACCCGTAGCAAGTAACATTGTAAGTTTGCATCCTCACTTGTTTGCTATATTTTCTCCTTTTTCAAATTCTTCCATCATTAGTTTATTGCTCACATTTAGCTTCTTGTTTGCTTCTTTTCTGCATTTTCCAGATTTGACTGTGGATTCTTTGGCATCCTCTTCATGGAGAATTTCAACGGCAAGGTCATGGCGGAATTCGACAACAACTACTGCCCGGATCTTCGCAGGACTCTTGCAGCAGATCTCATTGAAGCAAGGGAGAACCAAGATTTGGTGGAGAAGCTCATGGAAGAGGAGTTGAACCCAAAGTAGATTAGCTTATGTAGTAGCAGTAGTGTGATGGAAGCTTTCTATTGTAGTGCGATGTAACCGTGAATGATGGTTCGGTGTAATCGTATAACTAGTTCTTCTAAAATTAAGACAAATGTTAATGACAATTTGGTGTTGATGGTCCTCCTCCCTTATTTATTGTTTGCAGCATTTGCTACATTAGTAGTACATATTTGCTACAAACCAATATATTAGCAGCTTCAACAATGCATATGAAATGCTACATGTCATCCTGCATATTTTTTGCTCTCAAATTCAGGACACCACATGCCAGCTTATTTTTTGAATAGCTGGACAAAATTTACCCATGACACCAGATATGCTGCCAGAAACAAAATTTTGAATATATGGACATAATTGTAGTTTTGCTGCATTATAAGAGCAAAAATGCTAACATGGTTGAACTTTCTTGCTCACAATGTAGTAAAAATTTGCTACTAGAAATGCTACAGGAATGACAATTTGGTAAAATCTGAAAAGTTGATACAACTATTCACACATGTTGTTGCACACACACTGAATATGAACTTTTATTGTATGTATGGAACCACTTTACATGGCAATGGTGACTGTATGTATGAAAAAAAAGGTACTCAAAACTAGAGATTCAAATCTATCTTCGCAGCTTTGCCCGACATCATAGCTTGGAATAACACACATTGTTGCACCGTGTGACCCTCTTCATGGCAGTACGGGCACTTCTGCGCCCTTGGCTTCCGCTTGGTAGTTGCCTTCTTTGTCTTCTTCTCCGTGGGATGTAGTTCGCCTTCTTGTGCTTTCTTCCTTCGTTTTGCATTCTTTTCATCCCGAATCTCAACCAGTTGTTTCTTCTAACTGATTTTTATTTTGGACGCCCCTTTGGCTTAACTCATGACGGGTTCTTCAACATGCTACTGGGAACATCATCTTGAGCATCTTGATGTTGCTGCTGTGTGTCTGTAGGTTATTGTTCACCTTGGTGTGGAGGCAAGCCTTGTTCATGAGCCACAGAATTTTGATGCGCATCATCCGGAGCACTCCTGTGGCATCCCGCAAAACCACTACTAGAAAATCGCGTTGTTTTTGTGCATTGCATCATCATGACCGCATGCTCATGTCATCATGCCACATTGCATTTGAGCATCGTCATCATCATGCATATTACTTGGCCTAAAACTATTTGCGAGGCTATGGTTTTCAAACTAGCCTCCTCCTATTTCAAATTAAACCCGGTCTTTGCCGGATATTTTGTTTGTCTAAAAACTACTTGCAAAAGTTCATCGCAAATTAAATAAAAATATTATATTATTTTAGTGGGGCAGTCGAACGGGCCGAATGACCCGAACGACCACCCCCATTTTTCAAAACGGTTCACCCTTAATCCTAAACCTACCAGTCCTATCCTACCCACCCCTTTGGCCACCTCACCCCCTCCAATCGTTGGCCGCCACGTCACCTCTCCCCTCCCTCTACCCTATCCCACACAGCCACCTCACCCACCACACACACACAGCCCCACCCCAAACACACCCAGCCACACACGCACACCCCACTCCAGCCAACTCCCTCTGCCCCACGTCCCACCCCCCACTCCTCCTGGCCCCAACCAACCCCACCGACAGCCTGGACCCCATGCCCCTCTCTCCCCGTCGTCCCGCACCTTCCCAGCCCCGCCGCCCATCTCTCTCCTCCTCTCGGTCGCTCTGCCTCTGCCCGCCGCGCCTTCATTGACCATCTTCGCCCTTGACCGCGCCAGCCCGCCCATGGCCATGGCACCCATGCTGTCTTCCTCAGCCTTTCGCCCGCCGCCAACAAAGCGCGCCGCCAGCCGCCTCCCGCTCACGCCGCGCGCCGCCCGCGCCGCTCTCCGCCCTCGGCCGGACGCGCTCTCCGCTTGCCTCGCCAAGCCGCTTTACGCTGCCCTCCTCCGGTGGCGCCTCTGGCGGCGTCGACCGCCTCGGGCGCCGCGCCGCCTCACGACCTACCCGGGGCCCCACCCAGCGCCTCGCCGCGCTGGCTGCGACCCGCCATGCCGCCCCTCCGAAGCTTCGCCTCGGCGCGCCGCCGCGCGTCGCCTTCTCTCCGCTGCGGCCTCCGCCCGCCAAGCTCGCCGCCTTCCCGCGCCCGGCGTCGGCTCGCCTGCCTCCTCGACCGCAGCCCCTGACCGCCTCTGCGACCTCCCGAGCCGCCAAGGTCTGCCGCCCGGTGTTCTGTCGCCTCCTCCGGCCAAGACGAGACCGCCTGCAAGCCTCCCCTCGACGTCGTTCCAGGTGCGTACGCCAACGTCAAGCTTGGACCCGAAGCGCCTCCGCCCGCCGTGTCATCACCCGTGAGGCGGTGGCTGCCCGTTCGCCCTTGTCCGTCAAGACGCAGGGGCGGAAGGGCGGACGGTGAAACAACCGCCGTGGCGATCGCCTCGTGGGCGCCCCTGTCGACCTAGGTGGACCTCATGTGGCGTCCTATCGAGCAGCTGCCATGACGGGGACGCTTGGGTGCCAAGTCCGATCCAACCGCCTACGCCTCATTCCAAGATCTTCGCCGGAAACCACAAGACCGACACGAGTCACGAACCGGGGAACTACGCAAGACCACGGCGCCGGAACCGGAAACCGAACCTCGACGCGCCAAGTCGCCGAGACCCCGTCCCCGAAGGCCTCCGACAGGGAACCGACAAGATCTGCATCACGGAAGCACCACGGACGCGGAGAAACCCTCGGACGCCAAGATCTTCTCCACGGAACATCGGGAACTCCACCCGGACGCCAAGACCGACTCGATGGCGCGGACCCGACAAGAACTTCGTAACGACAACAGCGACAGCAACCAGGGCGAGCCCGAAGCCCCGACGCCAGACCAAGCACTTTCTCCCGGAACGCCGATATCTCCGCGTGAGACGACAAGATCGACAACATGGCCGACCCAAGTCCTGCCCCCGGATGCGACAAGATCGACCTCAGTTATCCGAGAACGATACCGCCGAGACCGTCATACCCCGAACCCTGAGACCGACCCCGAGCCCCGGAACCCCAAGTTCGTCGAGATCCTCTAATGTGTGAACCCCTTCCCGGAACCCTATTTTATAATATAATAACAACTTGTTGCATATTTAATTGTCATACTTGCATGCATCCTTGTCTGTGGTTTGGGAGCCTTATGCCGATTCACCTCATAATTAAATATGGGGCCCATATGCGGGCAAATCTAGTCTCATATCGGCCTCATTTAAACTTGTGTAGCGAACCGGTACCATATCTTGCCATGTTAAACAACATTTAATTGCGGGGTATCTAAATAACTTGCACCATCTAATTAATTGTCGGGACCCCGGATCCACTTAATATGGCCTAATTGCATCGCACCTTTGTCATGTCATACATCATACCGCATCATGCCGATCTTCTGCCGTTGTATTAAATATTGCATCCGGTGTTACTTCTAGTGTTTTGCTTCTTCGCGGATAAGGCCGTTGAGTTGATGTGAGCTTCGCCCCGATCTTCGGTTGAACCTTCGACAATGTTTTCAGGCGAGCATCTTCCCCCTTTCTACCTATCTTACTTTTACAGTATTTATTCCCTCCTGTTGATCTATTGCTATCGGTGTTGCGATGCTCTAGTTTCCGTACCCGTGATATCCCCTGCAGCCTTATATTGCCTTGGACACATCCTATTACCTGTTGTTTGGTAGATAGTTGTACTTGCGCGTCATAGTCGCTTGCTCAAGTGCTGTTGCGTGTTGTCAAGTGCCACAGTTGTTGATGAATTGCCGCACGTTGATGTCGGAGATGATCATAGTTTTACTTATCGTTCACTTTAATTCCTGTTTAACAACTAAAATTAAATTAAGCAGAGGCATCGGTGGGTGATAGATAATATTTGGTTTCCGAACGCCCACTTGTGTCCCGTAGGACACGAGTACTTGATACTGTTCCTTGATTTATCGCGCTATCCACATCCGGAGGTATATGGGACCCCCTGAGCGAGCTTGATTCATCTTATTTCTTGGGGCCACAAACTAGTTTGAGGTTTTATTTACTATCTGTACTTATGCCATGCTACTTACGTATTTAAATTGCGAGGAGCACCTTTGTCTTTATTTAGGTAAGCGGAGTGTTTTCGCTGTATCGACAAATCCCGTTTGGGGATTCTTTGTCGTTCTGACCACCGACGCAAACCTTGAGTCCGTCTCGGAGCTTGCTTACTTGCTTGGTGTACTCAAGGGTGGCCCCTGAAATATTTCTGAATCTGTGATTGTTCAAATCGTGAAAGCCTCGTTGGGTGTTGATTTGGTTTTAGAGGTTGATCGGCGTGTGTTGCTATTGGTGCACCCGGCCGGTAAAACTTTTGAAAGCCGTGTCGCGGATATGGACGACTTGGAGCATGATATCTCGACCATAGACAAGCATAACTAAAGTTTATTGCTATAAATTTGACTTTATAATGACTAGTAATCAGCTTCACTATAATGGAATGGCTAAATAATACGCCCACAATTGCTTGTTTGGATTGTCGCCATACCATTGTACCTGACTAGTAAGTATTGCAACTACAACGGAATGGCTAAATAAAAGTATCAACAACTGCTGGGTTTTTGGGTTATCTCATGCTAATTGCATCTGACTAGTAAGTGTTGCCACTATAACGGAATGATTAACTAAAAGTGCCCACTGCTTATTTTATCAGGATGATTATCTATACCTGACTAGTAATTGCTGCGATAAGCGAATAAGTAAAGCGCCAACCGTGAGTTCCTCGGTTGACTTCTCGTTTGGTCTCGAGAAACACCAGGATGGGTTTGTTTGGTGTTAGCTTGTGTTGGATCCGGATAGGTCTATCTTACCCTCTCTCTGTCGCCCGGTTGTATCGAGTCTCTATAGGTTGTTCATTGCATCTTGCCGCTTGATCCACCATACCTATGTAGGCGAGGACCGATTCTAGCCTCGCTGTCTTGGCCTCGATCGACGCTCCCT
Organism: Avena longiglumis; assembly: GCA_030063025.1. Classification (NCBI taxonomy): domain Eukaryota; kingdom Viridiplantae; phylum Streptophyta; class Magnoliopsida; order Poales; family Poaceae; genus Avena; species Avena longiglumis. The sequence continues at coordinate 485,162,930 of CP125976.1, forward strand.
TTTCCTTTGCCCTTTGTCGGCACCTTTTGTTTAAGCGGTTTTGAGATCGGCGTCGTTAGCGAGGTTACCCTTCCGCTTGGCCAGGCGGGGTTATGGGCCATTGGTTATTCTTGAGGCTCTTAGCCCCATTTGCATCTTGTCCGTAGTCGGACGCCTATCATTTTCAAGGTGATTTGGATCTTTGTATATTATATCTGTATTCTTGACTCATGGAGTCATTGTTATATATATATCATTACGTGGGTCACATCGAGGACTGTTGTGTAATGTTATTACTTCGTTTTCCACCCGCACGAAAGTGCCTGGTGGGCACCTTTGAATCGTTTCTATGCGGGTTTGGCGGGTTTTCGCTAAAACTTGCATAGGTCCGATTCTGAGGGTGTTACAACTCCTCATGGCAGCAACATTTTTTCTTGCTTCATCAATCATTGTTGACACAACACGATATGTTTCATCGTTGAAACATGCATCTGATGCCAAGTCATTAAACTTCCTGCGCAATGAGTTGTATTTTAGAGTATTTGTGCCCGGCACACCAAATATTGCTGCATTGGAACCAGGATCAAGGACAGGTGTTGTTGCTGCAGCGGACCAACGTTGGAGCATGTATCGGTCTGGTATTCTCTGGATGTTCAATTGCACCATCACCCTGACGATGTGCGGGCATATCAGTCCACACATCTCAAATGAGTTGCAGCCACACAAGTATATCCCCTCTTCAATGTTTGCTTCAGCCCGATATGTCTTGAGATCGAATCCGGGGTTTGGTACAAGATCGAAACAATGCATTTATGCCTCTGCCCGGAGTGGATAAAACCTTGTTGATGCTTCAAGAATCTTGGAACACCGAAAACCTCCCTTGTGTAGAATTCAAGGGCACCTTTTCAATGCTCCAACTGCAAGGAAAATAAGTTTCACATATTGTCAGGGAATGCTATCAATGTTACTTGAAGCAAAAACACATTTTGTAGCAGCAAACACACTACTGAAGTAACAAACACACTACTGATGTAAAAACACACTTCTGAAGCAATAACGACACTTATGAAGCAAAAACACACTTTACGAGCAAAAACACACTCAAGCAACAACATACTCATCAAGCAAAAACGTTATAGCACTCACCTGCCCTAAAGTGGCGCTGTTGTTGTGTCCATTGTAAAACCTGCATTGTCTTCACGATCAAGCATCAGGTTCTGGCACAACTCATATTGCTGCACAAAGTTCCATATCGTGTCACTTGGCCAAACTAGTGTTTTGAAGTAGCTGTTTAGACCTTCAGATCTGCCAGTTGTGCTGGTGAATGGGAAGAAACTTTTCCTGAAATATACAGGTGCCCATGTGTTCCTTGTTTTCCACATGTTTTGTAGGTGATTGTTCTCAGCCATATCAAAGGTTTGTAGCATTGTCTGCCAGCAGACCTCGAACTCAGCAACCGTGTCAGTGCCATAGATACATGCATAGAATGCTTCTCTGAATGGATGGCCTTCTCTCAAGTGAGGTCCGAGTTTCGTTCTTGCAAGTTGCAACACATGGAATAGACAGCATTTGTGAACAACATCAGGAAACACATTTTTGATCGCCCTGGCCATTGCTTGGTCCTGATCAGTCATTATATGGTCAGGGCACAACCCATTTGCAGCTTCCTTCATTTGTTTGAAAACCCATTCAAAAGTTTCAATTGTTTCATCAGGCAAGAGAGCACATCCCAAAACTATTGTGTGTGTGGTTGTTGATACCCACAAGCGGAGCAAATGGAAGGTTGTATTTGTTGGTGCAAAAGGTCGTGTCGAAGAACACACAGTCTTTGTACTTGGGGTATAGTGCCCTTGTCCTTCCATCAACCCCAAAGAGTGCCCGCACAGCGTTGTCCTTATCTACTTGCTTCTCAAAGAAGAACCGAGGGCATTCCGCCTTTTTCATCTCGAAGTATTCAATTGTCATGCTCAAATCACGCTCTGAAACTTTTTCTCGCATCATTGTTCTAATGTTGGAAACATCACGCTTCACATACCCAAGGCATCTAGGATCACCCCCATGAACACTGCCAAGGCACCCCATCATCCGCGCTGTCGTTATGTTTTGCTCATGTAAGGTCTTTATTAGCTGGAAATCCTCTTCGGAAACTTTCCTGTGAGAACGATAATACCTACGCTTGCCAATTTGCTGCACCATTGGATGGGTATGCTCCTCGTTGAAAACTGTTACAGTCCACTTCCCGTCTCACTTCCCAACAAGCATCTTTGCTTTACAACCAAGCCGCAGTAATCTGTTTCTTTGCCTTGAGTCAGTGACATCCTTCTTCAAGCCTGCTTGCTTGCTGCGAGGTCTCTATGCAGAAGTGTTGCTCATGTCGATTGTAGCATCTTCTCCGTTAGCAGCAAGACCAGTTGTGTTGCAATGTTGTTTTGCTTCGTCAATAGGCTTCCCGGTGTGCACACACTCAAAAATCCTGCTCATAATAGTGTCCTTTGCTGCTCCCCTTGCCATGCTGTATTTTTGTATTTCCTATGTGTATTCCGAAGCCAAGTTTGAAAGCATAGTCATTATACACTTGCTGCGCCATGACAAGGTCATCAAAGGTCATACCAACATAAGGAACAACTGGTTGAGAGCAAATCTCTTCCCCGGGATTTTCAGCAGCAATTGAAGCATTGTCACTTGCTACACTTTGAGGTACGGTTGAAATTCTGTCCTTTGTTGTCCTTCATCATTGCTTTCTCCAAAATAAGCTTCCGGAGGTTGGTTTAGGTCAAAACCACCAAGCATACTATCATCTACAAATCCCTGCATTTCAGAATAAGATTCAGAGTTGGAAAATCACAAGATAGCAAAATTTTACAAAATCAACATATATTGTTGCTACCAAATGAACGCAGCATAATTGTTCCCATAATCAATTGCTACCATAATTGGTACATGTAGCAATATAGTAAATACTAGTTTCTATACTGTTTTTTTGCTAACAGCTTTGCTACATTGATTTTTACATCGAAGCTAGTCTGTAGCAAGTTTTTTTGCTACTGAAGCTAATTGATTTGTTCTAGTGTCTGTTCTAACAGTTTTGCTAACAGCTTTGCTACTGAAGCTAATTGATTGTTCTAGTGTCTGTTCTAAACAGCTTTGCTACTGAAGCAACTTGTTTGGATGAGTTCAAACCTAGCTGATTTCCTAACAGCTTTGCTACTGAAGCTAGTCAGAGCAAGTTGAGGCAAAATTGCCATGGATTTCAAATCCTAGCTGCCATTGACTTCAAACCCTAGCTTCAAAATACTTACCGATGAAGGAGTGGTAGATCGGTCGGGGTCTTGATCAAGAACACACCGGATTGTTGTACCGGCTAACGAATCTTCTTTCGAAGTTCGGCCGCAGCTCGCGAATCGATCCATGGCGCCTCCGTCTTGCGGTTCAAGAATTGCTAGAGGCGACGATTGGCGGTGGATTGGCATGGTGAGGATGAACAGGGGTGGGGTACTTGATGGATGGGCGCAGGTGAGCCATGGGTGCCGCCGGGTTTTGCTGCAGGTGTCGCCGCGGCGCCGCCGTGCGCCATGCGGCGAGGAATAGCCGCGGGGATCTGCGGGCTAGGTCTGCTAACGTATTGCTGCAATCAAACAGTTTTTTGCTTCTGAAGCTTCTGCAGGGTTATAAAGGGCTGGGTGATTGGACGGCTACGATCTGGCCGATCGGACGGCTCCGGACCAGGACGATGGATCGCACGCATCATCCAGGGACGCTTAGCGTCGTCCTTACGTATTCGAATCCATCCGGATATCCGATCACTTTTTTTAGGAAGCAGTGGCATGTTGTGAGACTTTACGTTGTTTTGGTTTATTTGCTGCGATAAGTTATAAGATGTTTGTTATGTCCTTGGACTTGATCTAGCCATTTAATAAAATATGGTGTTGTAGTATACTTCAAGACATGCCAAAATAATTGTCAGATGAAGAGGGAGCGGTTGAAGAGACTTACATCCTCGTCACCTTGCTCACCCTATGCAAGGCCAAAGATCATATCATTCCAGATTACCACGTCCCTGCATCAGACTGAACACAACCATGACATCATCCAGCAGGGAAAACTTTGAATAGGCATCGAGTAGAACACTCTGCATATAGGTACAGTGAACTTTCTGATTTGACTATCAGACCATGAATTCAATGTCTGACTGCAATGACAACACACCGAGGAGAAAAACAAATGTTGTTAGGATTGGCTTTAGGGAGGAATATCTCATCTTTCTGAAGATCACCCAGCCTTGCATATCCTTCGATCATTGCAACTATAAGAAATTGCGTCAATTTCTCTCAAGGATTAAAATGCCGCTTTTGCCATGAGATGCTCACAGCGCTCTAGAAAGCCAAGTGCGGAGCAAGCACCGACGGCGCTCACAAGCACAAACTTGTAGGTGTCGGACACCATCAAACCCCATCGTCGCAAACAACTCCAAGACAACCCCACCCTTTCCAATCTGAGAGTACCCCGGAGACCGTTCGTTGCTGCCTTGGTGATGATCGAACGGGAGCAGTGAGGATCGCCTGCAGACGGGTCGTCGCGGGAGGATCCGGTCGGTGGAGCGCCGCTGGGGGAGAGACGCGGGAGGAGTGGCGTTGGGGAAGAGGAGTCGGGACGTGGCGGCGGGGCAGGTGGGGTGGGGGTAGCGATTGGGAGGAAAGGTCGGGAAGGAGATGGGGGTCGGGAACGCGTGGCCTGTGGGTGTTTTTTTTTCTAACGACGCGGTTCGTTGCTCTCGCGCGGTGGCATTCTGGGGTAATTAAACGCAACGACATGTCTTTTCCCGGTAATGTTTCACATCGTAAGCTGAGAAGCTCGAGAAACTGCTCTCCACCAGTTTCTCCCTACCATGTGTAAATGGGTTTTGGGAGAGTTTTTCGGTGGAAAAAATCTAGACACTTTTTTTCTACTTATACAGTGGGAAAGAGTCGTGTTAGAAACCCAAAAGAAGTCACCTTTACCAGAACTCGTCCAAGGGTTCAAGCACTAGGAAGTGTTGACTGAAAAGGGTTCCAGGTTACACTAGTTAATATGTGTCTCCAGCGCCGAGGACATACACCGGAAGAGAGGCTACAAGAAGCGCCGTGAACAAAAATGTTCGACATAGGAATACCATCGCCATTTTCGAAAAAGAAAAGAAATAAGAGTACCATCTTGTCGTGTGATACAGTCATACAGAGGGAGCAAAGCCAGTTAGTACTACACACACCGGCACGCGCAGGATGCTTTGGTCATTGCCGGTGCAGCCGCTAACCAACATATAAGGTTACACACGTGACTACCTTTACGATGCAGTTGCAGTGCAGGAAAATTCAGTTGGTTTGGCGCCCTAAATCGGTTGGAAAAGAAGGGCCAACAGTGTGTCTGCCGCATCATTTGCAGTGAAAGTTTTGTAGTACAAGGTAGCACCTCAGTTTGGAGCCAAATTTGCACCAATAAGTGGAGCCAGCTTGCGCTGCCCAACCAAAAACTAAACTTTGCCTCCATTTATAAGTTGGCGTTCGTAGCAAAGAAACCGCATGCATACGAGTATGGACAGATCATACCAGGGTCGCCTCTCTCTGCTCGCGGCGGTGCTGCTCGCCGGCGCTGTGCTTGCAGTGCTCGCGGCCAGTCCAGCCTCCGGCGAAACCACGGCTGCGCTAGCCGGTGGCATGGGTGTAGTCAACGCGGCGGCGGCGGTGCGGCAGCTGACGCCGGATGTGCACCGTCGCATCCTTGTCAGTGTCTCGAACTCGGTGTTGGATCCTAACAGGCCGGCATGCATCGGGACGTGCGGGGGCGGCGGTCAGCCGTACACCGGCCGGGGATGTCAGAGTGCGTACCAGTGCCGCCAGCGCTGAGCTACACCGCCGGCAAGACGCACTGGCGAAACCTCCGGCGAGATGTTAAACTGGTTCACAGTTCACATTTCGAAATGTACTTGTATGCATGGTTCTGTCTGGTAGTTGCTACAGTACCAGTACTACTAGTTGATTGGTTATTAACTTGTTTTTGTCTTCGTTGCCTCCCTCGTATCACTGTTTGGTCTGTAATGATCTCCGATTCCACGTTAATTACTACTGTACTATACGACAGAGTTATTTTGACAAGGAAATATAGCTACTTCGCATACGTTAATAAGCACGTACGGCCGGCGCGCGGCCACGAGCCCTGGCCGCACTACTATCATGCACGGCCGGCGTGGCCTCCTTCCCGTGAAGCGCTCCTGGTCGCCGTGCCTTTTGTTGGTCTCTTGTCCTTTCTGTCCTCGCCGTCTTGATAGCCTGCATAGGTCTAGACAGGCCAGTTGGCGTAGAAAATGGTATGTTTGGTTACCTGGTTCCTGCGTCGTGTCTAGCACGGATATTAAAGTAGCCCATAGTCATTGCCGTTTTCGTGGAGCCACCCTCTATTTTGCGCAAAATGAGCTGCCGTCGCCCAATGGTTGCACGTGTGGAGAGGCGCGCGAGACGCGGATAATCCCCTCCCCACTTTGCCTCGCTTCCGGTCACCACCCCACTCCCCCTGTCAGAACAGTCATGTCCCGTCCCATCGGAGAGACCGATGGCCTCCTCCTATCCTCCTTCGCCGCCTCCTCCGGCCAGCCTTCCCGCCGGCAAGGTCGTGTCCCACGTCAAGCACACACCCATAGCGGTGGGCGCCTCTAGCACGCCCAAAGACGCCGTCGGAGTGCAGGACGGGAGATTTAGGAGCGATAGTGCCGTAAACCCGCCGTTGTCCCCTCTCTACGGAGGCCGTCATCGCTTTCGAGAGTGCCTCGCAACGCTCCGGTTAGGGCTGCGGCGGTCGAGGCGATGCGATCCATGGGGATTGCATCGGGGTTTTTCCCCGTCCCGACCCGCTTGAGCACCGCTCCAGCAACCGTCACGACGGCCAGATCCGCCGCTGATTCACCAACATCTCCGGCGATTAGGCTATCCACTACTCCGTCACAGGTAAGGGTTTTCTGTTCTCCATCCGTTCTTGTGTCCTCTGTACAAATTGATATATTTGCTTGATAGAATGTTACATACGACTGTTGGATTACAATATTTACATAACACAATGATTGTTATGTATCTTCATATGTTAGCATTATGCAAATTCTTGGTGTGTATGTTGGTATGTTGCTTGATAAGTGACCATTGCGCAAGGGAAGATCGAATTTTGTATGTGTAGATGCATATCACTGCCATTATGCATGTTTACATGCTTGCCACTGCCATTCTGCATGTGTAGCTGGATGTCAATGGCAATATGCTTGTGTAGATGCTTGGCAACACCATTATGCATGTGTAGATCAATGTCAAAGGCAATGTGCTTGTGTAGATTCTTGGCAGCACCATTATGCATGTGTAGATCAATGTCAATGGCAATGTTCTTGTGTAGATTCTTGGCAGCGCCATTATGCATGTGTAGATCAATGTCAATGGCAATGTGCTTGTGTAGATGTTTGGCAGCACCGTTATGCATGTGTAGATCAATGTCAATGGCAATGTTCTTGTGTAGATTCTTGGCAGCACCATTATGCACGTGTAATCAATGTCAATGGCAATGTGCTTATGCAGATGCTTGGCGGCACCATTATGCATGTATAGATCAATGTCAATGGCAATGTGCTTGTGTAGATGCTTGGTAGTACCATTTTGGATTTGTAGATCAATGCCAATGTAAATGTGCTTATGTAGATGCTTGGCAGCAGTATTATGCATGTTTAGATGGATGGCACTGTCAATGTGCTTGTGTAGATGCTTGGCAGCACCATTATGCATGTTTAGATGGATGTCACTTCCAATCTCTATGTATAACTGCATTGATCTGTTTGATTTGCACAATGCATTTTCTATTGTTTTCTGACCTGTTTTGATCGGCAAGGTACCCAAGCAGGATTAGGATGCCTTGTGCAGGAACACAGTTCCTCCTATGCCTGCATACGAGGACTTTCTCTGAGACCTCCATCCCTCAATGGCTAGACCTGCCCTCAACAACTTATTGGCAGAAGTGTATACAAGGAAGAAGAAGAAGGAACGTTAAGGCCGCAAGCCACTCCTTGGTCACCACAGAAATGACGACCACCCACATTGCTTCTACGTCCAGATCAAGGCCACAGACCTGACTACGTTTCAACTCCTAGAAAGCGTGAAGGCAGTTGTGATGAAGCAGCTGCATATAAGGCAGTAGGTATGCACTCTCCCCTAAAGACCTCCTCCTTATATGAGAACGGTGCGAAAGGAATATGCCCGAGAGGCAATAATAAAGTGGATATTATCTTATTCCATGTTTATGATAAATGTCTATTTATTATGCTATAATTGTATTAATAGGAAACGCTAATACATGTGTGATTTATAAACAGATAAAGGTTCCTAGTAAAGTCTCTCTTTATACTAGCTTGTTGATTAACGGATGATCAAAGGTTTCGTGATCATGAACATTGGATGTTGTTAATAATAGGGTCATATCATTGGAAAATGATATGATGAACAGTCACCCGTAGTAGATGTAGCAATATGATCATGTCATCAAGTTTATATTGCTATCACATTCGCAGTAACTCAATGTCCTTAGACCATGAGATCACGTCAATCACTTTCACCGGAAGAGTACTTTGATTCCATCAAACGTCACACCGTAACAGGGTGATTATAAAGATGTCGTCTGGTATATTTGGAAAGTGTTAGTTGAGTTTCGTGGATCAAGCATGGTATTTGTCCATAAAGATGATGGAGAGATATACTCAGGGCTCTCTCGGTGATATCAAATTAACATAGCTTGCAAGCAAGTGATTTGATCACTAGAATGTTATATCACGGGAACAATAAAAAATTACTTGTCAGGAATGAGATTAAACAAGGTATGGTTGATACTAATAATCGGATCTCGAAAAAATAAAATACCGCGAGACAAAAGGAATTTGATTACAACGAAAGAGGTTCGGACGATCATCTGATTTTCGTGGAACTAGTGGGGGTCATTATGGATCTCCAGATCCCGCTAATGATTATTGATCGGAGAAAGTCTTGATCATGTTTACTTAGTTCTTGAACCCGTAGGGAGACACACTTAAGGTTAGTCGATGCATTTGAGAGGATAGGGAACACATGGGAAGTCAGTGGACATCACAAAAAATTGTTCTGCTGTAGAAAATTGTTCTGCCGAAATAGTATCGGGATATCAAAACAAAGCAAGGGATCGAAATGTTAATGTTTTCATTAAATTAAGTACTCATTAAATGAAGTTTTCATTAAATTGAGTTGCATTAAAACAATGAAATTAAAGTGCTTTAATGGAAAGACCTCTAGCTTTTTGAGTGGAGAATAAATGGAGAATGTGGAGATTGAATTATGTGTGTGTGGATTGTCCACCCACATAATTAGGGGAGAGGTGGGGAACCTCCATGGTTGGAGCCATGCCCCCTTGGGCTGTCCCCTCCCCCTATAAAAGGAGGTGGCATCCTCAACTCTCTCTCTCACACACATTCTCCCATAAGCCTCTCTCATATGCCCTTTGGTTGGCATATTCTCCTCCTTGCTTGCCTTGTCCATTACCACTAGAAAAGGCGCTTGGCGAAGCTCTGATCGAGATCTTCCCCTCCACGACCTATACCATGGCGTAGCACTTTTGGAGTCCTCGGGGATCCGCTACTTGTGCTGCCTGGCTGGAGCGAGGGTTCGAGAGTCGTCGGCGCACCGTATGGGTGACCGATTATGGAAGCGCTGCCCGTTTGTGGTGATGATCGTCTGCACATCCTCGAGGATGGTCATGTACATCTACATCAACCACGCTTGTTTGCGGTAACGTGATCCCACTTACGGTCTATGAGGATGAGTCCATCTATAACCATTACATAGTGTCACCTAGATTCGATCTTGGCAATTACAACCGTAGGAATTTTTTATTTTCTATGCAACGAACCCCATCTGTGGTATCAGAGCTATGTCTATGCGTAGATGCTTTGTATGGTTAGAACACATGGATATGTGGGTGTTGATAGTCTTGTTATTGCAAATCTTTTGTACTTCGTATATTGGTAGCATAGTGGGATGAAGCGGCTCAGGCAAACTTTACATATTCTCGCACATAAGACCTATTCTATGCTTGACATGCAACTCGTTTTGCATAAGTGACTAACATGTGTCTATCTCTCCCACTATAGTTGATATCTTATTTACAATGGTCTGATTAATAATTTGGTTATCACCGTTGTGGCTGAAGGTCGTAGGTATAACGGTTCTTTCCTAGAAATCCTACAACAGCATAAAATATAAAAAATTATAAATTAGAGGCGTCTAGATTTATTTTTGTTGGGCTTGTGTAATGATATGGCAATGTTATAATTTGTAGTATGGATTGATACTATTGGAAATTATATGTGCCAAAGTTTAAGCGCCATAGACCTTGGCATGACACAAATGGAATGATAGAGATCATACCATGATGCACAAGATAGTGATCAAGTACAAGAACCATATCATGTCACTCTTACATATGATGTTTGTTTGTATCTTATTTATGCTTATGTCTAGATTAGAACTTGGTGGTATCATTATAAGATGATCCCTCCTACTGAATATCAAGATAATAATATGTTCTTCCTTAGTATGCATTTTTAAGAAAGTTCATCGTTTTGAAGCACCACGTGATGATCGAGTGTGATAGACTCTACGTTCGCATACAACGGGTGTAAGCCAGTTTTACACACGCGAGTACTAAGATTCTTACTTTGCGAGCCTACAATGTAAATACATGTCCTCGAAACATGAACCAAAAGGTAAAGCACGAGTCATATAGAGATATGATTCCCATACGATGGTCGCCATTGGAGCTGCACCACCACTCGTGATGATCGGTCGTGGCATAGTGAATTTGGTTCGTGTAATCACTAAAAATGATTAGAGGGATGTCGTTTTTGAGTGTGAGTTCAAATAGTAATATGATTAAAGTTGAACTCAATTTATCATAAACTGAATCAAAGTGTGCATAGTTCATTGTAGTCACTGGCATTCGTTTACTACCTTGTGTTTAGCTATAATTGAGATAATATAACTATAGGATTATGGAATTTTTACTTTACAAACTGGTATCGTATTGTTTTGTGAGTATCAATCTAAAGTTTAAAGTACTATTACAAACATTCAGCAAAACCTCACTTACTCCATTAAATTTAATAAATAGTATTGAATCAAGAGTAACAGTTCCAACGTTAGTATCCAAGTATCATGCTAAAGAATATGTGATGATGTTCATCAAAAACAAATAAAATTTTGTTTTGTTTCTCGTTGACATCAAAGTTTATCTTCAAGATTTGTATTAATAATTTTTATTTTGTTCTGGTATTATGAGAATAATGGTTACAAATAATTACCGCATTCCATAGAAGATGGATGAACTTTACAAATCTAGCCGGATAAATCACGTGCATAAACACTAATGATAAAAAGTCACAAGACGAATATTGAAATATCACTTTCTGAGTGGCATAACCGTTTAAATTATATTGGAAAGAAAATAAGAATAAAAATCCATGTTAATGGATTTTGGAGTCTTTTGATTTTGATCAATTGACGCTTGTAAAACTTTCCTAGAGATAATTAAAACTTCGTTCATAGGCCAAAGAAGAACGAACAACTAACCTATTGGACATAGTGCAGATTGATGTATATTGTCCATTATGTGTAGTCGTGAGCAATGGATTTAAACTCCATATGCTTTCTTCGAAATTTGAGTAAATACATGTGTATATTTACTTAATAAGGGAGAAATATGAAACATTTGAAAAAGTTCAAATTATTTCAAGATGAAGTGGAAAATAATTGTAACAAGAAAATAAAGAATTTATGATTGGATCATAAAGGAAGATATTTGAGTTAAAAGTTAAGCAAAACACCTAAGATTTGAGAAATCATTCCATTGACTTGCGTTTCTCGAAATACCATAGGAGTATGGAGTATTCGTGAAATGTAATCAAATCGTGTTTGACATGGTAGGATCAATGGTGTTATTTATAAATTTTCCATTATATTTTAAAGATTAAGCTTTAGTGACTACCGCTTTTACACTGAAAAGAGCTCCAACATGATCCACTGAAATGACACCATATGACTTACGGTTTGGGATAAAACCCAAGTTGTCTTTTCATAAATTTTGGTATGCTAGGCATAAGTAAAATGTTTACAACCAAAGTCGGATGAGCATGTCTTTGTAGGTTATTTTGAATAACCGTTTGGTATTCCTCCATATCACCGAAGACAAAAGTGTTTGTCGCTTAGAACGTCAAGTTTCTTGAGAAGGAATTTTCGCAAAAAGTTAAGTGGGAGGACAATAGAACTTTGATAAGGTTATCGAACCTAAGTTATGTGTGCAGAGTTGCGCAATGCCAGAAATTGTCCTGACGGAAGCCATAATGCTCATGGCTTATGTTCCTCAAAGGTTGTGATCATGGAAATCTAAGTTCCTATTGGATCGCATAGGTCGGGTAAACAATCAAATACTAAGATTTAAGATTGAATCATTTTGGTTTGACAATGATAAACCGACTACATGCAAAGAAGCAATGATGGGCCCTGACTCCGTCAAATGTCTTGAAGCCATACAATCAGTTATAGTTCCATACACGAGAAACTAAGTTACTGAACTTGGAAGACCCTCTGTAAGGCATAAAACCTATCAGTTGTATTTGGATCTATAAAAAAACAGACATGGATGTTTCACATCTATGAAATAGTCGACATGTGGGTAAAGGTTTTATGAAAATATTTAAGGAGTTGAATATAACAAGATTCGATCTTTCGTAGCGATATTTAGTCTAGACGGATGTGTGTAGTAACCACTACATATGTCAATTGTTGAATATGCTAGCTGAACAAACAAAACAACATTTTTCTAATAGAATGGTTGCCTAGGATTTGTATGTGACACGGTTTGAAGGGTTTTGTTAAATCAAAGAATGCTAAAAAGGCATGCAAACTTTAAAAGTTGAAATAAGCATAGCGGAGTTGGAATCTTCACTATGATGAAATTTTTAAAGTGTTTAATTTCATTAGAAACGATGAAGATGCTTATATTTTCAAAAAAATAATTGGAAGGGATGAGACATATTTCTAATACATTGTGTATAAGACATATTGTTGATTAGAAATGCTTTTATTGACACGGGATAAGAATTTCATTAAAATTAGATTTGGATGAAAGACTTAGGCAAAACCTGAATATTAGGCATCAATGTCTATTTGGATAGATTGAGACGCTAATATGGTTATGCCAAATGTATATAGATGAAATATTGAATGAGTTCAATATGTAAATGACGAGAAAGTTTCTTGCCTAATGGAAAAGGTTGAATCAAGATTCAAGTGTTTTGACACGTGGTGAGTAAAATAACATGGATATCTTGATAAACGAGATTCAAGTGTTTTGACACTTGTTGATTAAAATCACATGAATATCTCAATCAATCATTCCATGATATGTACATATCCAGATATGTCCTATGCTCTAAATGTTATGAGCATATACCAGGATGACTCATAAGATGATCATTGGATGATAGTAAGGATATTCTTATGATCTTTGGAAGAACTAAGTATATATTTTATATATAGAAGTTACGAATAGTTCATTGTAAAGTGTTACATTGACACTATACATAGTTTATTCTAAGGTGTTACATTTACACTATACAGGTAGTTCATTGTAAAATGTTACATTGGCACTATACAAATAGTAACATTGTAAAGTGTTACATTGGTACTAGTGTTGTCACGAGATACAAATTAAGTTTATCTCAATTTAGGCTATAGGTTAAGGTGGCACAATATAATGGAAGAAAGTTCCATGATGGATTTGGATAAGTTCCAAAGTTATGGACATTGTGACGAAGACTACAACGAAAGGCTAAGTATAATACTGCTATTGTAGCAGCAAAGGAACTAGGTGCGGTTCAATGGGCTAGTAATATCAAGATATATTGTATGAAAAATATATCAACATGCTTTTAAACCCCAAGGAACTAAGGTCTCACCAAATTTATACAATGACATCTCATTAGAGAATGAGTGATGCGTAGTGACGCAAAGACATGCAAATACACACAGACCTGAAAGTTTCAGATCTAGGGATTATGTTTACCACTATCAAATGCGTAAATACAACACCAAAGTGCCATAGGTGTTGAATGCACAAGTTTTTCAAACTAGATTATTAACTCAAGTGCAAGTGGGAGACTGAAAGGAATATTCCCGGGAGGCAATAATAAAGTGGTTATTATCTTATTCTATGTTTATGATAAATGTCTATTTATCATGCTATAATTGTATTAATAGGAAACATTAATACATGTGTGATTTATAATAGATAAAGGTTCCTAGTAAAGCCTCTCTTTATACTAGCTTATTGATTAATGGATGATCAAAGGTTTCGTGATCATTTTTTTTAGGGTAAAACAGAGGTTTCGTGATCATGAACATTGGATGTTGTTAATAACATGGTCATATCATTGGAGAATGATATGATGAACAATCACCCACAATAGATGTAGAAATACGATCATGCCATCAATTTTATATTGTTAACACATTCGTAGTAACTCAATGTCCTTAGACCATGAGATCACGTCAATCACTTTCACCGGAAGAGTACTTTGATCCTATCAAACGTCACACCATAACAGGGTGATTATAAAGGTGTCGTCGGGTACTTGGAAAGTGTTAGTTGAGGCTCGTGGATCAAGAGTGGGATTTTTCCATTCAGATGATGGAGAGATATATATACTTGATACGTCCAAAACGTATCTACTTTTTCGAACACTTTGCTATTGTTTCATCTCTAAACTTGTGTGATTTGGATACAACTAACACAGACTGCCGTTGTTTTTAGCAGAATTACCTTGGTTTCTTGTTTTTGTGCAGAAAATCAACTATCATGAAAAATTCCGAAAAATATGCCAAAAATTATATTTCACCAGAAGATCCACAGAGCCAGAAGACGGAGAGAGGAGGCTGGGGCCCACACCACCCAGGCGCGGGCCACCCACGCACGGAGGTGCACCACCTCGCACCCTCGGCCTCCCTCTGCGCCTATAAGTTTCCTTTCGACCTAAAAACCGAGGGGGTTTGATAGTTTCCAGAAAGAGTTCCGCTCCGCCGCCGCCACCAGAAACCAAGATTCGGATCCAGAAACTCCGTTCTGGCACCCTGCCGGGACGGGGAATTTGTAGAGGATCATCACCATCGTCATCACCAACGCATCTCCATCAACCACCGATGTTTCCCTCATCCATGAGTGAGTAATCCCCTGTTGTAGGCTTGGGATGGTAGGGATTGGATGAGTTCTATCATGTAATCGAATAAGATCTGTTAGGGCATAGTGCCTAGCATCTCTATTAGCGCTATTTGACTTTGTTGCAACTTGTTGTGCTTAATGCTTGTCACTAGGGCCCGAGTGCCATGATCTCAGATCTGAACTTATTATTGAATCATTATGATAATATTGTTTATGATCTTATCTGCAAGTTGTGTACACATATCATTGTCCGGATCCAAAGGCCCCAAACTGACAATAATTGGGACAACCGGAGGGGATGGCTGTGGTGTGAGGATCACATGTGTTCATGGAGTGTTAATGCTTTGCTCCGATGCTCTATTAAAAGGAGCACCTTAATTGCCGATGGTTCCTAGAGGCCCACGCCACGCAGTGGTAGATGTAAGATGTTGTGCAAGTTTTCATTGCGAGCACACATGACTATATTTGGAGCACATGCCTAGGATTGTTTAGTACTTGGATGCTTGTTATTATGTATCTGCAATGCCCTAGATCTTGAAGTTACATGTTTAGACTCGTCCATGCAATGCCCGTCCATCCATCCCTATGCCTACCGCACTCGAATCCCACTGTTATCGTTACTGTTACTATTGCTCTTGTTTCACTGTTGCTGTTGCTTTGCTGTTTATACTACAAAATGTTGCTACTGATAAACTTCTGTGAGCAAGAACTATTTCCAGGTGAAGATGAACTGACAACTCAGTTGTTAAGGCTTGCAAGTATTCTTTGGCTCCCCTTGTGTTGAATCAATAAATTTGGTAATACTACCTGCGAAGACTGTTGCGATCCCCTATACTTGTGGGTCATCAATACTATTTTCTGGCACCGTTGCCAGGGAGCATAGCTTTATTTGTAAGTTCACTTGGATCTATTATTGTTCATTGCTACTCCTTTCATCATGGGGAAGTCTCGTGATGGAAAGTTCCCTATTTTACCATCCACTACAAGAAGAGGTACAGTCCTAAACACCTCTGCTGCTCTTGATTCACCGTCTGTTGTAAGTAAGCTTGTTACACCACCACCACATACACATGCTACACACACTACTACTACTGCTAAGTCTGAAACTGCTTTTGGTACTCATGATGTTACTTCTACTGTGCTTGATGCGAGTGGTTCATTAGGTCCTTTTATAGATGCTACTATGGCTAGTCTAGGAAATACCAAAACTCCTAGTGAAGACACTATTACACCTGTTAGCTCACCTAAGGCTAGTGAGAGTTATGATATTAATGATGGTTACATTGATTTCACTGATGATTTTGTTGAAGAGTGTCGAAACACACATGGTACTAGTGCTATTAAGAGTATCCTTGCTAGACGTACTATTATGCCTAAGTTGTCCTCTGATCCTAAGTTTGCCACCTCTCTCATAGATATTAAAGATAAAGATTATGATTTATCTCTTGATTTATCTTATTTAGATATTGTTGAGAAAGAACCTTTTTGTGGGACTGAAAATGAGAGTGTTGTGGCTCATATGAATGAGCTTTCTACTATGAGTGCTTTGTTCTCTGATGATTTTAAGATGTGCAAGTACTTTGTTACTAAGATCTTCCCTTTTTCACTAAAAGGAGAATCTAGGGCTTGGTTTAATAGATTACCTCCTGGTTCCATTGATAGCCCTGATTGCTTCTTTCTTCCAGAAATATTTTCCTCCCGGTGCTAGACATCTTTGCTGCGAGAGACTTTTGATTTTAACAGGAGAAGAAGAGAAATTGCACGAGTCATGGACAAGGTTACGTGTCTTGATTCATGCACATCCCGAATGTCCATTACCTAGGAATGAGCTTCTTGATATTTATTATAATGGACTAAATGATTCTAGGACCTACCTAGATAGCTTTGTTGATTGTGTTTTCGGAAAAGGACTCCTCTGAGATCTTTGAAGAATTAATGACTAAAATAAGCAAGAATTATGATGATTGGACTTCAACTGAGCTAAACACACCTGAGCCTATTACTCCTGAACCAGTTGTTCCTGAACCAATTCCAGCACCAACAACAAAGAATAGGGGAGTTATTGCATTAAATGATGAAGTGATGAAGGAAGCTAAGAAGTGTCTAAAGGAGAAAGTTATTAGAGCTGAAGATGTGAAGAATCTACCTCCTATAGAAGAATTATGTAAGCCAATTCCCCACTCATATACTATTGAGGTACACTCTCTCCAACACTTTAATGAGGGTGATATTCCTTATGGTAAGCCTCCTGATCAATATTTAGAGGAACTTGACACATTTATTGTTAAGCAAGGGTATTTTAATAAACAAGTTCAGAATCATTTATTGGAAAACTCTAGAGCTATCCATGAGTTGAAAGATATTGTGGAAAGAACTTCTAATGATATTAAAATGCTTTATAAACACTTTCAAATGGTTCAAACTCAACTTGATCAACCTGCTAAGGTGCAAAAGGATATGCTAGTTAATGCTTCAGGAGATAAGCATGCTTATGGAATTAGAACTAGGAGTGGTATAGCTACCCAAGATCCTTTATATCCTGAAGGACACCCTAAAAGAATAGAGCAGGATTCCCAACAAGGTGAAGATAGTGGTAGTCCTCGTAAGATGAAGAAAAAGAAACATAAGATAGTTGAGGAACCACTTGAACCTGCTATAGATCCTAATAGTATATCTGTCTCTGATGCTGAAACTGAGAGTGGTAATGATAAAAATGAGTCTCCTGATAAGGAGGAAGGTGAGGAAGAACCTGAGAAGCACACTAAGAACACTAGGTACACAAAGGAAGATTTTATTGCTAATAAACATGGTAAAGAGAGAGAATTTTGGGTGCAGAAACCTATGCCTTTTCCAGGTAAGAAACACAAGTCAAAGGAGGAGGAACACTACAACAAGTTTTGTGAGTGGATGAAACCTTTATTCTTGCAAATTCCTTTGACTAATGCTATTAAGTTGCCTCCTTATTCAAAGTATATGAAGGATATTGTCTCTAATAAAAGGAAGATTCCTAATGAGGAGATTTCTACTTTGCTTGCTAATTACTCCTTCAATGGTAAGGTTCCAAAGAAACTTGGTGATCCGGTATACCAACTATTCCCTGCTCTATTAAGAATAATTATGTTAGAACTGCTTTTGTGATTTGGGAGCTGGAGTTAGTGTTATGCCTTTTTCTCTCTACAAGAGACTCCAGCTAGAAAAGTTGATACCAACTGTTAAATCTTTTCAAATGTCTGATAAGTCAACTACTATTCCTGTTGGTATATGTGAGGATGTTCCTGTTCAAGTGGCTCATAATTGCTTGGTTCTAACTGATTTTGTTGTGCTTGAAATGCCTGAAGATGATAATATGTTTATTATTCTTGGGAGACCTTTTCTTAATACTGCAGGTGATGTCATCAATTGCAATCAAGGAAAAGTAACATTCAATATTAATGACAAATAGCACACTGTCTATTTCCCCAAGAAGGTTGTTAAGAGCTATTGCCTGAATTCCATTGAAAATATTGATAGCATCAAGGTTGGAGAAATATATTGTCCCATTCCACAAGAAAATTTTGAAACTATTATGATTGGGACCATTGCTATCAAGTATGAGGTAACATAATCACCTTGTGGAATGCAAAGTTTTGCTTCATATAAGATTTTTTTGGTGACAAGACTTGATCAACCTTGTTAACAAAAGGATTTTAATGAACAAAATAATGTTTCCACTGTGATTATACTTGCTTTCTTTTACTTTTCTCCTTCCTAGTATTTGCTTTAGCTTTAGTTTTGCTAGTTGTTTGCTTGTTTGAGTTTCTTAGATCTCCTGTAGTTTGGCTTTTGGTTTGCTTTTGCTTCTTCGAAAAGTCATTTCTGAGAAAATCAATTTTCATACCCTGAAAATTGGCCAAAAAATAAAGTTTCCCGAAAAATCCCAAAAAATTCAAAATAATTTTTTCCTCGAAAAAAGGGGCAAAGAGGCACCTGAAGTGACCCAGGGGGCCACCCCAGGCCACCACACCCATGGTAGGCGCGGCCTACCAGGTGGCGGCGCTTGGCGGTTTGGCCCACCTAGGCCCCTCCAGGGCGCCTCCTCAAACACCTTCTTTCTCTCTCCCGAAAAACACCGGAAAACTTTCTCAAGCTCGAGTTCTTGCTGTTGTTGCTCATGATTTTTGATCTCCTTGTTCAGCCCATCTGAAGTGCTGATTTTTGGAGGGTTTGCTCCTTGGTATGTGCCTCCTCCACTTGTCCAATTAGATTTGTGATTGGTAGATTGTATCTTGAGTATTTTGCTGCTATAGGTGACAGGTTGTTTGAGCTTGCATGCTTGTTCTATGCTTAGAAACTTTGTTTTGATGCATGTGTAGTCCTCTAGCAAGTTCCTATAGTAGTTGCTCATCATTTATCAACTTAGAAATCACTTGGTTTGATGGTTGTTTAAAATTTCAGAAAAGTGAAGTCATGGACCACCACACATTTGGATATATTTGAGAGTGATGCACCTAGAAGGGCAAGTCTTCCAAGGTCATCTACCAGTACTATACCCTCATACAATGAGGATCTCATCACTCCGCGATTTGGTGATGAGGGGGATGAAGGGGATGCGCACCCCTCCACCTTTCCTTGCCAAACTTTCTTGCGAGCTGCTGGGATTCTTAACGATTTTATGACTTTGGTTCAGAGGGATGGACTAACAAGTTACATGCAGGATGAGAGTGCATAACATGCTTTGCTTACTAAAACATTTGTGGAGAGTTTCTCCTTTACTAACAGCGTGTTCAAGCCTGTTGTGTCTTTCAAAATTTATGGCAGGGATCATTCTATGACTTTGAATAAATTTTGCAAGGCCCCGGTACTTGGTACAACTGGGTCATCAAAGAAGATTCCAGCTCTTCCCGATGATTTGTTGGAGCTTTACCGAGGAATAACCAATGATGTTGACCGTAGAGCTCAGCGAGGGAAGATAAAGAATATTCAACTCCCAACCATTAGGTACTTTGCCTACTATCTTGCCATCAGCGTTCTTGGTAGGGAGAACACTAGTAATATTTCCAACTATCAATTGGCCTTCTTAGCTGCTGCGCTCAACAATGAGGATAAGTATAATCTTGGTTCTCTCATTGCTCGTCGTTTAGCTGCCAAGGGACCCATTTATGAGGGAATTATTGCTACTCGTGTTGCTGCTGCCTTGAACATTGCTGTTGATACACATGATACAGTTTTGGCTCCTCAGAGGCTTGATCTTGCTGCCATGAAGGCACACCACTTTGTCACCACTAGCTCTACTCTTGAGAACTTGGTTTATAGAATGCTGTTTATTGACGGGGAAGAGAGAGAGATCCCTCTACCCCAAACCACCTTGTTCAGTATTTCTCAGGGACCTTGGTCATGCTCGAAGGCGGAGATGGATGACAAGCTACGCTCTCTTAACTTCCACGGGCACTATCAGGAGGAAGCACCATCATACTACCCCTCTGCGTATTACACAGGGTAGGCCTCGAGCTCATTGTTTGCTTTGTGTTTGTTTGGTTTTTCTTTGTTTGCCTGTTTCTAAAAAAAACAAAAACACCAAAAATATTTGTTGTTCTTCTTTGGTTTTGTGAGTTCTTTGCAGGGTTCAGCCGTCCACAGAGGATTTTGGTCTCATGCTATTATTCAAGTCACACAAGTGAAGGGCAATAATGAAGATTAAGACAACTCGAGGTGTGGTAAGAGGCTGGTAACTCCACTGCTAGCCTTCACTTGCACTGAGTATGTGCTCTACCTGTGCTTCCAACTCCCCAAAACCAATATTGCCAGCTATGTCCACCATACCTACCTATTAGCATAATTTGCTACTTCAGTGCATATTTTATATATGCCGTGTTTTCTTCCAAAATAAAATGTTTGTCTATTTTGAGAAAGTTAGTTAGTAGAGCTCTCACGAACTTGATGGCACACTTTATTCCTTGCGCTTAATAATTTTGAACCTTTGTGACCTGTCCATGAAAGTTATATGCTTGCTAATTATATGCTGGGAGTCAGCAGAACTGTGTTGTCACGGGGAACGCTTTCAACATTTGTTTGGATATCTCATCCAGTTGATACCTTGCTATTTTGTTTACGAATGTCGACGATGTGAAATAAAAGGGGAGCTTGTGAGTTCATGGAGTCTATACATTGTGTTAGAGAAACGCCTGGGCCGCTAGCCTAAGCCATGCCTAATCATGGTGGAAACTTGCAGCATCACCATAATGAGCATCTATGAAGTATCCTCAATAAAAAGCTATGCATATGTAAATAAAAAGATTGCAGAGATGCTCATTGTCTCCTTGCCTTGTCATTTTGGTTATGGGAAAGCTCCTATACCATGTGCAAGGGGCACCCCATTGGCGGTTCTCGATGATATGCATGTATTTACAATGACAAGAACTTTCAGGTGACCAAAGTTGAGTAGCATGTGGAGCGGCTCTCGTACTCAAGGGACTTGGGATTTCCAGTCTATGGCCTGTCAAGCATATAATTCAGAGTGGGCCTCACTTTCACCTTAACCACATGAAGATGTCTATGATAGGGGCAATGAGATCTCAAAGCTAATAAGTACCTTCCTTTCAGCATTTGGAAGCCTTTCAAACCTTCACAAAACCATTTTCACAATTTTGTTGAGTCACCACTTATTCTATGAGCACGTTCTTGAGAGCATAGTTGTCATTTTTTATGTTTGTTCCAAAACTTGGTTAATTATGTCATGACTTTGATGCTTGTATCTCTGATATCTTTACTTCTAGTCTTCATGTGAACTTCAGAGGTACTTTGGTATTTATTGTGCTCTTCAAACAAAGGCAAGCGAGATACCACTCTATCATACCTTATTATGAGCATTGCAATGTTGCTTATGTTTATGTTTCATGCTACTTATTATTATTGAGTTGGTTTCTCTTCATAGCTTGCAATGACTATTGAGTAGACTTAGTTGCATACTCCTTATTATGAATTGTCTAAGCATCTACTCTTGTGCTGAGAATATTTACATCATATGAAGCAAAGTGTTCGTGAAAGTTCTTTTATCGCACTCAGTTTTCAACTGAATTGCTTGAGGACAAGAAATAAGCTAAGCTTGGGGGGAGTTGATACGTCCAAAACGTATATACTTTCTCGAACACTTTGCTATTGTTTCTTCTCTAAACTTGTGTGATTTGGATACAACTAACACAGACTGACGCTGTTTTCAGCAGAATTACCTTGGTGTCTTGTTTTTGTGCAGAAAATCAACTATCAAGAAAAATCCCGGAAAATATGCAAAAAATTATATTTCACCAGAAGATCCACGAAGCCAGAAGACGAGACGGAGAGGAGGCCTGGGGGGGCCACACCCACCCCACGTGTGGGCCCACCACTAGCCGCGCCTGGAGGGGTGCAACCACCCTAGGCACCCCCCGGCCTCCCTCTGCGCCTATAAGTTGCCTTTCGACCTAAAAACCGAGGGGGGTTCGATAGTTTTCGTAAAGTGTTCCATTCCGCCACGTAAACCTAGATTCGGATCCGAAACTCCATTTGGCACCTCGGACGGGAATTTGGAGAGAATCATCGCCATCGTCATCACCAACGCATCTCCGTCAACCACCGATGTTTCCCTCATCCATGAGTGAGTAATCCCCCACTATAGGCTTGGGGATTGTAGGGATTGGATGAGTTCTATCATGTAATCGAATAAGATCTGTTAGAGCATAGTGCCTAGTATCTCTATTAGTGCTATTTGACTTTGTTGCAACTTGTTGTGCTTAATGCTTGTCACTAGGTCCCGAGTGCCATGATCTCAGATCTAAACTTATTATTGAATAAAATTATGATAGTATTGTTTGTGATCTTATTTGCAAGTTGTGTACACATATCATTGTCCGGATCCAAAGGCCCCAAAGTGACAATAATTGGGACAACCAGAGGGGATGGCTGTAGTGTGAGGATCACATGTGTTCACAGAGTGTTAATGCTTCGCTCCGGTGCTCTATTAAAAGGAGCACCTTAATTGCCAGTAGTTCTCTAGAGGCCCCGCTGCCACAGGCTGGCTGGACAGAAGATGTTGTGCAGGTTCTCATTGCGAGCACGTATGACTATATTTGGAGCACATGCCTAGGATTGCCTAGCAATTAACACTAGGGATGATTTTTCCCGTAACATGCAGGGAATCATAACCTTCGGCCCAGACTTCAGATACTGCCCTGAGGCAGTGGAAGCCCTTCGAACCACTGATGAGTTTTGTGATAAGTACCATGCTTTGAGGATGAAGGTGGATATGCTTCAAGAGGAAAATAACGGACTTCGTAAGATGCTAGAGGATTTTATGACCCTAAACAAGGGACCACCACTACCGAAGGAGTAATTCGTCATCAGGTTTGGCATCCCCTTGGCTTGTTTCAAGCTTGGGGGAGTGCCGCGGTATCACCACCATTATCTTTTATCTTTTACCTTTTTTAGTGGATTCATATCTTTGGTAGAGAAGTTATCTGATGGTTTGGTTTGCATGTGGAAGTATCTCTCCTTTAGTTTATTATCTATGTATCCCTTGGTGTGAGTGCCTTTATTGAATATTAATGAGAAATCTCATCTTTTACCTTTTGCACTTCTTATTTTAGTTTGCAATCTCTATTATATGATGGATCTTGTTGATCAGTATTGGCACCACTTTGGGAGCATCAAGTAACTCTAAATTGGTTTTGGCAAACCAAGTTATGGTCAGTAGAAATACTTTTTGAAGTTTGAAAGAAAAAAAAGAGAAAAAGCTTACAGGTATTTTGTATCATTTGTTTTCTTTCTTGTTGGCTCATAAGCTTAGTATTATTTATTTAAGATCTTTTGTTTCTTCAAGGAAGATTGCATGTTTGGCTTTATTACTTGTATGTTTGCTTGTTTCTTTCAACTCTCTTGCTTGCTACCCGACCTTGCTAGCCAAAAACCTGTTTTGAGAAGGCATACTTCTCATGTTTCCAAATCCCTTTGAACCAAAACCTTTGCCATTTGTGTCCACTATATCTACCTAGTAGCACTTTTTATATTCCAAGCAAATTCTCATGCTTCATCTACCTTTCGAATTAAAAAGTATTTTGTTATGTGAAAACTAGTTAGTAAATCTCTCACGAACTTGATGGCACACCTTATTTTCTTGCCCCTAATAGACTTGAACCATTGTGCCATCGAAGTTGTATATGCTTGCATCTATATGTTGGAATTAGCAGAATCGTGCTGTCACGGGGAACGTTTTCAATATTGCACCTGTACTTTGTACACAGTTGATATCATGCTCTTTTGTCTATGAATGTCAATGGTGTGAAATAAAGAGGGAACTTGTAAGTCCATGGAGTTTGTATTTTGTGTTAGAGAAATGCCTGGGCCGCTAGCCTAAGCCATGCCTAATCATGGTGGAAACTGATACGCCCAATTTGCATCACCATTCTATATCATAATTTACCTTTATTCATTGATATTTGACTTATTATGAGGTATTACTTATGGCTTTTTCATCTGTTTATGCATGTTGGATGATTCTTGGAGGATGGACTGCCGGAGTCTAGATTCTGATGGAAAAGAAGGCGTATCGGTTGAATTTCACAAAGATTAGAAAAATACTAGAAAAATATGGAAACATAATATTTCTCCAGAAGAATGAGGAAGCCAGAAGGAGGGACAAAGAAGGGCCTCAAGGGGCCCACACCCCCTAGGCGCGGGCCCACCTGACCCCGCGCCTAGGGCAGGTGTGGCCCACATGCCCGGCCTCCGACTCCGCCGCTTTGCCTATATCTTCCCTACAGAACCATAATCCTCGGGGAGTGATGATAGATAGATTTACGCCGCCTCTGGGAGGGGGGGGGGGCGGAAAACACCGAGAGAGAAAGATCTCTCCAGCAGACAGATTTCTGCCAGGGGAATTCCTTCCCGGAGAGGGGAGACCGTCACCATCAACACCGTCATCAAGCTAGGCTTCATCGGGATCATCATCATCCACACCATCATCTCCACCAGCACCATCATCACCACTCCGTCCCGCTATAACGATTGTGTTGGATATTGCTTTAGTTCTTAGGGGAAACTTTCCCGGTGTTGATTACTATTGCAGTTGATGCTTGTGAGTGGAACCATTGGATTATTGTTTATGTTCAGATTGTTATTCATCACCATATCATCTTTGACCTTGATCCATATGATGTCTTGTGATTAGTTCGTTTAGTTCTTGAGGACATGGGAGAAGTCATGTTGTTAGTAGTGAATTTGTGTTGAGTTATTATTCAATGGTTTAGTATTTAAGTTGTGGTGCTATTTTTCTAGTGGTGTCATGTGAACGTCGACTATATGATACTTCACCATTTATGGGCCTAGGGGGATGCATTGTGTATTTGGCTACTAATTGTGGGGTTGCCAGATTGACAGAAACCTGAACCCCCGTTAGTACACCTTTTCACAAGGGAGCGTAGGATCTCAGAGTTTAAGGCTGTGGTTAGATTTATATCTTAATTACTTTCCTGTAGTTACGGATGTTTGCAGGGGGTTTAATCACAAGTATGTATTAGTCCAAGTAAGGTCGGTATGTTAGCACAGGTTCACCCACACAACACTTATAACACAAGAGAAGAGTACTTAGCTATCTGAAGCGAAAGCACTTGACAGAATTCCCATGTGTCCTCGAGAACGTTTGTTCCTTATAAGTATTTCCACCGGCCTGTCCTTTGCTAAGAAAGGATTGGGCCACTTGCTCCATTTGTTCGTTACCTTTATTACTTGCTCTTTGTTTTGTTGCCTTATCAGAAAACCACTAAAAAACCATTTGCTAAGTATTCACATGGATTTCTTGCTCCATACCACTGTTCAACACCTTCTGCTCCTCGTTGGGATCGACACTCCTATTTATCGAAAGTACTGCGATACACCCCTTATACTTGTGGGTCATCACCGTCCTCCTCTCTCTCACACACAAACACTCTAACATAATCCTCTCTCATATTCCCTTTGGTTGGCATCTTCTCCCCCTTGCCTGCCTTTCCCATTGCCACTAGAAAAGGTGCTTGGAGAAGCCCAACTCGAGATCTTCATCTCCACCACCTCTACCATGGTGTAGCGTTGTTGTAGTTCCCGGGGATCCACTACTTTTGTTGCCCGGCTGGAGCGAGGGTTCATGATTCATCGGTGCACCGTATGTGTGACCAATTACAGAGGCACTCCCATTTGTAGTGCTAATCGTCTGCACGTCCTTGAGGACGATCGTGTACATTGATGGCGCTTGAGAGCGCTTCATCGGGAAACCCCAAAAGCAAGGTGTGAAGAGCACAACAACAAGTCTTCCCTCAGTAATAAACCGAGGTTATTGAACCCGTAGGAGGAAGGAAACGTCTCAAAGGTGTTGCAAGCAACTTGGAGACCTAAACACAAACTCAAGACTTTGCCCCAACAAACAGTGAGGTTGTCAATCTCACCGATTGCTGTAACAAAGGATTAACTGTATGGTGTGAAAGGTGATAGTGGTTTGCAGAAAGTAAACAGTAATAGTGGAAGATGTACCAATGGTAAAGATTGGACCAGGGTCCATAGTTTACTAAAGGTGTTCTCCTTAGATAAACAAACATGGCATGCATGGTAAACAAATTAAAGCAGGGCAATTGACAGGACTGATCAAGGCATAACAATGCAATACTAGACATCATGATCCTACGAGATTCGATTGGGCAATACAAAAAGATACATAGACCGCCATCCAACTGCATCTATGACTAGAAGTCCACCTTTGGGTTATCATCCGAACCCCCTCTAGTATTAAGTTGCAAGCAACAGACAACTTCTTTAAGCAAAGTGTGTAAGGTAAACAATCCACTTGTTCCATGAACAAGGGACCATTGTTTTCTCCCTAGTGGCAACAACACATCTACAACCTTAGAGATTTCTGTCACTTCCCTTAGATTAAGTAGAGGCATGAACCCACTATCGAGCATAAATACCCCTCTTGGAGTCACTAGCAACTACTTGGCCAAGATAGCTACTAACAACGAAGAGCATGCAAGATCACAAACAACACAGACATGATAGAATCAATAAGACAAAACCATTAATCAATCTGACATAGTAATCTCAATATCCATCGGATCCCCGCAAACACAACATGCATAATTACAAATAGATGAGATCTTGATCATGAAGGAGCTCACAAGATCTAGACATGAAAGCACAAAGGAGGAGATACAACCATATAGCTACTACATGGACCCGTAGTCCAAGGTGGAACTACTCACGCTTCATACCGGAGGCTAGCATGATGAAGAAGAAGGCCTCCAGGATGATCTCCCCTCCGACAGGGTGCCGGGAACATCTTCAGATCCCCCGATCTAGGGACGATGGTGGTGGCGGCTACAGACGGTTTCGTGGAATATTGATCGGGTACTTAGGGTTTAGGCATCAGGGGATTCTTATAGGCGAATAGGGAGGCCGAGGGGGTGCCTGAGGTAGCTGCACCCCCCAGGCGTGGGCCAGGCCAGGCCACGCGGCTAGGGGGTGTGGCCCCCTCCGTCTCGTCTTCTGGATCCGTGTTCCCCACGGTAAAATATTGACTTTGGCTTTTGTCCCGTCCAATTCCGAGAATATTGATTTTCGCTTTCGAACCAAAAGTAAGAAAACAAGCAACTGGCACTGTGGCATCTTGTTAATAGGTTAGTACCAGAAAACATATAAAAACATCTCAAAGTGTAGACAAAGCAAAGCAAAGTAGATACTAAACAATCATAGAACATAAAAAATTACAGATACGTTTCCGACGTATCAAGCATCCCCAAGCTTAACTCCTGCTCGTCCTCGAGTAGGTAAGTGATAAAAGAATAATTTGTGAGGTGACATGCACCATAAAAATCAAGATCAAACCATTTGCAAGCATTTTAAGCTGGTATCAAAGAACTCTAAACATGAGCATGATTTTAAAATATGGAGTTCTAACAATAAGACAAAGTAACTATGCATGCAACATAAAAGGATACAAACAAAGATCATGAATAACATGCATTGAAAAACGTTTGTTTGTTTCACATACAGAAAACATAGCATAGTGGCAACCAGATTGTCCCTCATGGAGTAGCAAATAGATGCATAGGACACCTTCAAAGTTCATAAGAGTGACTAGATACAAATAGCACAAGAACAATTAATATCAACAATATGCATCAATCAATAAGTTTTGGGACAATGCACATAGAACTAAGAATGACAACTATGCTCTCTTAACTGGTGCCTAAAGATAGAAAGTGGAGACTCAATGTAATGGTGGAAGAAAGGCCCTTCATAAAGGAAAGCAGAGATTTCAAGTTTCAAAAAGAGCTTCCAAAAATTATGGAACTTGTTAGCTTTCAGCTCTCATTGCCCCTATCATAAGCATCGTAAAGTGATTAAGGTTAAAGTGAACAAACTATGGAGTATATGCTTGACAAAGTATAAGTTGGCAATCTCATGTCCCTTGAATACGAGGGCCGCTCCTCATGCTACTCAACTTTAGTCACCTGTAAGTTCTTGTCATAGTAAGTACATGTGTATCATAAAGAACCGCCAATGGGGTACCCCTTGCACATGGTACATGAGCTATCCCATAACCAAAATGACAAGGCAAGCAGACAATGATCAACTCAGTGATTTTTTATTTGCTATTTTCGTAGGTTTTTATTAAGCATGCTTCACAGATTGCTCATTATGGTGATGCTGCAAGTTTCCACCAGGATTAGGCATGGCTTAGGCTAGCGGCCCAAGCGCTTCTCTAACACACATACATAACTCCATGGACTTACAAGCTCCTCTTTTATTTTACATCGACGACATCCATAGAAAAAAGAGCATGATATCAATTGTGTACAAAGTACAGGTGCAATGTTGAAAGCGTTCCCCGTGATAGCACGGTTCTGCTAATTCCAAGGTATAAGTGCAAGCATATACAACATATATGACACAATGGTTCAAGTTTATTAGGGGCAAGAAAAATAAAGTGTGACATCAAGTTCGTGAGAGCTTTAATCACTAAGTTTTCACATAACAAAATACTTTTTAATTGGAAGATAGATGAAAACAAGAATATACTTGGAATGGTGTAACACACCATGCATATGAATTTATAGTGGACACTTTGGAATAACTTGGTTTCTTTGGGAGTTGGAAGCATGATTAGAGCTTACTCATACAATTGGAGGCTATCAAAAGACTGGGAGCGACCAACTAAGAGAGCAATAATGGCCATAATCATGTAGAGCGACAAAACATTACTAATCAAAGCATAGAGTGGTACTACAAGTCAAGGACTAAATGATCATAGAGGCTTTGGTGACTTGTTCATAGTCATAACATGGTGTGAGCATGTGCCAAGTCAACCCAAACAAATCATCAAAGGAGAATACCACAATACTATGCTTTTGCATGCTAAAACAACGCATGATTCTTTCAAGGCACACTAAGCAATACCAATTGTTTGGAACAAGTCATGATACAGCAATAATCACTAATCATTAGGTCAAAAAAACACCTAGCATGACATGCTAAAGTCTAAGTCACAGTCAAAGCAAGCTCCTCTTGCACTACTCAAGCAAGAACTTTCTACTCCTTTTCAACACCAATCAACTTATCTGAAACAACACAGCGAGAACGGGGGTCCAAACTACTTTATTCAAGCAAACTAAGCAAAGCAAACAAAAACTAAGACGCTCCAAGAACAACACAACAATGCATGAAACAATAAAAACAAAGTGTCTAGAAAGACCTGAGCTTTTTATTGATGAAGAAGGGGATTCCTTGGGCATCCCCAAGCTTTGACGCTTGTACCTGTTGGATATTTCTTAGGTGACACCATGATGGCATCCCCAAGCTTGAGATTTTGTCCTTTATTTATCTCATTATATCATTCTCTCTCTACACCTGAAATTTTTCCTTCATACAAAACTTCACACAATCTTCATTAGCAACATTAGTGTATTCAAAAGATAATAGACCCTTGGGATTAGCTTTAGAACAACAAAACTTTCACTAAAAACACAAGCTACTGTAGCAATTACCTCAAAAATCTCAATTTCCCCAAAAGAACCCAAAAAGGAATCAATAAGAAGCAGATGCAAATAATGGTAGAAATATGTCAAAACAGACCAGCAGGTAAAAACCGATTTTTTCAAAGACTTCTTGTTACTCAAATCAAAAAGTGTTGAACTAACGAAAGTTATCTAACATACTAGGGGATTTATTTGTAAATTATCAGCTCAATCCGACTTACAGAGATTCCTCACGAATGTTTACGGTGGAGCACAAAAATCTGTTTCGGGACAGCAACTCCCGAAATCTTACTTCCCTCTCATTAGAGGTTATTATGGGCACAAAAAGCAAACAAAAAGGATAAGGAGAGGTCATTACTGAAGTAATAACTTCTAAGACTCAAGAAAACTCTTGGGTTATCTCCCAACAAGTAATTTTCTTTAACGTCTTTAAGTTAGGCACAAGAAGCAAGAATCAAGTATTTTCAAATGAAGAATTAAGATCAATACTTGCAATCTCTTCAACTAGGAAAGTTATCTCATCCAAATGAGTTTTGGAGGATCCCTTCTAATCTCTCCTTGGTTCACTACTTTCATCAAAAGGATTTTCAGGAACAATCCAATCAATTTTTTTTCCAGAGGCTGCATGCATTCCTACAAGTTTAAAAGGTATGGGTATCTTGAATTCCTCTCTAGGTTTGGTTTTATCTAAAGTACCCATAACATCTACACATAAGCCTAGCATATTAAAATGTTCAAAGACATTTTTGGCTTCCTTAGCAACATCATTGAACTCTTTTAGTAAAGTTTCAAAGATAAATTCTCTCTTTTCAACATCCTTTTCTTATTTTAGTTTAAGGAACAAAATTTGCATCATGGGTTTAAGGTTAACAATCCTAGCCTCCAACATATGAACTAAAGAGCTGCAACAATTTCTTAATTAGGAGAAAGTTCTGCTATAGATCTATCCTCAATATTCTCATACTTGCTAACATGATTAAATAATTCTTTAATATTTTGTTTACCAGTTATAGAGCCACTACCTATCGAAAGGTCCTTCAGGGTGAACTTGGGGAACAACAAGGTGAGCTAGAGAAAGGTGGCAACTAGAGTGGGAACTAATTTTTTGTGTTTTTGATAAGAGAAAGCAAACCAAACTAAACTAATTTTTTTGGAGTTTTTGATAAAAAGAGGCAAATAAAACAAAGCAAAAGAAACTAAGCAAAACAAAAACAAAGTAAAGAGAAAGTTTGAGAAGGACTCCCCTTGTGAAGACGTCCTTAGCCTCCCCGGCAATGGCGCTAGAAAACTTGTTGATGGCGCCCGAGAGTGCTTCATCAGGAAACCCCAAGAGCAAGGTGTGAAGAGCACACCAGCAAGTCTTCCCTCAGTAAGAAACCGAGGTTATTGAACTAGTAGGAGGAAGGAAACTTCTCAAAGGTGTTGCAAGCAACTTGGATACCTACACAACACAAACTCAAGAGTTTGCCCCAATGAACAGTGACGTTGTCAATCTCACCGGATGCTATAACAAAGGATTAACTGTATGGTGTGGAAGGTGATAGTGGTTTGAAGAAAGTAAATAGTAACAGTGGAAGATGTATCAATGGTAAAGATTGGACCGACGTCCATAGTTCACTGGAGGTGTTCTCCTTAGATAAACAAACATGACATGCAGGGTAAACAAATTACAGTAGGGCAATTGACAGGACTGAGCAGGGCATAACAATGCAATACTAGACATCATGATCCAATGAGATTTGATTGGGCAATACATCAAGATACATAGACCGCCATACAACTGCATCTATGACTAGAAGTCCACCTTTGGGTTATCATCCGAACCCCCTCCAATATTAAGTTGCAAGAAACAGACAACTTCTTTAAGCAAAGTGTGTAAGGTAAACAATCCACTTGTTCCATGAACAAGGGACCGTTGTTTTCTCCCTAGTGGCAACATCACATCTGAAAGGGCATGTATGCCCCCATGTGTGGTTTTGGTAATTAATGACAATCTCTATGGACTAATGTGTAATTTGAGTTTCACTTGTAGGTTTGTCCATTGGCATCACTTGGGCCATGTATTGGTCTCAAGGTTGGAAGATGAAGAAATGTCCAAGGGCTTTGTGCCCATTGGAATCATGAAGAAAGAAGGAGCTTGAAGGTCGATCAAGGCATGTGCAAAGAGTTGCATCAAGATGGATCAACCTCAAGTAAGGATGAAGGAGGACGAGCTCAAGATGCGCCATCTCTAGAAGATCTCATGCTTGAAGCTTGCCATCGTCGTGCTCATGGAATGATGAAGACAAGTTCAAATAAGAGGTTTCCCCATGGAATATGGGGGAGCATTTTGCAAGTCTTCATCAAGCTAGAGCGAGCAAGAGCAAACAAGAAAGGTGCTCCCACTATAGAAGAACACGACGGTCTACATCAAGTTCAAGTGGGACGCTCAAGGCAAAGGTATGTTGATAGGGCTTCTCTTTTGCCGGTCTCGTGTTGTTAGTTGGGAGACCGGGTTTAGGATAGATAGCCGTACTATCAAGAGGGGCTCTCAAGCGGGTGTCTCGTTTGCATTGTTCGGAGAGAGCTCAAACCTTTGCATTCATGGCATTATCTTTCTTGGTTGTTATTTGGTTCTTGTCCATGAGAGGATCTAGAGCTTGTGGTCATCATCATAACAAGCTCTAGTTCATCATCTAAGGATTTCACTTGCATATCTTATTGCGGTTTTTGATCTTGCGAGTTTTCCGGCTCCACACCTTGGGGGATGCTTCACATATATATTTATGATATTTTCTCCCAAGGTGATACCCAATATTTCGACTTTTTGTTGGATTCTATTCGTCGTTATCTTTCCAACAAAATTGGTTTCATCCCATTTGGAGTTCGGATGCAAAAGTTATTGCGTTTCTGGTTTTCTGGTTTCTGGAATTTCCCTGACCGGAAGTTCCGGCTTCCCACCGGAAATTCCGCTCAAACTTCTTTTTGCGGGCTGTTCTTCAGTTTGTTCCGACGCTAGTTCCGCCCAAGTTCCGGTGGCGGTTCAGAAACCTTCTGTTTTGAAGTGTGCTATTTGCCGGAACTTGGCCGGAACTTGCATCGGAACTTGTCCTGCCAAAAGTTCTTGAGAGGAACTTCCGCCTGAAGGCCGAAACTTCCGGTCAGACTCGCTTCGCGACCCAAAAGTTCCGCCCCTTGTTCCGCCCAAGTTCCGGTGGCGGTTCAGTAACCTTCTGTTTTGAAGTGTGCTATTTTTCGGAACTTGGTCGGAAATTGCTCGGAAGTTCACCTGAACTTGCTCGGAAGTTCACCGGAACTTCCGGTCTGTTTACCGAACTTCCGTTGCTCTTTCCGAGCGGCGCCAACGTCCGATGACCGTTGGAGCCAAAGGCGGAACTTCCGCCAGCCAGTTCCGGCCATGATTCGTTTTTTTAGTTTCTCACTCCGCAGTTTTCGTCTGTTGGCTGGGTGCCACCGGAACTTCCGGCCTCCCACCGGAAGTTCCGGCCAGGTGTCGTGAATGCCCATAACGGGCAGATCTGGGAGCCCTTTAAAAGGGGCTCCTCTTCCCCTTCGTGGGCACTAGCTTTTCTTCTTGGTTCTTGGCTTTCTCTCTCTCCTCCATTGTCAACCTTCAAGAAGCTTTCCCTCTCCCTTCCCTCTCCTATGGTTCTTGCATCTTTTTGAGGGATTTGAGAGAGGAGATCTAGATCTACAATCCCCCCAAGTCAAATCCCTTCTTTGTGAAGGAATCATTGGGATCTATATCTTGGAGAGTTTTGTGTTCTCCTCTTGTGTTCTTCCTCCCTTATTCCCCCAATAGCTTTTGTAGCTTTGTTGGAATTTGGGAGAGAAGGACTTGCCCTTGCATTTGGTGCATAGGTTTGAGTTCTCCTCGGAGATTCGGCGAGTTCAAGCTTGTGAGCTTGTTTCTCTTGGGTTCCTTGGAACCCTAGACGGTTGTGTGGTTGGATTGTTGACCTTTTGTGGTCTTGTTGACCTTTTGTGGTATTGTAGCCTTTTGTGGCGTCGTTGGCCTTTTTGTGGCATTGTTGGCCTTTTGTGGCTTTGTTGTTGGGAGTCCCCCAATCTTATGAGTTGGTGACTGCCTCAAGCGTCCCATAGTGGAGCAAGTGCCCGCCTTTGTGGTGACTTGGGCGAATAGGGTGAGCCTTTTGTGGCGTCGGTGAGTTGCGTGCTTCCGCATCCGGGTGAGGCCTTGTGTGGCGTTGGGTGAGCATCGAGCCACCACACCTCGAGGTGAGCCATTTGTATGCTTCGAGAGCATTGCGCCATCGCACCTCTCCAACGGAGACGTAGCTTCTTTGGAAGTGAACTTCGGGAAACAAATCTTCGTCTCCGCGTCCATCGGTTATCTCTCAACCGAACCCTTTACTTATGCACTTTACATTGTGATAGCCATCGTGCTTGAAGTACTTATACCTTGCTATCACCTTGTTGCTTATATTGCTTAGCATAGGTTGTTGGTGCACCTAGGTGAACTTAGTGGCTAGGTTTTGTGCTCAATAAATTAAACGTTAGTTTTATTCCGCATTTACTTGAGCCTAAACCGTAATAATTTTAAAAAGCCTATTCACCCCCCCTCTAGGCGACTTCCTTTGTACTTTCAACATCTACAACCTTAGAGATTTCTGTCACTTCCCTTAGATTAAACAAAGGCATGAACCCACTATCGAGCATAAATACCCCTCTTGGAGTCACTAGCAACTACTTGGCCAAGATAGCTACTAACAACCGAGAGCATGTAAGATCACAATCAACACAGACATGATAGAATCAATAAGACAAAACCATTAATCAATCTGACATAGTAATCTCAAAATCCATCAGATCCCCGCAAACACAACATGCATGATTACAAATAGATGAGATCTTGATCATGAACGGAATCTAGAGATGAAAGCACAAAGGAGGAGATACAACCATCTAGCTAATACATGACCCGTAGTCCAAGGTGGAACTACTCACGCTTCATACCGGAGGCTGGCATGATGAAGAAGAAGGCCTCCGGGATGATCTCCCCTTCGGCAGGGTGCCGGGAAGAGCTTCAGATCCCCCCGATCTAGGGATATGGTGGCGGTGGCTACAGATAGTTTCGTGGAATATTGATTGGGTACTTAGGGTTTAGGCATCAGGGGCTTCTTATAGGCGAAGAGGGAGGCCGAGGGGGTGCCCGAGGCGGCTGCACCCCCCAAGCATGGGCCGGGCACATGCCAGGTGTGGCCCCTCGAGGCCCTCCTCCGTCTCGTCTTAAACCGCCCGTGTTCCCCACGGTAAAATATTGACTTTGGCTTTTGTCCCGTCCAATTCCGAGAATATTGATTTTCTGCCTTTCTGGAACCAAAAATAGAAGAAAACAGGCAACTGGCACTGTGGCATCTTGTTAATAGGTTAGTACCAGAAAACATATAAAAACACCTCAAAGTGTAGACAAAGTAAATCAAAGTAGATACTAAACAAGCATGGAACATAAAAAATTATAGATATGTTTCTGACGTATCATACATCTACATCAACCATGTTTTTTTGCGGGAACGTTATCCCGCTTACGGTCGACAAGGGTGAGTCCATCTGTAATCGTTACGTAGTGTCGCCTAGATTCGATCTTGATAGTTGCAACCATAGGATTTTTTTTTGTTTTCTATGCAACGAGCCCCATCACAGTGTGCATCTACA
The DNA here is from genome assembly GCA_030063025.1 of Avena longiglumis. Lineage (NCBI taxonomy): Eukaryota > Viridiplantae > Streptophyta > Magnoliopsida > Poales > Poaceae > Avena > Avena longiglumis. The sequence goes on from CP125976.1 coordinate 485,198,893, forward strand.
GATGTTCGAGGGGCAGATGTAATTCAAGAAGGGATGGAGTGACTTTGCGTCGAAGTTCAATCTCTAGGTTGGGGACATCCTCGCCTTCAAGTACATCAACAAGGAGAAGGGCTTCAAGGTGACTCTCTTTAGGGCTTTCAACAACACAGAGGAGTTGATCACCTGCGATAAGCTTATCTGATCATCCTATCTACTGTTGATTGTATATTTAGTCTAGTCGTTTGTCTGATGGATGTAATGTCGAACCACTGTCTTCTGGTTTTTTTGGTTAGGGGTGTGTACCCCTGACATGAACAACCTATCAAGTGCCATGGGATGGACCTGACTATGAACTAACATGCCTAGTTTCTAGTCTAGTTTCTATGAATGTGCCTACTCTACTTTCTAGTTTCTATGAATGTGTGATGTGATCCGATCCATGAAAGTGTGTTGTGTTCATGTGTTGTGGTAAGATCACCACATTTGAATGTGGTGAGTGTATCAACACGTGTGTGCAAAGATAAGCAACCAGGTTGGGCACCAAACACCCTTTTTTGCATCTGCTAGAAAGAACATGCAACCAAATGGGCTGCAATTTTGGTCCAAAGGATGCGACCCAGGCTACCAAAGAGGCTATAGAAGTTGGCCCAACGCTTGTTTGCAATGGGCAGTGCCACGACCAGCACTGTCGGGCTGGGCCAAAAAAGGTTGCAGGCTACCAAAAGCGCCCTTGATGTGTTAGGAAATAACTCCGTGGTATAGGGAAACGCTTCAGGGGGCGTTTGGTAGCTGACAACCAATTTGAGTCTCCTCCTAGCTAGGCCTTGGCGGACATGTCCATGCTAAAACAGGTTCTATGTCAACTTTGGCTATTGTTTTGGTAGGCTGCATGGCATGACTTGAAACCCTAGCCTCGGTTCGATTGGTTGCCCGCGGTTTCTCATTGTAGCTCAATAGAGACAACACATACATGTTTGGCAGGAAGTTGTTTTCTTCAGTTTACACACACAACTGGCATGTCATCAACTATTTAATAAGTGATGAACTTACCACCATCCAGTAGATCACAGTCACACACATACCATAGATACTAATAAGAGTGGAGTGAACCTACACACTAAAATAAGTCTAGATACATTTGCTTCATAAAGCTAAAACATCTTATATTTTGAAACAGAGGGAGTACTATATTTTAGCTTAGTATCGGATGCCTACCAAAGAAACCTGACTACTATTAACAGTAGGGGAACACACCCCTATCACAAAAAAAGATGTTCTTCAACCTCTACTGGCCAGCATCAGAACTACATGATCATGATCACAAAAGCATGATCACAAAATCTTCGAGGTCCACGACGCCAACCTGCACATACAACTAGAGTGACTGCTTCTTGGGAATCTATAGCTCCCACACCTCCTCAATGAGGCCTAGTATGACAACTCTTAGCTGTACAGGAGGGAGTGATCTTCTTTACTTGGCTTAGGAGCTTTGGCCCTAGCCACGAACACCCAGTTCTGCAGGGACGTACACAATGTCAGGTCGAGCATGACAACCATGCCAATTGTAGTGTAGGGATGCACGCCATGTCAGTACCTATGCACATATAACATATGCATGCATTGTTAACCATTCCAATAACACTGCACAAATGGATGTCATTGCAACGATCACCGCGGGCAATGGCATGCATCTATGCAGTGCCATTGGAATTTTAGCAATGAATGCACACACACAGTGATTCTTGTAGTAGAATGTTTGATTCATACAAATGACCGTACGAATCTAGCATTGCAAGTACCTAATCTAATAAGTAAGCACCAAATTAAAGAATCTTCAAAATCCCTAACTGAAAAAGGGGGAAATGTACTTAGCACTGGTTGTAGCGACAATGGGCCGCGACAAGGTCACGATGTAGATTCTGCACGCATGCGCGACCACCTGCGTCCAATCAGAACCGGTCGATGTGGGGGGGGGGGGGGCGCCGGCAGCGGCACCGGAGGCATGCTAGCCTGATTAAAATCCCGGAGGCGTCGGTGAAGGCATGATCAAGTTAGATGCGACGCGTACATAAGGAGCGAACTACAACACGAGATTGAACCCCGACAGGAACGCCATGTCCCAGCTTGAGTTGGGGCCCCTATATCGACGACAGTAGATACACTACGGCTACACGAGCCACCACGGTCTACCTCATTATCGAGGAAGGATGAATGGAAATCAGCAACAACCGATTTAACGCTGGTGCAAGAGTCGGGTCAATCTGAGTGTCCACGCTTTGAACACAACCATCTTCATACTCCTGGATTTGCGGCGCGCAGATTGCGGTGGCTAGCCAAAAAGGAGGCTTCACTAGAGAAGGCAGGGGTAGAGGCAACAAAGCAGGTGAAGCCATCACTGCACTAGAAGGTGTGCTCAATGTCAGTTGTGATGGGACATGACAGTGAGAGGGTTTAGAGTGAGACATAGGGGTAGGTAGGTAGTGACAGTGCGTGTGAATTTATGGCGCATGGTCTCCCGCGCTTCCCCACACAAATTTGTGATGCAATGGGCCTGGGTCCACGAGAACTGTCGATTCGGCAGTTCCTCTAGGGGCTGCCTCAGTGTTTCTTTTAAGATCGTGCGAGCTGATGAGTGCATATTTGCATCATGTTTTAGATTATTATTTTGCATCGTAGTGGTAGGATCTTGGTATTTTACGGCGTTTGCATATATATTTTATATTTATTTTCACCAGAATCATATCAGATGATGGATACGATGGACACAATTCTTGGACCAGTTATATTGGAGTGAAAAGGAGCCAAAAACAACATAAATTTCTTATTTGGGAAATATTAATAACACCAGAAGAAAACCCGAAGCAATTGAAGTATACAGAAGGATTAACGACCAACTATACGGCAGGAAGAAATATTCTGGATGTATAATTCCCGCCATATAGTTGGCGCCGACACCGCCTCCTCAAATAGTTTCACCCTGTGCAACTAGATCGGAGAAACAACATATAGAACACCCAGAAATCGCGTTGTTTTTGTGCATTGCATCGTCATCATCATGCAGTTGTTTGTCTGAAACTATTTTCTAAAAGCCTATTTTGTTCTCTAGATATTCTCCGTTTTGTTCAAATTCAAACCCTAGATCTGCCCGGACCTTTTGTTTGTCTAAAACCCTTTTTACAAATGTTTTGATTTAAAAAAAACAAAGGAAATAATAAAATGTTATAAATCTGTTTGTTCTGGGAAAGGCCGCCACCGGCCAGGTCCAAGCCCACGGTGGCAGATCTACTTCCCAGATAAATATCTACCAGTCCTCCTAAATCTTTTCTTACCTGTCCTAATCTACAGCCCCTCCACCTCACCCCACCCAATCTCCTCTCGCCACCTCACCTCGTCCCTCCCCCCCTCCTATCAAACCCGCCACCTCACCAGTGAACCGCTCTCCCTCTCTCTCCCCGGCCCCACCCCAAGTGCACACACACCCACAACACCACAACGGATCCACCTCCCTCACCCACTCACGCGTGCCCCACCCCACCTTCCTGGCCACTGGGACCCACAAGACACGCCCCACGCCGCCGCGACCCAGTCCATGCACGCCGCCTACCTCTCTTCCCCCGCCTCCACCACGCTCAGGCGCCTCCCTTTGCCCCGCTCTCCGACCGCCCGCCCGCCACCTCCCTCAGCGCCCGCGCCCGATGCTCCCTCCTCTCGGCCGCCTCGTTCTCTCCGCCGCCTTCTCCACCTCCGTGGTGCCCGCCAGAGCCCCGCCTCCATGAGCCGCCTCCCTCCTCTCGCCGCCCAGCCGCCTCTGCTGCGTCGCCCTCACCTCGTCCCGCCCGTCCTCCTCCACGCCGGGCTCCTCCCGCCGCCATCGCTCCGCCACCCGACCTCCGCGCCTTCCTCCTCCTCGCCCCTCCCTTCGGCCTCCTCTCCGACCGCCCGAGTCAAAGGCCACCTCAAGCCGCCCGTCCCGTCCCCCTGCCGCCTGGCGCCGCCAACCCCCTTCGCGGCCCCAGGCTCCATCCTCGCCCGTCCTCCGTGTGGCACCGCCGCAGCTTCGAAACCCTCTCGCCACGGAACCTCTGACGCCTCTGAACGCCTCGAGCGTCTCGCCCTCCTCCGCAGTAGCTCAGTCGAGCGCCTAGTCTCGTCCCCGCGTGCTTCCAAGCCATGTTCAGAAGTTGGTGTTCACGTGGTGTCCGTGTGGTGACGTTTGGTGATGGATATGGTGGGGTGAAGGAAGATGGCCTTGATGTGCTACTACGAATCAAGACCTTCCCAAGAAGTGAAGCGAGATGTTGGACAAGGGCATCAATGTCGCCGACAAGATCTTCGATGACCACCGGATTGGATTCAAGTTCTCCATCGTCGACAAAATCGCCCTCAAGGATCCAAGACCCCAACTCGAAACCCGAAGACCGATCCGATGACCCAAGTTCTTCCTCCGGACCAAGACACCGACGGCGAACGCCAAGCACTTCCTCGGACGCCAAAACCGAACCGGAAGGACGCCAAGATCGCCACAAGGACGACAAGTTCTACTTCCAGACGACAAGTCCGCCGATCCGTGGACCCGACAAGATCGACCGCTTGGAACCAAGATCTCCACGTCACGACCAGTTCTCCATCTTGAACGAACCACCTTTCCGTCGAACCCTGAGACCGACCCCGACCCCTGGAACCCCAAGTTCGTCGAGACCCCTCAATGTGTGACTCTTATCCGAGAACCCTATTTTATAATATAATACAACTTGTCGCATATTAAATTGTTCATGCATGCATACTTGTCTGTGGTTTGGGGGCCTTATGCCGATTCACCTCTAATTAAATATGGGGCCCATATGCGGGCGAATCTAGTCTCATATTGGCCTCATTTAAATCTGTGCATCGAACCGTTGTCATATCTTGCCTTGTTAAAACAACATTTAACTTGCGGGGTATCTAAACAACATGAACCACCTAATTAATTGTCGGGACCCTGGTTCCGCTTAATATGGCCTAATTGCATCGCACCTTTGCCATGTCATACATCATACATGCATCATGCCCGATCTTCTGCCGTAATCTTAAATATTGCATCCGGTGTTTATTCTAGTGTTTTGCTTCTTCGCGGATAAGGCCGTTGAGTTGATGTGAGCTTCGCCCCGACCTTCGGTTGAACCTTCGGCAATGTTTTCAGGCGAGAATCTCCCCCCTTTCTACCTATCTTAATTTTATAGTATTTATTCCCTCCTGTTGATCTATTGCTATCTGTGTTGCGATGCTCTAGTTTTCGTACCCGTGATATCCCGTGCAGCCTTATATTGCCTTGGACACATCCTATTACCTGTTGTTTGGTAGATAGTTGGACTTGCGCGTCGTAGTCGCTTGCTCAAGTCTTTGCGTGTCAACCAAGATTACAGATTGTTGGAGTATTGCCGCATGTTGATGTTGGAGATGATCATGGCTTTACTTATCGCTCACTTTAATTCCTATTTAACAACTAAAATTGAAGTAAGTAAGCAGAGGCATCGGTGGGTGATAGATAATATTTGGTTTCCGAACGCCCACTTGTGTCCCGTAGGACCCCGAGTGCTTGATACATGTTCCTTGATTTATCGCGCTATCCACATCCGGGAGGATTATGGGACCCCAGCGAGCATGATTCATTCTTATTTCTTGGGGCCACAAACTAGTTTGAGGTTTTATTTACTATCTGTACTTATGCCATGCTACTATCAGATTTACGATTGTGCGAGGAGCACTGCATCGCTTAGGTAAGCGGAATGTTTTCGCGGTATCGACAAGCCCAGTTTGGGTTCCCGGTCGTTCTGACCATTGTCGAAAACCTTGAGTCTGCCTCGGAGTCACCCGTTCTTGGTCTACTCAATGGGTGGCCCCTCAAATATTCTGAATCCTGTGATTGCTTTGTCGTGAAGGCCTCGTTGGGTTTTGATTTGGTTTTTCCGAGGCTGATCGAGTGTGTGTTGCTATTGGTGCACCCCGGCCGGGTAAAACTTTCTGAAAGCCGTGTCTGCGGTTATGGACGACTTGGAGCACAGTATCTCGATCATAGACAACTATAACTAAAGTAGTGCTATAAATTGACTTTATAATGACTAGTAATCAGCTTCACTATAATGGAATGGCTAAATAAAACTGCCAACAATTGCTTGTTTGGGTTGTCGCTTGCGACCATTGTACCTGACTAGTAAGTATTGCAACTACAACGGAATGGATAAATAAAAGTAGCAACAACTGCTGGGTTTTGAGGTTATCTCATGTTAACTGTATCTGACTAGTAATTGTTGCCACTATCACGGAATGGTTAACTAAAAGTGCCCACTGCTTATTTTACCAGGATGATTATCTATACCTGACTAGTAATTACGGCAACGATAACTGAATAAATAAAACTGCCAACTGTGTGAGTTCCTCGGTTGACTTCCACGTTTGGTCTCGAGGGGGAAACACCAGGATGGGTTTGTCTGATGGTAGAATCAGGTTGGTTCCGAATAGGTCTTTCTTACCCCTCTCTGATAGCCGCCAGTTGTATCGAGTCTCTATAGGTTGTTTAGTGCATGCTGCCGCTGCCGCTTCAGTCCACCATACCTATGTAGGCGAGGACCGCCGAATTCTAGCCTCGCCTGTAATGGCCTCGATCACGCTCCTCTTTTCCTTTGCCCTTTGTCGGCACCTTTTGTTTAAGCGAGGTTTTGAGATCGGCGTCGTTAGCGTGGTTACCCTTCCTTGGCACAGGCGGGGTTATGGGCGCCATTGGTTATTCTTCGTGGCTCTTAGCCCCATTTGCATCTTGTTCGTAGTTGACGCTCTATCGTTTTCAAGGTGATTTGGATCTTTGTTAGATATCTGTATTCTTGACTCATGGAGTCGTGTTGTACATATATCTTACATGGGTCCCATCGAGGACTGTTGTGTAATGTTATTACTTAGTTTTCCACCCGCACGAAAGTGCCTGGTGGGCACCTTTGAATCGTTTCTATGCGGGTTTGGCGGGAATCGCTAAAACTTGCATAGGGTCGATTCTGAGGGTGTTACATAGATGGAGGGAACTACTTGTCGGTAGACGGAGGTGTGCTAGCACTTATAGTGACTATAAAGCTGTTGGCACCCCTTACGTATCAACTTGGGAATCGAGGAAACTCACAAAACACTATCCATGCCATGGGATACGTCATGCGGGATTATGTCCCTTAATAGATCAGTAATTCAATTGATGTTGATTGCTGCATGTTGTGGTTACGAGGATGATTTGAGAAGTGGTTGCTGCCTCATTGTCCAAATATGGAGTTCCTCCCACACGTACATAGTTGAGAATGTTCAGGATAATAATCTTTACCTTAGCCTGTATAAATGCTAGTGGTGTATCCGCTAATCCCTGAGAATGCTTTTCCCACTGAAGTTTCAAATATCTTTTACATACACGATACTTATTTTCTATATTAAGTTTTGTTTACTTTACGCATTGTTATCTTATACCAAAAACACCTTTTTACACAATACTTGCATTTTATCTTGTCACTTAGAACTTTACTTAGCATTTCTATTTTCAGTATTTATTTCAAGAATTCTTAGACTTCAGACTCCTACTCCATGTGGGATCGATATCTTTATTTCTAAACTAGCTACAACCGATATGTGTACTTGCAGTCATCACGGGCCATGACGTGGAGGCCGGACAGACATCCAACCAACCCAAAAACTTCTCCATGTGACCTGCCTTGACCTAAAACGCCCTACCAAACACGCTCTTACTCTCTTTGTCTTGCCAAGCTCCCCTGCCAACTCTTGTTCATTTTTTAGACATTATTGGTCAACTTGTGGGCAAGCAAAAGCTTAACCAAAACTTTGGTAGATCAATCATGAGCAAAACTTTGGTAGAGCAATCTTGAGCAAAACCAAGAACATAAGTCTTTGGTAGAGCAATCTTGAGTAAAGACCAAGCACATAAGTCTTGTTTGAAGTCAAAGATTTTAAAATTTGACTAATTTTATTGAAAAAATAAGCAACATATATCACATCAAATCCATATCATATATATGAAACTATATTTTATTACCTTTTTCTATAAAGTAGATCAAAAATTTAGTATTTGACTTAAAACAATAGGTAGAAGTAGACTTATTTATGGATATATGAAGTAAGATGGTAGATGGATCGTATAGGAAAGTTGAGGGATCCAAAAGGATAGTTTGTGAGTTGAGAGCGTGTGCAGCCTTGTAAAAAGCCTGACACTGGTGAAAAACAGGGCTCTAGTCCCTGGCTGTAACGGGCTTTAGTCCCGGTTTCACACCCGGGACAACCAATTTGGACTAGAGGCCCCTATCTCTAGTCCCTGGTTTGCTACAAATCGGTACTATAGGCCACCACATGATAGTATTGATCATCCTCTTCTTCTTCTTCACTATCTTCCATTATAACCCCTCTCTTTCCATGATTGGTCCAACAATTATAGTTGGGAATGAAATCGGACTTCAACGGATAGGTGTGAAGGATTTTTGAGTCAGATTAATCCTTCTGATTCTTACAGACACTACATAGAAAGAATACAAAATCATTATTCTTGTTTGCATCAGAGGAATTCATGCACGCCATTAATAAATTCGCAAGAATGTCGGTCAATACCGTACATCCATTCTCGGGCCATCTGCATTATTGTAAAATTATATAAAAAACCATTACACAACATCATGAATCAAGATAAGTGACCAATTTAATACAAATTATAATTTAAGCTTTTAGAGCCTTAAATTTGAATTTTGAAAATTTTACATGCACCAATTTTTGAATTGGACAAAACAATTAACATGAAAATTGTGGAGTTTTTAATTATTGATCTAGCCGCGAAAACCTCATTCCATTCTGAGCTCAAAAAGTACAGATAATTTTAGATGTGTAATTTTAGGCAAATTTTGATTACATAGAAAGAATACAAAACCATTATGCTTGTTCGCATCAGCCACACGGAGGAATTCATGCACGCCATTAATTAACTCGCAAGAGTGTCGGTCAATACCGTACATCCATTCTCGAGCCATCTGCATTATTGTAAAATTATATAAAAACCATTACACAACATCATGAATCAAGATTAGTGACCAATTCAATACAAATTATAATGTACGCTTTTAGAGCCTTAAATTTGAATTTTGAAAATTTTACATGCACCAATTTTTGAATTGGATAAAACAATTAACATGTGGAGTTTTTAATTATTGATCTAGCAGTGAAAACCTCATTCCATTCCGAGCTCTGAAACTCTAAAATTACACATTTAAATTTTCAGTAACTTTTTAACTAATCAACATTTGCCTAAAATTACACATCTAAAATTATTTGTACTTCTAAAGCATCAAACTCCTCTCTACTTCTAGAGCATTGAGCTAAAATAACAATGATATATGAAAGGATGAAGTTACTAACCTTTTAAAACCTTAGATTTAAGGGTTGCCACCAAATCTAGGAGAAAAAATGGGCATGAACTCAGCATACTTGGAGGAAAAATGGCCATGGGCTCAGCCACGGATGAAGCCGAATTATATAGAGAAACCAATAGTCCCAGTTGGTATTACGAACCGAGACTAGTGATTGACCTCTAGTCCCGGGTCGTGATACTAACCGAGACTATAGGCTCCAACATGTGGGGTTGGCTGGCGCGAGCCCTCTAGTCCCGGGCCATATCATGAACCGGGACTAAAGGTCTAGAATGACCCGGGATTAGAGCTTCCCCGGCCTCCTAGCCGTTGGAGCCTAGACGAACCGGGACTAGTGATCACACTAGTCCCGGCCCACCCGGGACTAGAGCAAGAATCTGCTCCGAACTGAAGCCCTTATTTCCACTAGTGCGAGTCTAAGAAGCCTTAGACCTATGTCTAAATGGTGGATAAGTTGATTCTAACAAAAAGATTACTTGAGGTGTGTCTAGTACTAGAGACAATGTATAGTAAAATAAAGAAATGAGAAAACATCATCTGAAACTGAGAAGAGAACAAAGGCTGAAAAAAAGAAAATGATACGTCCAACCCGGGGGATCATGCGCTCGCGTCCCCCGACTCCTCTGTTTGCCACGCGTCCAGGACGTGCGGGAGTTTCCGAGATAGAGTCCACCACCGAAATGTTATCTCTTCGACGATGATTTTTCTCGACTGGTTGTCTCCTCCATCTTCTCTCCATCGATCGCTGCTGTCAGACTGAGCCCCGTCGCTGGTAGGGTCCTCCTACACACACTAAATCTCCGCCGCATCCACTCTCTTGAGCGCCTCTACCACTCCCTATCACCGCCTCGCACGCCGCCGGCTCTCCTCGTCTTCGACGATTCAGCCACATGACCTCCGATGGCCATGGCTCCTGCAATCAATGTAGTGGTAGTTCTGGCCTATACCGCCACCGCCGGTTCCCCCGCGCTGCCATGGATCACACGTCGTTTGTTCCTTGTGCACGTAATTAGTTCCCCTCGCGCCGCTGCCAGTTCCCCTACTCGAGCGCCGCCATGTGCCCTGGGGACACTACAAATGCTGCTGAAGGCGCCGAGGAGGTCAGCAACGAGGGGCGCACTAAAGGCGTCAGTCCCATCAAGGCCACCCACCGTCTTTGCTGCTAGAAAAGAGACGCCAGCAAGGAGACTGATGTCTACGCACGCTTCTATTCTTGTAGACAGTGTTGGGACTCCAAGTGCAGAGGTTTATAGAACAGCAGCAAGGTTCCCTTAAGTGGATCACCCCAAGGTTTATCGAACTCAGGGAGGAAGAGGTCAAATATATACCTCTCAAGCAACCCTGCAATTAAGATACAAGAAGTCTCTTGTGTCCCCAACACACCCAATACACTTGTCAGGTGTATAGGCACACTAGTTCGGCGAAGAGATAGTGAAATACAAGTAATATGGATGATTATAAGTGATAATTGCAATCTGAAATAAAAATGGCAGCAAGCAAACATGTAGTAGGACTGTTTGTAAACGGTGTTTTAATGCTTAGAAAGAAGGCCTAGGGATCATACTTTCACTAGTGGACACTCTCAAAAATGATAACATAATTGAACACATAAATATCTTATCTTCACTATGCTACCCTGGACTACTCTCCGGTTAGATAACGAACACCAATTTACCATGTAGGGCTATAAAAGCACACCTTAAAGTTCGCATTCCCCATCTAGGTAACCCCACACTGTCACCTTGAGTGCTAGATGGTTCCAGACAAACACAACAATTTCATAGAGACATCCAACTCAAATTATAACTCATGATAAGTATTTCTGTAATCTTTAGCCTAAGAGCCACACACGGTGTGCACACCTTCACCATCACACACGTGGTACAAGGTGTCTCTGGAGATCACATAAATAAAATCACTTGAGTATCATAATAGACAAAGAGTAGCATCTAATTATTCAACTAGATTACAAAGCTCATGATCACAATAAGATCACACCATGGAGAGAGAGATGAACACATAGCTATCGGTAGAGCCCTTAGCCTCGGGGGAGAACTACTCCCTCCTCATCATGGGAGTCAGCAACGACGATGGAGATGGCAGTGGAGTCGATGGAGATGGCTCTGGGGCAATTCCCCATCCAGGCAGGGTGCCGGAACAAAGACTTCTGTCCCCCAAATCTCGTTCTCGGTGGCGGCGGCGCTGCGAAACTTCTCGTGGAATTCTGATATGGTGTTTAGGGTTTTTGACTCGAGGGGTTTATATAGGCAAAGAGGCGAGGTCGGTGGAGCTCTAGGGGCCCACACCCTAGGGCAGCGTGCCCCCACTAGACGTGCCTGTGCCAGGTGTGGTTTCCCTAGGGTGCGTCTTCCCCTCTCCTTTGGACTCTGTGTCGCGTCGGTAAAAATAGGAACTTCGGCTTTTGTTTTGTCCAATTCCGAGAATATTACTTTACTAGTTTTTCTGAAACCAAACACAGCAGAAAACATGAAACTAGCTCTGTGGCACTTGTTAACATGTTAGTTCCAAAAAATTCATAAAAATTCCACAAAGTGTAGACAAAAACATAAGATGATTGGTGCAAAACAATCATGGAGCATCAAAAATTATAGATACATTTGCAATGTATCAGCATCCCCAATCTTAACTCCTGCTCATTCTCGAGTAGGTAAGTGATAAAAGAATAATTATTGAGGTGACATGCGCCAACAAAACCTTGATCAAGGTATTGCAAAGCATTGATAGCTGGGATCAAAGTACTCTAAACATAAGCATGAAAGATATATTTCTGACAATAAGACATAACAACTATGTTGCAACATGAAAGGCAACACAGACAAAAGATCATGAATAATGCTTCAAAAGACATTTGTTTGTTTCACATATAGAAAACATAGCAAGAGTGGTATTCAGCTTGTCCTTCATGGAATAGCAAAACATAAATGCATAGGACACCTTCAAAGTTTATAAGGGTGACTAGATACAAATAATTTAAGAACAAGCAATACCATAATTATAAATCAATCAACAAGTTTTGGGACAATGCACATTTAACTCAGAATGACAACTATGCTCTCTTAGCTTGTGCATAAAGATAGAATATGGAGACTCAACAAAAATGTAAAAAAGAAAGGCCCTTCGCAGAGGGAAGTAGGGATTAAATGGTTTTATAAAGCTTCCAAAAATTATGGTACTTACTAGCTTTGAACTCTCATAAGCATCTTGAAGTGATTAAGGTTAAAGTGAGGGCAAATATGAGTTATATGCTTGACAAATCACAAGTTGAAAATCTCATGCCCCTTGAGTACGAGTACTGAGACCTCATGCTACTCAACTTTGGTCCCAGACAAGTTCTTGTCATTGTAAGTATATGTGTATCATAGAGAACCGCCAACGGGGTACCCCTTTCCCCATGACACATGAGCTATCCCATATCAAAATGAAAAAGCGCCAGACAATGATCATCTCAGTGATCCTTTTATTTACCATGAGCATAGTTTTTATTGAAGATGCTTCATAGAGTGCTCATTATGGTTATGCTGCAAGTTTCCACCATGATTAGGCATGGCTTAGGCTGGCTGCCCAGACGTTTCTCTAACGCATATACAAACTCCATGAACCTGCAAGATCCCATCTTATTTCACACCGACGGCATCCATAAACAAAAGAACATGATATCAACTGAATCGGAATAAGTGCAATCTTGAAAGCATGCCCCATGACAGCTTGGTTTTGCTAACTCCCAACTTACAATTTGCAAGCATATAAGCATCATAAGATAGTCACAATGGTTCAGGTTTATTAAGTGCAAGAAATAAAATGTGCCTTCAAGTTCGTGAGAGCTTTAATCACTAATTTTCACATAACAAAAATTTAATTTGGAAGATGGATAAATACATGAATATACTTGGAATGGTGTAACACACCATGCATAGGAGTTTATAGTGGACTATTTGGAATAACATGGTTTCTTGGGAGTTGGATGCACGAATAGAGCTCATACTCAGTACAGGTGGATGCTAGCAAAAGACTAGGAGCGATCAACTAAGAGAGCAATAATGGCCATAATCATGCAGAGCGACAAAACATTATTAATCAAAGCATAAAGTTATATCACAAGTCAAAAACTAAATTATCATAGAGGCTAAGGTGACTGGTTCATAGTCATAACATGGTGTGAGCATGTGCCAAGTCAACCCAAATAAAGCATCAAAGGAGAATACCACAATATTATGCTTTTGTATGCTGAAAACAATGCATGGTTCTTTCATGGCACATTAAGCAATCTCAATTTTTTGAAACAAGTCATGGTACAACAATAACCACTAAGCATATAGTCAAAGCAATATCTAACATGACATGATAAAGTCTAAGCCACAGTCAAAACAAGCTTCTTTTTGTACCACCATAAATATGAAACATTCTACTCTTTTCCAACACCAATCAACTTATTTGAAACAACTCACAAAGATAATAATCAATAAAAACCAGAGATCTTGTCTCACCTAACTACAAAGAAGAACTGAAAAGTTCTGAACAAAAAGAAGAAGAAAACTAAAACTAAACGTAGTGCTAGCAAAAGAGAACACTCACAAAATAATAATAGTGAAAACTAGAGTGTTCTAGGCAATGAAGAACGGGGTGTGACTTCTCCAAAAGAAGTGTGCTGGGATCCAACCAACTTATATCAGCAAACAAAGCAAAATAAAACCAAAAACAAAAACAAAAACTCTCTAAGAAAAACACATAGTGCATGAAGCAATAAAAATATATTGTCTTGAAAGAAGACCTGGGATTTTTGTTGATGAAGAAGGCATCCCCAAGCTTTGATGCTTGTACCTCTTGAATATTTCTTGGGGTGACACGGGTGGCATCCCCAAGCTTGAGCTTTTTTCCATACTTCATCTCATCACATCATTCTATCTCTATACTTGAAAACTTCCTTCATACAAAACTTCACACAATCTTCATTAGCAACATTAGTGTATGCAAGATAATAAACCTTTGGATTCAGTTTCAACTCAAGTAAAACATCCATTAAAACATAAGCTACTATAGAAACTCCTTTTAAAATCTCAAGTGATCAAAAGAACTAAAAAAGAAATCGATTAAGAGGCAAATGCAAATAATGGCGGGAATCTGTCAAAACAGACCTGCAGGTAAAGACCGATTTTTTCAAAAATCTTCTGTTGCTCAAATTGAAAAGTGCAAAACTAACGGAAGTTATATAATAACCTGGGTCATGCGCAAAACAAATTTCATATCAATACAATGTTCTGGGATTTTTCACAATTTTTTACAGCGAAGCACGGAAATTTGTTCCATGACAACAACTTCCCCAAATCTTAAATTCCTATTAGAGGATACTCTTGGCACAAAAACGAAATAAAAAGGATAAGGAGAGGTTTCTACAGAGGTAACGTATCTATAATTTTTGATGTTCCATGCTTGTTTAGTATCTACTTTGCTTTGCTTTGTCTACACTTTGAGGTATTTTTATATGTTTTCTGGGACTAACCTATTAACAAGATGCCACAATGCTAGTTTCCTGTTTTCTGTTGTATTTGGTTCCAGAAAAGTCAGAAAATGAATATTGTCGGAATTGGATGGGACAAAATCCAAAGTCAATATTTTACCGTGGGGAACACGGAGCCAGAAGACGAGACGGAGAAGGGTCTCGAGGGGGGCACACCACAGCGGGCTAGCCTTGCACAGGGTCTTGACCATGTCGCACCCCTCGGCCTCCCTCTTCGCCTATAAGAAGGCCCCGATACCTAAACACTAAGTACCCAATCAATCTTCCACGAAACAGTCCGTAGCCGCCGCCACCATCGTCCCTAGATTGGGGGGATCTGAAGATCTTCCCGGCACCCTGCCAGAGGGGAGAGATCATCCTAGAGGCCTTCTTCATCACCATGCCAGCCTCCGGTATGATGTATGAGTAGTTCCACCTTGGACTACGGGTCCATGTAGTAGCTAGATATTTGTTTCTCCTCCCTTGTGCTCCCATGTTTAGGTCTTGTGAGCTCCGTTCATGATCAAGATCATCTATTTGTAATCATGCATGTTGTGTTTGCAAATATCCGATGGATATTGAGATTACTATGTCAGATTGGTTAATGATTCTATCTTATTGATTCTATCATGTCTGTGTTGTTTGAGATCTTGCATGTTCTCCATTTCTAGTAGCTATCTTGGCCAAGTAGATGCTAGTGACTCCAAGAGGGAGTATTTATGCTCGATATTGGGTTCATGCCTCTATTTAATCTGGGGAAGTGACAGAAATATCTAAGGTTCTAGATGTTTTGTTGCTACTAGGGAGAAAACAACAATCTCTTGTTCATGGAACAATTGTATTGTTTACTTTACACACCTTGCTTAAAGCAGTTATCCGTTGCTTGTAACTTAATACTGGAGGGGGTTCAGATGATAACCTGAAAGTGGATTACTAGTCATAGATGCAGTTGGATGGCGGTCTATGTATATTTATGTAGTGCCCAATCAAATCTCATAGGATCATGAATGTCTAGTATTGCATTGTTATGCCTTGCTCTGTCCCGTCAATTGCCCCACTGTAATTTGTTTACCCAGCATGTTATGTTGTTTATCTTAAGGAGAACACCTCGAGTGAACTATGGACCCCGGTCCAATCTTTACCATTGATACATCTTCCAATATTACTGTTACTTTTTGCAAGCCACCATTACCTTCCACACCATATGGTTAATCCTTTGTTTTTAGCAAACCGGTGAGATTGACAACCTCACTGTTCGTTGGGGCAAAGTCTTGAGTTTGTGTTGTGCAGGTTTCCAAGTTGCTAGCAACACCTTTGGGTCGTTTCCTTCCTCCTACTGGTTCAATAACCATGGTTTCTACTGAGGGAAAACTTGATGTTGTGCTCATCATACCTTCCTCTTGGGGTTTCCAACGAAGATCTAAAGTGATCTGAGCTATACATCATAAGGTAACAACTTCCAAGGCTCAAATAAACAAAAATAAACTAAAAGCAAAAATATAATGGGTTGTATCCCAAAAGCTCTTTCTTTATATCCATTAAGATAGACATGATAATTTTTATGACGCTCTCATATGTATAAATTGAACATATAAGAATGCATCAAGAAGAAAATATCCAACACATTTAAGTCTAACCCACTTCCTATGCAAAGGGATTTTGTAAGAAAACAAATTATTGAAGCAAGAGGCTATTAGCATAGGAAGGCAAAACAAGTGCAACATCAAAACTTTCAACATAAAGAGGGGAAACTTAATATTATTGATATGCATAAAACCATGTTTCCCTCTCTCATAATAACTTTCAGTAGCATCATGAATAAAATTAACAATATAACTATCACATAAAACATTCTTATAATGAGACACATGCATAAAATAATTATTACTCTCCATATAAGCATAGTCATTCTTATTAATCATAGTGGGAGCAAATTCAACAAAATAGCTATCATTATTATTCTGATCACCACAGTCATCAAATATAGGAGGCATATTTTAATCATAATTATTTTTCTCCTCAAAAGTAGGTGGACTGAAAATATCATATTCATCATTGTAATCATCATACATTGGAGGTATAGTATCATCATAACAAATTTTCTCCTCTAAAGCTGGGGAAGTAAAAAGATCATAAAAACTAGCTTCCCCATTCTTAGACTTTTCCGTACCATTAGAAATAATGGTGTTCAAAGAATTCATAATAATAACATTGCTATTAGCGTGCAAATAAAGTTCCATAGGTTTTCTAATTTTCTTTTCAAACACTTCATGTCCTAACTCAAGATAAATACTATAAATCTCTCTCATTTTGTTGTTGTTTTCCATTAATCCTAACTAGTGAAAATAAAAACAATAAACAAAAAGATATAATTGTAGAATCTAAAAGAAATAACTTCGAGCAATCACACACCAGCAAGTGTATGAGAAGATATCTTAGTAGCTAGAGGACGTAAGTACCGTTTACCTTACCTCCCCAGCAACGACGCCAGAAAAGAGCTTGATGTCTACACACGCTTCTATTCTTGTATACAGTGTTGGGCCTCCAAGTGCAGAGGTTTGTAGAACAACAACAAGTTTCCCTTAAGTGGATCACCCAAGGTTTATCGAACTCAGGGAGGAATAGGTCAAAGATATCCCTCTCAAGCAACCCTGCAATTAACATACAAGAAGTCTCTTGTGTCCCCAACACACCCAATACACTTGTCAGGTGTATAGGTACACTAGTTCAACGAAGATATAGTGAAATACAAGTAATATGGATGATTATAAGTGGTAATTGCAACTGAAATAAAAATGGTAGAAAGCAAACATGTAGCAGGACTGGTTGTAAACAGTGTTTTAATGCTTAGAAACAAGGCCTAGGGATCATACTTTCACTAATGGACACTCTCAACAATGATAACATAATTGAACACATAAATATCTTCTCTTCACTATGCTACCCTGAACTACTCTCCGGTTGGATAACGAACACCAATTCACCGCGTAGGGCTATAAAAGCACACCCTAAAGTTCGTATTCCCAATCTAGGTAACCCCACACTGTCATCTTGAGCGCTAGATGGTTCCAGCAAACACCACAATTTCATAGAGACATCCAACTCAAATTATAACTCATGGTAAGTATTTCTGTAATCTTTAGCCTAAGAGCCACACACGGTGCGCACACTGTCACCTTCACACATGTGGGACAAGGTGTCTCTGAAGATCACATTAATAAAAGCACTTGAGTAGCATAATAGACAAAGAGTAGTGATAAAGGGGTTAACCTCTTGGGTGGACCGATCTTCACGGATCTCATGGTCAAATCTATGAGAAAGTGAGGGGAAAGGGAGAAGGTAGCGGAAGCGAACACACACCTCGCGAAGAACACGATGAACACACGCATAACTCACATGATACAAGGCCGATTGCTCCCGAATGGGGGCCACCAGTCCGATAGAATCCTCGCAAGGAAAGATTGGTCAACGTGCTCCCTCAAATCCACATCGGAGAGGGAAGAACACCTTGGGGAGGGTCTTGACAACTTGGAGACAAGACACTGAACTCCAAGGCCTTGTTCAACGATGGATGCGTGATGCAAAGTCCAATCGAGGTTGGTGACGATAGTTGGTCCCCTTGGTAAAGGGGATGAGGCAAAACTAGAGATTCCACAATGGGGGTTGTCTTTAGTATATCATCTATGCCTAAGGGATACATGTGTTGGGGATATGCTATATGGGTATCCTCATAGCATGTCTCCTATCCGGATAACCCGGGTGGCCCACAGTTTGTAGCATGGCCCATGGCCTGCTGGGCAACCCAGTTAGATGGATCGAGAAGGGAGGCCCATGCCGGATAAAGGAAGGCTACGGTTGGAGTCACCGACGTACCCGGAGCCTTGGAGTACAAGATACACAAGACTAGTAATAGACGGTGTAGGACTCTATAACCTGTCCGGCTAGGACTTTTCTCTGTAACCCTAGGACCTGGCGACTATATAAGTCGGACCTATGGGAGCCTTTAGGGCACGTTCATAGACAAATTCAGACAATATCGCACAGCGAACCAATCCATGTAACTTGGCGTATTGCCCTTATAGTGATTTATAGCAGGAGTAGGATTCTGCCACCGTCGTGGGATCTGAACCTGGGTAAGCTGTGTTACCTCGTATCCGTCAACCGTCCGCCTTCCCCCACGTCTCTAAAACACGCACTGTGAGGACCCCTCCATGGCATACTCGTCGGCAATACCACGACAGTTGGCGCCCATCGTGGGGCGAGAGGCGCTTCAGGCTCTTCAGCGGGCGAGAACCAAGATCTTCGCAGGAATCGGCAAAACCGTGGCCATAGATCGCGTTCTCTTCTCCGGCAACGTTCCGATCGTCCCTCCCAACGAGTTTTGGATCCCGGCGAAGACGAACCGTACGTGGTGCTCGATCGTTCCTATTAGAGACATCCACCTCTTCATTGGCGAAACCGACTCGGGCACTAGTTCCCTGGGAGTCGGAGGAGCATCAAGACCCGCACGGACCGCCTACGGGCAGGATACATTCACGGAAGGATCGATGTCGGATCTTTCTTTGGAGTTTGCCAACAAAGATCGGAAAATTTCAAGGCCCACCAAACCGCCCCTGTGTAGGATATAAAGGTGGAAGATCGCTGCAAGTCCGCCAGCTTCGCCCGTGCGTCTGGACAGCAGAGATCCAAGTTCGTCGGCGTGGTTACCATCTTCGATCTGGCGCGTTGCGTTCAGAGAGAGGGCGAAAACTCCCGCGATTACCTGGCCAGGTGGCTCCGCATACGGGCCGATCTGGCCCACTACCCCAATGATGATGCTATGTACCACTTTGTGGAAGGACTGGACCATGGCACGCTTCTCCAATATTCTCTAAGACAGCAACAGGCGTCAGGACGCCTTACCTTCGAAGGCATGGTGAACACCGTCAACAACTACACGGAAGCCGAAGCGGTAGCCCAGACAGCGCTTGCGCTCATTGACGGAGCCCATCCGATTCAGCCACCGCCACCACTGCCTCCGGCCGCCATCGTCAGAGCTGCGCCGCCACCTCCAGTCATCGTCGCTGCTGTTGCACCTCCACCGCCCGTCATCGAGGAAGTCCTGGCACCCTCCGACTCTGTTATTGACGCGCTTTATGCTGACTTCAGTGCAGATTCAGAGGAGATAGATTTCATTCCAGAGGAACTAGACTCCGCCATGCAGGAGATGGAGGAGGAGTACACGCGTGACGAGCAAGCCAACAATGTCGCCGCGTCTCGAGAGGTGTTCGTCACCATTGGGACGATGATGGATGAAGATCAACCCGGACGAGCTTCGCCTACAACGCTAGAAAAGGGGAAGGGGCCACTTATTGCTGCTGACGATGATCGCGCAAAGGTCATGCCTCCTCCGCCTAACCCAGTGCAACAGCCGCAGGAACTCAACACCGGCCCGAGCAACAACAACATCGCGAACTTGCCGCCTCCGGCATCTACATCTGCTGCCGCACAATTTACTCCAGCTGATAGAGTGATGTACAGCAATCTCCTCGTTGAGCCAGCCGTAGTAGCTCATATCCGAACGTGACTTAGCAGCGAGAAGCGCCGCAGATTTGGAGGAAGCGCAGGCCATCGCGGAGCAAGGCGCTAAGCTAGATCGAGATCTGGTCAATGCGCAGAAGTCCATAGAGAAAGCTAGAGCAATGGAGGCCGAGTACAAGACTCTGCTGCAACAGCAGAAGGCCAAGAAATCTCCGGCTCGCATCATCAATGATCCTAGTGTACGACGAAACCTAGGATGGGCTCCCTCGAAGCCGGCACAGGCCAAGCCATACATTGACAGTGAGGGAAAACAGGTGATGCCCACCCCACTCCTTAACCTCGCCGTCGCCAAGACCCTTCAGGAGCAGGATAGATCGCCTGAGGCAGTGGAACAGGTCTACGACCTAGTGGCCAAGGCGTGAAGCAGCAGGTAAATGCCACCTCTCAGAGGCTTGAGTCCGACCCAGCTCTTTGCCAGTCTAGCCAGTATAAGCCGCCAAGGGATCGATCTCCTCTTGATGTCGGGTCCCAAACGGGTTCATCAGAACAAAGACGGAGGGATGCGCGCAACAGGAAGGATACTATTCCCATATCCTCCGATCACGGAGAAAAGGCCCGACCTCGTCGCCCATCGCCACTGCCCCGATCCCCCCGACATCGCGAAAGTCCCAAGGCTCACCATCATACGGATATGCCCCCACCAAAGCAGTGCGGCATCGTCATCCGCGACAACACGGAGCAGACCCGTCATGACAGAGAGCACAACCAAGGACACAAGAGCAGGTCACGCCATGACCCTCCGCGTCCAGGCAAACCGTGACAGGTGAGGCGTCGCGAGGTAACAAGAAGGCTAACCCACCGCCACCTCGCCTCCATCACCACCAAGCAGTCACCATGGCGGAGGAGGCCCGCGTCGTTCACGCAGCCCATCCCCTGTTGACAAGAAGAAGAAGAACCCGGAGCCATACGATGCACGTTCGTGGATCGATAAGATCCACGAGGCCCGAGAAGGACCATACCTGGGACCACGTTGCTTTGGACCTGCAATGCGGTCCGCAACTTACCCTAAAGGTTTCCGGATTGACAAGACCATCAAGCCCTATGACGGCACCGCCAAGCTAGCCACATGGTTGCAGGACTACGGCAACGCGGTGGAGATTGCCGGAGGCAACCCCAATGTTGCCGTCAAGTACCTCCCGTTAATGTTGGCGGGCACGACCCGTCAATGGATCGACGACTTGCCGGATAAATCCATCTGCAATTGGTTGGACATGAAAGAAGCGTTCACCAAGAACTTTGAGGGTACATACAAGCCTCCCTGCACTGTTGGCGATCTACAGCGGTGCGTGCAAGAGAAAGACGAGACATCTCGCGCCTACCTCTCGCGATGGCTGGACATGAAGAATTCCTGCGTAGGAGTGCATGCTCAGACCGCCATGGCTGCCTTCATCGATGGGTTGGAAAGGGGCACGTTGCTCCGACATAAGTTGAAGCGCTTGCAGGACAATCACCAGCTTGACTTGAACCAGATGATTCAATTGGCTAGTGAGTTCGTAGATGCCGACGATGATGCTCGCGGCTCTCTGCCGGCAACAGCCGTTCCAACTCAGGCTCGGAGGAACAACAGTACAAAGCGGAAAACCGCTATATAAGAAAAGCAATCTACCGACATGGTCGCTTTGACTTTTGCAGGACGAGGTGATGGAGGACAACGTGGCCAAGGAAGGGGAGCTTGTCATGGGCAGCAACGATGAAGCGAAACTACCTCGGTGCCGCTCCGCGTTCCCCAAACCTACGAGGAGTACCACGATATGCCGTGCCTAGTACACCTCGACGTGAACGGCAAGGCCACACATACCAATCGACACTTCAAGTTCGTCAACGACCTCAAGGAAGACCCGGAGTCTAGCTACAAGTGAAGCCGGAAGAACAGACCGCGAGGCAAGGGCAAGGGGAAGAAGGAGAAAGAGTCCAAGGATTCAAGTGACATGGATGAGGACGTTGACCCCAAGAACGCCGCCAAGAGAGACGACAAGGGCAAGAACCCCTTCGCGAATAAGGCACCAGTCTACCACACTTTCCTTGGCACCCCCACCGTCCAACAATAGAAGACCTCTATGAGGATCCTGATGGCCACTCTACCCCCAGTTCCCCAGTACCTGCGCTGGTCGGAGGTTCCAATTACTTGGGACAGGACGGACCACCCAGACCTTGTTCCTACGGAAAACCAATATGCCATGGTCATCAACCCCTTGATTGACGGCGTGGAGTTCACCAAGTGTATGGTGGATAGTGGAAGTAGCATCAACATCATGTACCTAGATACACTGCAGAAGATGAACTTGATGGAGGCAAACCTAAGGCGGACCAACACCATCTTCCACGGCATAGTTCCTGGTCAGGAGGCTCGGTCCCTTGGGTGCATTACACTTCAG
Source organism: Avena longiglumis (assembly GCA_030063025.1). Classification (NCBI taxonomy): domain Eukaryota; kingdom Viridiplantae; phylum Streptophyta; class Magnoliopsida; order Poales; family Poaceae; genus Avena; species Avena longiglumis. The sequence goes on from CP125976.1 coordinate 485,221,776, forward strand.
GTTGCCTTTGGCGATGTTAACAATTACCGCCAAGAGCGCATGACCTTTGAGGTGGTCCCCTTCAAGAGCGTGTACCACGTCATATTCGGCCGCGACATATTCCACACATTCATGGCCAAGCCATGCTTCGTCTATAACAAACTCAAGATACCCGGACCAAACGGTGTCATCATCGTATCCGGAAGCTTTACCAAGGCAAGGGATTGCGAGACTAACGAAGCAGCCTTCGCGGAAGCTGTCCTCTATAGCGAAGAATTCAAAGAGATCCAGAGCAAGGTCGTTGACTCAGAGATGCCCGTGTCGAAGAAGCAGATCTCTGAATCCGCTCCTGCGTTCAAGTCCACCACCGAGACCAAGCCGATGGAACTTGTGGTAGGCGATGCCTCCAAGGTCACCGCCATTGGGACGAACCTAGATCCCAAATAGGAAAGCACGCTCATCGAGTTCGTCCGTGAGAATAGGTACATCTTTGCCTGGCAACCTGCCGACATGAAAGGTGTATCTAGGGAACTTGCCGAGCACAACTTAAACATTGATCCAAAATCTAAACCAGTGAAACAACCTCTACGATGCTTTGGACATGAGAAGAGACGCGCCATTGGCAAAGAGATAGCTAGGTTACTTAAGGCTAGATTTATCCGAGAAGTCCTTCACACCCAATGGGTGGCCAATCCTGTACTTCTCCCCAAAAAGAGAACCACTGAATTAAGAATGTGCGTTGATTACACTAGCTTGAACGAAGCATGTCTCAAAGATCCGTTTGCTTTGCCTCGCATTGACCAAGTCATTGACTCGACGGCTGGCTCAGAACTTTTGTGTTTTCTCGAAGCATACTCAGGATACCACCAGATCAAGATGAGGAAGTCGGACCAATTGGCCACTTCGTTCACTACCCCATACGACACGTTTTGCTATGTTATGATGCCCTTTGGGCTAAAAAACACAGGTGCTACGTACCCGCGGACAATGCAACGTTGCCTTCACGACGAAATTGGTCGGAACGTTCACGCCTACGTGGACGATATCGCGGTGATGTCTAAAAAGTCAAATGACTTAATCTCTGACTTGAAAGAAACCTTTGATAACCTCCGGAAATACAACATGATGCTTAACCCTAAGAAGTGCATCTTCGGGGTTCCATCCGGAAAATTGTTGGGTTTCATCGTTTCCCAGCGTAGAATCGAGGTCAACCCGAAGAAAATCAAGGACATCTTAAACATAAACCATTGGACATGCCTAAAGGACATTCAACGACTAACAGGTTGTGTTGCAGCAGTTAGTCGGTTCATCAGCCGACTTGGAGAGAAGGCTCTACCGCTGTACAAGTTGCTGAAGAAGGCGGACAAATTCACGTGGACAGACAAAGTAGATGCATCATTGAAGCAGCTCAAGGAGATTCTTTCCTTAGCGCCCATCCTTGCAGCGCCCGAGCCTGGCGAGCCCCTGTTAATCTACATGGCGGCAACCAACCGGGTAATCAACATCGTCGTCGTGGTAGAGCGGAATGAACAAGGCTATGAGGCTGAGCACAGAGTTCAACGACCAGTTTACTATGTGAGAGAGGTCTTTACGGAGTCCAATCAGCGTTACCCGCACTACGAGAAGATAGCTTATGGAGTATTCCTTGCTTCTTGGAAGATGAGGCACTACTTTCAGGAGCACCCAATCACAGTGGTGAGCTAGACTCCACTGTCCGACATTATCAACAACATCGACGCTACGGGAAGGGTCGCGAAGTGGGGCATTGAACTTGCTGCCTTCGAGATCACTTACAAGAGACGCGATGCTATCAAGTCACAAGACTTGGCGGATTTTGTTGCAGATTGGATGGAGATGCCAGATGCTACTCCGTTGCCGGAACCAGAGTACTGGGTGATGCACTTTGATGGATCAAAGCTGCTCAACGGCTCGGGGGCTGGTGTATTACTGATCACCAAGGAGATAAGCTACACTACGTTCTGCAGATCCACTTCGAGGCTACAAACAACATGGCGGAGTATGAAGCACTCATTCACGGACTACGTGTAGCCAAGGATATTGGCATCAAGCACATAGTTAGCTGTGGATATTCTGACTTGGTTGCCCAGCAGGTGGTTGACACCTGGAATGCGCGGAACCCTATGATGGCGACATATCGAGACGAAGTGGACGAGATAACCAAGAGCTTCTTGGGATACGAAGTCAAGTATGTACCTAGGGAAAAAAACGAGGCGGCTGATCTGCTATCTAAACTTGGATCAGGGCGCAAGTGAATTCCTCCAGGAGTTTTCCTAGAGCATCTGCGCACACCATCCGTGAAGGGAGCCGACATCGACAACCCGGATAGAGCTGACTCTTTCGTCAACGTGGTGACCAAGGTCCCTCCGGCTTGGACAAAACCGTTCATGGAATATCTCGAACACGGAACTTTGCCCGACGACAAAGTTGAAAGACGGCAAATAGTACGACGAGCAAAGGGTTATACCATAATCAATGGACAACTCTACAAAAGGAGCACTACTGGTGTATACCTAAAGTGTGTTTCCCAGCTAGAAGGTATGGAAATCCTACGCGAAATCCATCTCGGAGACTGCGGGCATCACGCCTCTCCTCGATCGTTGGTCGCGAAATTCTTCTGGCAAGGATTCTACTGGCTGACCGCGAAGGCGGACGCCGACAAGCTGGTTGATACATGCATGCGATGCCAGTATTATGCCCGACAACCACATGTTCCTGCTGAAGAATTGCGAACAATACCAATAACATGGCCGTTTACAGTCTGGGGGATAGACATGGTAGGACCGTTACAGAAAGCACCATGTGGGTTTACGCACCTGCTAGTAGCAGTTGATAAATTCACTAAATGGATAGAAGATAAACCCATTAGAAAGCTTGATGGGGCAACTGCCCTCAGGTTTGTCCGGGATCTAGTGGTGAGATTTGGTCTCCCACATAGCATTATCACCGACAACGGCAGCAATTTCTCACTCGGAGAAGTGGAGGCTTATTGTTGGGAGAAAGGCATCCGACTTGACCTTGCATATGTGGCACACCCACAATCCAATGGTCAGGTTGAGCGGGCCAATGGATTAATTCTGCAGGGAATCAAGCCACGTCTTGAGGCACCGCTACATAAGCTGGAGCACAGGTGGAAGAATTGCCATATGTGCTATGGAGTTCTGAACTACACCCAGCAGATCCACCGGCTACACCTTACTTCATGGTATATGGGCGAAGCCATCCTTGAGCATCCTTCATGATGCACCAAGAGTTGCCGCTCTGACGAAGATGATTTGAAGAATCCAGACGCCTGGATGTGGACCTTCTCGAGGAAGAGCGTGTTTTGGCATGCCAAAGATCCGCTATCTACCAGCAGAAGCTACGCAGCTACCATAGTCACCACGTTCGGCATCGCTCGTTTAAAGAGGGGGATCTGGTGCTCCGACTTAAGCAGAAGAAGTCACACAAATTATCCCCGCCATGGGAAGGACCATTCATCATAAGCAAGGCTCTACTCAATGGGTCTTACTACCTCGTTGACAATCGTGAACTGAAGGATAGACCTAGCGAGGATCATAAGCGTAAGCGACGTGACCCGGATGATGACTACCCAGAGCTTGATCGGCCATGGGACATAGCACAACTACGTCCTTTTTACACTTAGCATTTTTTATCTAATTGTGTACCTCTTATATGATCAATGAAATAAAGCTCTCTGGTTCACTCATATTTCTGAGTCTTTTACCTCCTTTAGTGTTCATTTTTGGATCATGTAAAACCTTTATGCACAAGTTTTGCGATTGCACTTATGAAAATTCCGCCTACGGGTGTTAGCTTAAGTTTTCTGGTCTACACGTTCTTTGTCATTTTTATGTGGATTATGGAGTAGTGACTTTCGATACTTATTGTCGGTGCTTAGGTTATTGACGGTGCCATTGGGCATCATCACCTAAGCGCATGGTTCCGACAAGAACCAAAGTAATGGATAAGCCAACACTTGCTTAAACAATATATACATGCTGGAAACTAGTTCTTAAGTAGCAGGACATACAACATTGTTTTCCGCCTTAAGTTACATAAATAAGTTTTTTCCGCATACGCACCAAAGGTGAAACAAATATTACAAAGTTGTTCTTCATTCCTTTGGCGCAGGTGACTTGGAAGCAGCATCATCACCAGTAGGAGAACCACCCTCGAAGTCGGCGATATGAAGAGACTCAGAGGAGCTTTGGTTGCCGCTATCGATGGTGTTCATCGGCACGAAGATGTTGACGTCTACCAACTCGGCTACTATGGTGTCAGAGACCGCGAGCAACGACAAGATGGATTTGTGGTTAATCTCTTTGCCATCATCGTCTACGTCGGGAATGCCAGAGGTCACCGTGTCTATGTCGGCATCTTCGTAGTGTGCCTTCACCATTGACAGTGCCATCCTTGCACCAGCCCGTGCACATGAAGATTTCCAGCTTGTGATACGCTCGGGGGCTCTGCGCAGAATCTCTGAGTACTTCGCCATAGAGTCCGACGCCTTGATATTAATTTGGATGGGCTTGGCGATCTCTTTGGCTTGCGTGATGGCGGTGTTGATAAAGTTGCCGGCAAGAACCATGCATTCCTTGGCTGGAGGAGGTGACCGGGTTAAACCCATAGGAGATGCAAATTCCGACAAGGAGCGCATGAGTTCAAAAAATTCAGAGTATCTAGACTACAGAAATCCAAGACGGAGAAAACTTCGAAGATCTTCGGCCTCAAATGACGGAGGTGTCGCCAAGGATTCTTTCTCTTGTTGGAGGAGTATATACGCCTCACTATGGCGTTGATTCTGCTCATCGGCGGCTTTCTTCTGATCTCTTAAGATCGAGATCTCCTTCTTCAAGCAATTGATCTCCTCGGTGGTGGAGTCCTGCAGGACCTTCATTGACTCCTCAAGCATTTTCAGCATGTCCTTCCTCTCCTGCTTAAGAATTTTGTTCTCAATATCCAGCTCTTGGATGTGCTTGGATTGCTCGACGATATTCTTGGCCTTGGCAATTTTCTCTACAAGTCGGAGAAAGCAAAGTACACAGGGAGTACTCAGAGAATATGGGAACAAAACCAAGTCGGAATGCAAAAAAGAAAACAAACGCTTGCTCTTGGTGATCTGTTCCTTCAAGAAGGCAGTATTACCCTTTTCAGCTTCCAAGTCTGCGCGCATCTTCTGGTACTTGTCGTTGGCCATGCCCCTCCGAGCATTCTCGTTCTGTGGAAAAAAGGAAAAAAAGTTAAACGTTGTTTGGTCTGCTTGGAACATCTAGTTGGAAATTTTCCACCTAGACGCTCGGGGGCTACAGCGAGAGTTTTTGACTTAGCAATATGCTTAGCTTTTCTTTAAGCATCTAGTCAGAACTAATTCAATTTTCGATTAGAAGCTTGGGGGCTACAGTGTAAAGTTTTTAACTTGGATATATGCTTAGATTTTCTTTAAGCATCTAGTCGAAACTAATTCAGTTACAACTAGAGGCTTGGGGGCTACAGTATTGAAATTTATAAACACTGCGTATGCTACTCTTAAAGCATCTAGTCGGAATTATTCATTCCACCTATATGCTTGGGGGGCTACAGTGAGAAGTTTTCTAGCTTAGTCACTCTTAGAGCATCTATACGCAAAGACCTATGGTTTTTCGTCTACATCCTCGGGGGCTACAGTGGGATACTCATATGAAATGCAAAAGGCAAATAAAACTTACAAGTGCAATGATCTTGAGGTTTGTAACACTCTGGGCCATCAGCTTGCCAAAGGATTCGCTGTTTCCTTGAAAGATCTCTGCTTGTCGGAGGAGCTCCTCTAGACCGCACGTTTGAGATGTCGGTGCCACACCAGGGACCAGAGCAGTGCTACCCGTTGTAAGTACCGGATAGACTATCTTTGGATAGTCTATGGTTTTCTTGGGCGCGGGGGCGCCGCCTACGACAGAAGTACCTTCTTCCACCACCGCCTTACCGCCACCGATGGCATCCTTAGCCGGAGCTTCAGCCATTTGGTGGGCGGCACTCTCCTGCGTCGCCTGCTCGCCGACAACAGCGACCTCAGTAGAGCCACCTGAGTCCACTTACATGGCAGAAGGGCCATATGCCTCCTTAGCTTGTGAGCTTGTCGGGGCAGACGAAGGCTTGACGGAGGGAGTGGCAGGGGCGATGGTGGGATATGCGTCGCGATGCAGCATGTCCTTAATGGTTCTATAAGCCCCCAATGATTGGGAGGTCTTCTTCAAGATGGTCGTGGCTTTCTTCCTGAAACGTGCAAAATGCATAAGTACAGGAGCAAGACAGATAAATAGACAATGTCGGAGAGAAAGAAGCTTACACAAGTGGGGGTGCTTTGGCAAAGGGGATCCCAGTAACTTTTCTCTTCTCCACCTCCAGGGCGGCGGTAGTCTTCTTGGAGGCTCCACCCTCCGTATTATTCTTCTTGCCTCCTTCGGCAGCGTTAGAGGTGGAGCTCTTCCACTTTCGCGCCAATGGAGCATCGTCATCGGACACGACCATGACTTCCTTCATCTTCCGATCATAGATTTGGGCAGCCAGACTGTCCTCCTCTAGATCGCTAAGCTGTTAAGTGATAATTCACCGTGTTAGATGAGATGACATTTGCAAGACGGAAGAACTGCAGTATATTTCATACACGGAAAATAAATAACTACCTTTGGGCACTTTCCATCTACGATCATGTCGTAGGTGATGGTGAAGCCATGCTTCTTGTCCTTCACCTTGACGATGTCCTTGAGGCAGAGCTTGACGGAGTCACTCGAGAAGTTGTCCACGGAGATGCGAAGGCTATCCCTTGTATCGCTGGTATACTCGTGCATGATCTTCGCGCGGTGCTGCAAAGGTTGGATTCGCCTGATGAACCAGCACATGGCTAGGTCCAAGCCGGTCAAACCCGTCTCTACGAACCATTCTATCTGCCTTATGGCACGGGAAGCATCGAGGTCGGATGGAAGGGAGGCCTGGGATCTCCATGACAAGGCTTCAGCGGCGGCTCCGTCGACAAAGTCCGGGTACGTTACTTCTCGGCCAGCCAGAGGGATATGTGGGCCGTAGAAGTAAGTACGCTGCCAGTTTTTGTAGGAATCGTGACCGACGATGTCGGGGAACCGCCGGCCAGGACGGATCTTGAAGCTTATGGTGCCGCAATTCCTAAGTTCTTCGTTACTAGATCTGGCTTCACGCTTGACGGTGAAGAAGTACACGAAGAGATCTAGCCTAGGCTTTATCCCTAAGTAACCCTCGCAGAGCATCGCGTAGTTGCTAAGCACTAAGATACTGTTGGGAGAAAGGTTTTGGGGCTGGACTCTATAGTGGTTCAAGATGGAAAGGAAGAAGTTGGAGATGGGAAAGGAGACGCCACGTACTAGTTGGGCTTTGAGGTACACTTTTTCTCCGGCTTGGGGAGAAGGTGTCACCTCGCTGGGCGGCGCTGCCCGCCAGGCGAGCCCCTCCGTCGCAGGGAGGTAGCTCTCGGCTATCAGCTCCTGGATATCACGATTCATGATGTCTGAGCCGCGCTAGTCACCCTTGTGAGAATCGAGCTCCTCCTCCAACGGCTCCAGCGCCGCTGGATTATGGTTGCCGCTGGTGGACTCAACCACCTCCGAGACGGGGATGACCAAGCCCTCTGGGGGCACGACGACAGAGCTCGCCGGCTTCTCCGCGGCTTCGCTCGATGCCGCCATGGAAGTGGAAGTGCTGCTGCTAGCCATGGAGTGAGTTTGGTGGCGACTGGTGCAGATGGGGCTAGGGTTTTTCGCGAGTTTGCGCAGAGAGCTCGAGGAGGCACGCGCTAGAGGAAGAAGATGATGCGAGGAGAGAATGAGGTGAAAAGTAAAAAGTTCCATCATAGTTACTATTTATCATATCTAGTATCAAGATTCGTGCAGCTTAATCAGACGGTTGCCGTGTAAACGACATGTTCGTGAACGAGCACGAAAATTTCGCCACGTCTCCAACCGTCGCTGCCAACGGTTCATATCACTCGCGCGATAAAATCGGACATGATTGCGTTCTCTGCATGTGTGAGTTACGAGGCGTCGCTGACCTACGCCTACATCGCCCTAGCTGACATAGGGAGATGAGCCGTCACATCGGAAGATTCCGGCATGGACGGATCCAGTCCGGCTACGGAAGAGTACGATGGAAGATTTAGCATTTCTCCGACTTACGTGTTGAACAAGGAGAAAACCTTGAAGGGTTCTTTGGGAGGACTACAAGATATTGCTTGAAGATTTGCCGACATCCATCTAGACGGAGCATTCCAAATGAAGAGGCAAGACGGCGCAAGATCTCGGAGTTCTCCGGGGGCTACTGTTGGGGATATGCTATATGGGTATCCTCATAGCATGTCTCCTATCCGGATAACCCGTGTGGCCCACAGTTGTTAGCATGGCCCATGGCTTGCTGGGCGGCCCAGTTAGATGGATCCAGAAGGGAGGCCCATGCCGGATAAAGGAAGGCTACGGTTGGAGTCACCGACGCACCCGGAGCCTTGGAGTACAAGATACACAAGACTAGTAATAGACGGTGTAGGACTTTGTAACCTGTCCGGCTAGGTTACATGGATATGACCTACGGGTACCCGATGTTAGCCTACCTGGTCCGCCCTGACGGAAGGCCCACTCGAAGACCTGCCAGGGTCCATGACGCCTATGACGGTTCAGCTGCTATGAAGACCATATGGACACGGACTCCCAAGCGCACAAGACAAGGAAAGCACAAGACTAGAGTTTGAATACAACTTGTAACCAACTCGTATCGGTACCTGAGACCTAGCCTCCCCATATATAAAGTCTAGGAGGGTCCAATGAGGAGGACACGACCTACACACATCATAACTCCCGATAGACCTAGATATCTCTCTCTCTCTCTCTCGCATACCATCGCATACACACCTCCACGCCAGATTACATCTGCGCACCCCTGTAAATATCGGTTCCGCCGTAATCAAGAGCAGACAAGCAGGAGTAGGGTTTTCCCTCCGGGTGCCTGAACCTGGGTAAACATCGTGTCCCCGTGTTGCTTGTTTGCTAACCGTTCCGTGATCTCCAGCATCCCCATCTTCTCCAAAACCCAAGTCCATAACAAAGGGCATTGCCAAGATTAAACCTCGTCAATTGGCGCCGTCTGTGGGACTTGCCCTACGAGTACGCGATGTTAGCCCACTTGGCCACACGACTTGCGACCATCGACCTGTTGTGGATTCCGACTGCGACGCCCCAACGTGATCTTCGATTGCAGCAGTCGGTCGCATCGGCTTCAGCGACCGCGAATCAGGGGCCCCTTCGACTCCTGTCATCCTCTATTATCTTCGGGTCCAACGACCCGGGGACTCGGGGGCTCCCTCCGCTCTGACGACCAGCCGCGGCCTTCGGCTCCAGCGAACCGTTGTGGTCTTCGAATCCCGTGAGACCCTATGTGGCCTTCGGCTGCGGTGACCCGCTGCATCCTTCGGATGTGGCGACCTGATGCGATTTTCGATTGTGATAATCTTCGGATGAGGAACTCGCTGCCGCCATCAACCCCAGGAACTCGTCGCTGCTAAGAGTGCGGTCCGCCACGCCGACTACGTCTGCCGCGTGGCCCACTACCCCGTCAACTTCGCCCTGACAACCAACAAAGCTAAGTTTCCCTCTACTTAGATCTGATTTCCTTTTTAACTCGCACTCGAAACACTCGGGGGCTACGCCCTCTTCGAGTAACCTAATGTGCCATCGGCCCCACGCACTCGAGCACCTCGAACGCGACAACCCGATTAGCTGATTCTGCCTGACCGTCGAATCCTTGAACTCCGAGCGCCTCGGCAAGGTACTGAGACTAAGGGTAATCAGGCTAACGAAAAGGACTAGCATCTGATGCAACAGATGTCGACTCTCGACGGGCACGAATTTCTTGTATAAGCCGAAAAGCAAATATTCTTTACAATATACAAGTACTTCACAATTCTTTATGTTTTCTGCAGCTTACAAAGACGTGATGCTGACCACGCACCCGAAAAATGCGACACTGGTTGCACACCCGATGTACTTTTGGGTCAGCGGTACGCCCGCGAGATTGTCGACTGCGTCTACAAGATACAAGACTCGAGTCTCTGCCCGAGTCTACGACTCCGCCAGACACTCGGGGACTACTCCAAACTGGAGCGCTGGTCGCGCACACAAAAGATCTTCGAGTGGCACGCTTCAATTCCTCACTCGAATCAATGATTCGACTAAGGACTTGGGGGCTACTCCCATAGGAAGCGTTGGTCGCGCACTCAAAAAAATGAAGGCATTCAGGGCATCTGCAAGGTCATCCGAAGAACTTCCGGATCGCCATATCACGCAACCGATGACTATAAGTCTCCGCTCGAGTCTACGACTTGAACAGACACTCGGGGGCTACTCCCATAGGGAGCGCTGGTCGCGCACCCTATAGTCCATTGTGTTGACTACGTCCATAATGTCGACTCCTTTGCAACAACCGAACAAATTCAGCTGATCCGATGAACTTTCGGGTGAAGTGCTTCGCACTCGACATGACTTTAGACTCCGACATCCAAATGCAAGGTTCAATACAACTAAGTCTCCACCTGAATCTACGTTTCAGATGGACACTCGGGGGCTACTGACATGCATATGCCCTACGGGTACCGATGTTAGCCTACCTGGTCCAGCCCGACGGAAGGCCCACTCGAAGACCTGCCAGGGTCCATGACGCCTATGACAGTTCGGCTGCTATGAAGACCATATGGACACGGACTCCCAAGCGCACAAGACAAGGAAATCTCAAGACTAGAGTTTGAATACAACTTGTAACCAACTCGTATCGGTACCTGAGACCTAGCCTCCCCATATATAAAGGCTAGGAGGGTCCAACGAGGAGGGCATGACCTACACACGTCATAACTCCCGACAGACCTAGATCTCTCTCTCGCATACCATCGCATACACACCTCCACGCCAGATTACATCTGCGCACCCCTGTAAATCTTGGTTCCGCCGTATTCAAGAGTAGACAAGCAAGAGTAGGGTTTTCCCTACGGGGCCTGAACCTGGGTAAACATCGTGTCCCCGTGTTGCTTGTTTGCTAACCGTTCCGCGATCTCCAGCATCCCCATCTTCTCCAAAACCCAAGTCCATAACAATGGGCATTGACGAGATTAAACATTGTCACTAGGACTTTTCTCTGTAACCCTAGGACCTGGCGACTATATAAGTCGGGCCTATGGGAGCCTTTAGGGCACGTTCATAGACAACTTCAGACAATCTCTCACATCGAACCAATCCATGTAACTCGGCGTATTGCCCTTATAGTGATTTATAGCAGGAGTAGGATTCCGCCACCGTCATGGGATCTGAACCTGGGTAAGCTGTGTTACCTCGTATCCGTCAACTGTCCGCCTTCCCCCAAGTATCTAAACACGCACTGTGAGGACCCCTCCATGGCGTACTCATCGGCAATACCACGACAACATGAGGGGTGGGGGCTCTATTTATAGGCCAACCACTAAACAAGGGGGTAGTTTGGGAATAAACTAGGCAAAGGGGTAAGTAAGGGAATATTCCAGGGCATCAACCCCAGATCCGCCAAGCAGGGATTCCGGACCGGATCTGGTCTTGGATTCATCGGCGCCCGGATGTTCCGGTCACGCACCGGATCTGCTCTCTGTAAGCGCTTTTGGCGATGGTTTGATCGTGGTCTGGCTGGGGATTCAATGGGAGCCCGTTCTTGTCGCCGATTCCGGGATTCATGGAACGTTCGGAAGTCTTGGCGCCGATTCTAGCTGGAGCTTTCTTCCGTCTCCTCTTCCAAGCCTCCGTCTTGTCGGGCATGAGTCCTCGGGCTTCCTCCCTCGTATTCGTACTCGTCGGTGTGAACATATCATGGCCATAGGGCGGAGAATGAAGTAGTATACCATTCAATAGGGTAGGAAGTGGGATCTCAAAGAGGATAGGATTCACCTTTGGAGTCCATGACGACTTGGCATAACTTGGATACCTTGATGTGGCAACGACCATAGGTCGGGCTGCATCAGCTCCCCCTTCAAAAAGATTCGTCCTCGACTCTACATGCGCATCACAAAGTAGAAGAGGTCGAGAGGCCTTCTTGATCCTGGGGTTCACCATATAGTCGTCCTCGAGAAGATTGACTTAACAACACTTCAATGTTCCTTCACCTTCCATGAAGCCTACAAAGCTCACAACAAAAGCGAAGCAACACTCAAAGCGTAGCCAATTCATGAACATTATCGCATGAGTCCTCAAGTAGAAGGAAGTCACCTTAGCTTGTAGATATAGCTCGATGAAGGATAGCCATAGGTAACTCTCTTCGGTTCTTCTTGTCAACACATGGTTGGTAGAGGTTGACATGCATGCATTTGTACCTACACACAACAAAGACCAAGCAAAATATTTTCGTGCATGATAGAGGAGCATGTCAAATGTGGCATGTCCATTCTTGTTCACAACACTATTAGCACAATACATGTATAGCAAATGGAATGCATATGCAATGTCAATGTGCATGGAAATCGTTTGAACATCATCCAAATGTGGGAACTCAAGAACTCCATACAATGTCTTAGTGTGGCACTCAAAGCATTGGACCAAAGTATCGATCAACATCTTCGAGGCAAGAATAGGAGAATTCGGCAAAAACACATGAGGAAAAATATCCAAAGCGACATCATTATGTGTGCAAACCAACCATTGGTAAGAGAAATTGTTCGACATGTTGGATGTCACACACAAATCATCAAAAGCAAATTTCATGGGAATATGAGTATCCCAAACGGAAGCAAAAACAACATGTTTGCAAACAAACCAAATGAAAGAGCAAGTGGTCCTTATGTTTGTTGCAACAACACGAGAGATACTTGGAAGCTCTCATGACAATACATGATCTTAATGGCATTATGGTTGCACACAAAACATCGGAAAGGGAAATTGTTCAACAATTTTGTTACAACACACGAAGCATCAATATCCAATAGCAAAGAAACATGAATGTCACAAGGTGAGATAATACCATTAACATGCTTGCAAGCAAACCATAGGAAAGAGCAATTTGTCAACATGAAAGATGCAAAGCATGCAAAAGGTATCAGAGCTAGGTTCGATCTTGAACTCACTTGTGGGATGCTATCAAGAGCTCTTTTTGTCAACTCGTGCTCAACCGAGGTTGACATGATAGTGCGGGTACCTACACACATCATACACAAAAGTAAGAATGTGTGTGCATGGTAGAGATACACATCATCCATCATGACATATCTTTTCTTGTGCACATCACCATTAATATCAATCAAGTATGAAATAGATGCATGGTGAGTATGCAAGTGGGGAACATGCTTATCATGGCAATCATGAAAATCTCCAAAAATTGAGAAAGCTATGGGGGCCATCTCATTATAACGCAAATGATCAATATTGTTGCAAGCAAAACAAGTGATATAGCAAGCATTCATCTTATTGCAAGCATGGCATGTTTATGGCAATGATATCACAATCAAACAATTCCACATGAACAATATTATGCAAAGGCAAAGCATCACATGATAATATGAGTGAAGCATATATAATGTCACAAGTATCAACCATAACATGCATATCCTCACAATTCATCATGTCCACTAGTGGGATCATGGAATCATCAACACCCTTATTGTTACCTTGTTCATACCTCTCATATGAAGTGGGTGTTGTGGAAGTAGTGGCCTCCTTGTGGACGACTTCATCTTCTTGATGTAGCCATGGTGTAGCATAATCTTCTTCCACCATGTACATCTTCTCCATTTGAGGCATCATTGCTTCATGGCTTGGCGCGTCTTCATCCATGGAACCTAGCAGAACATAAGAGAACACACTAGAGGTAGAGGGTAAGTCGTTAGAAATAGAAATGGTCTTACTTGACCTATCAACTACCACTCTCAACTCACTCGGTGTATCACTCATGCCCTCAAAGTGGGAGCACTCAATCTCACATAAGGTGGAGTCACTCATCTCACTCTTGTTCTCACTCAAGTGGGATAAGTGGCTCTCATACTCACATGGGATTGGTACCACATGATCACTCAAGCATATGGGTATCGGCTCGGTTTCCTCAACTCCATGCGCCTCCTTTGGTGAAGGGAAAATTCCATGCTCACCATTCTTGACCTTGGCGCCTCCAAGGTTGGATGCCATAAGATGGGCATCATCCACTACTAGGAAAATGGCCTTTAGTGGCGCACCATGAAACATCATCTGTGGCGCACTAGCAGTGCGCCATGTGCCTTCTCTGAAGTTTAAACACGTGGCGCCTTGCCTAATCGCCGCCAAGTTTAGAGACAGGCGTGGCGCACATGCCAGTGCGCCACAGAAGTTTGGGCAGGTGCGCCACGCGTATGAAACAATAACCGTGGCGCACTAGGTGCTGTGCGCCACGGATGTAAATTTCAAAATTCAAAAAAGCAGTCTGGATCTGTCGTCGGTCTTGACGTAGCGTGTGCAGGTCATTCTTGCCGTCGATCTTGATCAGCATCGGTGTTGTCGTCGGGCGCAAGGAGGAGGAGGAGAATAGGAGGAAGAGGAGGAGACGAAGAAGATGAGGCGAGGAGGAGAAGAAGAGGAGGAGGAGAAGAGGAGAAGAGGAGGAGAAGAAGAAGAGGAGGCGAGAGAAGGAGGAGAAGAGCAGGGAGGCGGAGGAGGAAGATGAGGAGAAGGAGGCCGCCGTTCTTGCAATCCGTGAGGAGGAGGAGAAGGAGGCCGGCGTTGCACCGCCGTCGCGTTGTCCTGCGAGGAGGAGGAGAAGGAGGTCGACGTCGTGCCATCACTGCAAGAAGAGGAGAAGGGAAGGAGGAGAAGGGAGAAGGAAGAAGGAAGAAGGAAGAAGGAAGAAGGAGAAGGAAGGAAGGGAGAGGAAGAAGGAAGAAGGAGAAGGGAAAAGGAGAGGAAGGGAAGGAAGGGGGAAATGAAAAGGAGGAGGCGGGGTGGGGATTCAAATTTGAATCCGCCCAAGCTTATCCGTGGCGCACTAGGTGTAGGTGCGCTACGGATAAAATCCTATTTTTTTTCTGAGGAAAAAATGGTTTTGACCATAACTTTTTACTCTTTTGAATTTTGAAAATCTAAAAATCGCTAAACGACCTAAAGGCGTTGCAAGCGGATCTGGAATCTCGTTCTCGTCATTTTGGTATATTATACGATTTTTCGATATCGTATGCAAAATTCGACCTTTTTACCGTGGCATTACTTTTTTTTGCAAATAAAGTGAAACTCATTTACATTAATTTTACTAGAAGCTATACCACATTAACTACCTAAATATGAAAGGATTTAATTTTTGAAGTGTTTATCATTTTGTTTATTTTGCAAACCCTAAAAAGCGATCCACGGGGGTGGAGTTGGTGCATGCCACTTAGGCGTAGGGCACTAGGGCAGAGTGCCCTACGGCTAAGTTTGTACATCTGTGGCGCACTAGGCCGAGTGTGCCATAGAAGTTTTGTGGGCGTTCGAGGGCGTGCACTTGGGCGTGGCGCACCCCATGTGCGCCACGGAGATGCAGCACTCAAGTGGCGCCACATGACTATAGTCTCCAGATGTTTGGCGGCGTCAGGACACGGACCACACACCACACCATCTGCGGGCACTATATGATCATGTCTTATCTAGTTGAGAGGCTGGTAAGGTGAGCCACGCCTGTTTTAGCCGTGGGGCACTTCAACCATGTGAGCCACGGATGTGCTGATTACCTATAGCTGTTTTCCTAGTAGTGATCGCTCGCCTCCATGGGCGAGGGGAAAATCCCATGCTCGACCGTCTTGTGGCCATCTAGTAGTGATGGAAGTAGGCTCATGTTGTCGAGAGCGGTGCTCGGATCGACTTCATCACATGTGTGGCCTTGGCTTCCTCCATCTTGGAGTGTAGACACCCTCTTGCCATACGCAGACAACTTGGCAAAGTAGATGTCTTCATTTTCCTCGTACGCGAGGTCGCGAAAGTCAAGCTTAGGCGTTGACGCTTGATGGCGTGGAGGAAGGCTTGCTCTTGGTGCCATTGTGGTGGTGGCACGAGTAGTTGAAGGTGCCCTAGGATGGTGTCGACGGAGGTCATTGGCGTGCATTGCCGATGGTTGATGTAGGTCGCGCACTTGTTCGTCCACATGACACTCGCGACGATGATCACTTGCCTTGGCACTCTTCTTGTCCTTGTAGTGCCTTCTTGGTCTTGATTGACCATTATGGATGGTGCTCATCGTGAACTCTTCATATTTATGGCGAAGATGCCTTTGACGATGTCTTGTATCCTCTTTATGGTGTCTATGCTCACGAGAGGATGTTTGTCGATGAAGATTCTTGTTTCTTGGCGCCTCTTGATGTATATGATGTTTGGACGCCACTCTTCTTTGGATAGGAGGTGCTTGGTGCTTTGGAGGTGACGGAGCTTGGCGCCTTGGAGATGGTGGAGCTTGACGCCATCTAGGTGGTGGAACTTGATGCCTTGTTGATGGTGGTGCTTGACGCCTTGGACGTGGTTGCGCTTTATGCCTTGGAGGTGGATCATCGAAGTAGGTGGTGACCTTTGGTATGGCATGCTTGGCCTTGAAGGTCATGGATTCTTGATGATGCGCCTCCTCTTGCTTGGTGTAGTAGGCTTCCATCTCCACGTGGTGGAGGAATTCTTCATGGCTCGTGGAGGAGCCATCAAAGTTGATGAAGTTCTGTGTGTCCTCCATGCTCGGCGAGGCGTCGTCGATGTCGCACTCGAAGTCGTCCATGCTTGGGGATTAATTATTGGTGTAGTACTCCATATGACCCAAGCATGTGGAGCCATTGTTGGTGTAGTGCTCCATATCCTCCATGCATGAGGAGCCATTGTCGATGTAGAGCTCCAAGTCTTCCATGCTTGAGGATCCAAGTTGATGTCATGCTCCATGTATTCCATGCATGTGGAGCCGTTGTCGGTGTTGTGCTCCGTCATGTCCTCTATACTCGTGGATTCTTAGTCATGGTGGCTCATCATGGATTCTTCATAGATATCATCCTCGGTTCCGGAGACCCTAGACATTATTCATAAGACCAAGTGTTGTATATGTAAGTGGTAGAGGGTGTTGGGGATGGAACGTCAAACCTTACTTTACCTTGGAAGATAATATCGTGCAAGTGGCCACACTTGAGAGCAATAACCCAAGCAAAGTGAAGTTCACGCGGAACACCAAAACCAACTACTAACCAAAAAAACACACACACATGGCCTATGGTGGATAGGTAAGGAAAGTGGCATGTCAAGGACCAATCCGAAATCAAGATGTTGTAATGGCAAGTAAAGAACCACAATGATCAAAAAGTAAACAAGTCAATCCACAAGATAGGAAATATGTACAAGTGAACACACACGGTGGGATAAATGGAACTTGTGTGATGGATAAAGTGAGATAAGAACCAAATGATTACCTAGCGAAGACTATAAGCTCGTGTCACACAAGTACAAAGAGAGACGCTAGTTCGATTGCACAAAATTGGTGGGCTACAAGATATGCACAATAAGTACCACCTATATGATGTTTGTTGAACTTGCGCTTCCTATTCTATGAGGTACATGTATATATCTTTCTTTTCCTTTTCTTTTTATTTTTCTATATTTTTTCTCCTTTTCTTTTTTATTTCTTTTTCACTTGCCTCTTCCTTGTGCCAACAACTATACAAGATAACTATATGAGATAGCGCTCACAATGTTTGCTCGGAATCTACAAGGTATCATATTTGCATAGCCCAATCAATCATAAGAGGAACTAGTCTCAATAAGTGTTTGTTGCTCGCAAAGATAGTGGGGTTCACAAAGGAATGCAAGTGGGAGAAGTCGCGGAAAGTTTATACCTTTCGTCGACGATCTTCACCCTTTATTGTTGTATTCCGCCTTGCTCACGGAATTTTTATGGGGTAGATAGCATGAACAACGTGTATGATGATGTAGAGCTCCTTCTACTCTTCAAAATGAGCTAAAGAATACCAAAATCCGAGTTCGAATGCAAAAGTTATGCTCAAAACCGTGCGGAGCTAAAACTGTTGGCGACCAGGTCGGCGGACCGGAAATCTCGTCGGAAATTCCGGCGATAGGTCCGGTTTGACCAGAATTTTGACTAGAAATTCCGGCGGGAGCTCCGGTTCGCCGGGTCTGGCACCGGAATGAGTTCAGGAACGCGAAAACTCGATTTTCTAGAAAAAACTTGATGGGAAACTTCAGATTGGAGGGGGAAATCATGGAATTAGGCCATGGGAACACAGGGGAAGGTAGATCAACAAGTTTAGCAAGTAATCCACGGATCAAAACCTACCAAAACTCACTCAAATAACATATCGATCCAAAACACGAATTGGAGCTATTTTTGGTGGAAATTTTCAAATTTATAGGGAAAAGACCAAATCAAAGAGAAATCTGTGGCAACCAAAAGCTGCTGATACCAGATGATAAAGGGGTTAACCTCTTGGGTGGCCCGATCTTCACGGATCTTGTGGTCAAATCGATGGGAAAGCGAGGGGAAAGGGAGAAGGTAGCGGAAGTGAACACACACCTCGTGAAGAACACGATGAACACACGCAAAACTCACACGATACAAGGCCGATTTCTCCTGAACGGTGGCCACCGGTCCGATAAAATCCTTGGAAGGAAATATCGGTCAACGTGCTCCCTCAAATCTATTGGAATTTGGTGATTTTTGGGTTGTTGGCCCATTAGAAAAATTCTGAAATTCTCATTGGCCCACTGTGCTAGTGGTGCTAAAGTTTAGTCCCACATTGCTAGTTGAAGGGGAGTTGGACCACCTTATATAGTAGAGTGTTGCACCACTCACTAAGGTGTAACAAGAAGAGTAGCCCTCGTGCACTCCTCCTCCGATGTCACCCGCCTCGCCTCGCCTCGCCTCGTCACTACGCGCGCGCGCCGCGGGTTGCAGGAATCTCGCCAAGCCGAGCTTTATTTTGCTAGTTGGGAAAACTGATTATGAGTCATTAACGGACGCGTTAATTACAGCCATTTCCAGTTTTTATGGACGTGGCTGTTACTGACTCGGACGTGGACTAAGCCCACGATCTTCCTAACCTGCACTATATAAGCGTCTGCGCTAAACCTAATCGGTGAATCAATCCACACACGCGCCTACCTCCAGAACCTTGCGCCGCCGCTTTGTCTTCTCCATCCCAGCTTGCGGCGTGCACCAAAGATCGGGACAGTAGGCCTCCGGAACCCCGGCTCTCGTGAACCTGTACGGGTGAGGGGCGATCAGGTTTTTGGGGAGCACTCAAGCACGACTACTGGAAACCACGACGTCGTCCGACGACGAGTTCCCGAACAACGACTTCTTCCCGAAAGTCATGGACCTCTTCGACAACCTCAACATGGGCGATGCTGCTACGACCGCTGCGGCTGCTATTCAGCCTACACTGTACGTGATACTCAACTGTCTTTTTCGGATTATGCTAGAGTTCTTTGTTCTAGCGTTTGGTGTAGATATGATAGGTTTATCTCCTATAGATGTAATCTGTTCATCTACTTTGTTGATCTGCATAATTGGTTTTAGAACCGTTTGTATGATCATGCTTTATCAATTTATTATTCGGATTAAATCATATGGATTATTGCTTATATTTCCAACAATCCAAAGACCTGATTATAGGCAACTGAATTCCACTGGTGTAGCCGCAGCTACTAGGCGGCCTCCTTTTGATGGCATGCACTATAAGAGATGGCGCAAGAGAGCAGTTCTCTGGTTTGAAAACATAAACTCTTATAGCGCCACTCTTGGCAAGCCTGAAGGAGATCTTTCTTCTAAGCAGGAAGCGAACTTTAAGAAAGTCGATACCATGTTTATGGCGGCTTTGTTCAGTGTTCTTGGGGACAACATTGTTGACCCGTATATGTCATTTGATAATGGCAAGGAAGCGTGGGAAGCGCTCGAGGCCAAGTTTGGAGGCTCGGACGCTGGCACTTTGTATGTCATGGAGCAATTCTATGACTACAAGATGGTTCATGAGCGCTCCGTCATTGATCAAGCTCATGAGATACAATCACTTGCCAAAGAACTTGAGAAGTTCAAGTGTTCCTTACCAGACAAATTTGTTGTCGGTGGCATTATTGCCAAGCTTCCTCCCTCGTGGAGGAACTTTGCTACTTCTCTGAAACATAAGAGACAAGAGTTTTCCGTTACGGATCTCATTGGGTCCCTTCATGTGGAAGATAAGGCGATAGCAAAGGACAAAACTGCTCGAGGATTTGAGGAGGTTCTACTGCCAATTTGGTGCAGAGGAAAACTTCCAATCCCACAAGTTTAAGAATAAGAACAAAACTGAAGGAAAGGGGAAGTTTGATGGAAAGAACAAGGCCACGCACTCAACCAACTTCAAGAAGAAAAATGATAAGAGGAAAGGCTCTTGCCACGTCTGTGGTGATCCTGATCATTGGGCTCCTAGCTGCCCTAATCGCTTTGACAAGCGTCAACATGGAAACAACGTCAAGGCCGCTAATGTTGTTATTAGCGATACTGAGATGAAGGATGCTAGGTACGGTATTTTACCTACTATCCTTTCAGTATGTCATTCTCCTGATTGGTGGATAGACACGGGTGCTAATACACATGTATGTTCTGATATTTCCATGTTTTCCTCTTATCAGGTCTCAAGGACCTCTTCCGTGTTGATGGGAAACGGCTCACGGGCTTTTGTTCATGGTGTTGGTACGGTAAATCTGAAGTTTACTTCGGGGAAGACCGTACAACTGAAGAATGTGTAGCACGTTCTCTCCATCAATAAGAATCTCGTCAGCAGATCGCTTTTATGTCGAGATGGCTTTAAGTTGGTTTTTGAGTCCAATAAAGTTGTATTTTATAAGTATGTACAATTTGTTGGAAAGGGTTATGAGTGCGGAGGTTTGTTCCGCTTGTCTTTGTCAGACTCTTGTATTAAAGTTATTAATCATGTTTGCAATGATAATGAGTCAAATGTTTGGCATTCACGACTCTATCATATTAACTTTGGTTGCATGACGCGGCTAGCCAATATGAGTTTAATTCTGAAATTTACCACTTTCAAAGGTTCTAAGTGCCAAGTTTTTGTGCAAGCAAAGCAACCCCGCAAGTCTCATACGGCTACGGAACCGAGAAAATTAGCACCGCTAGAACTTATACATTCAGATCTTTGTGAGATGAATGGTGTGTTGACAAAAGGTGGAAAAAGATACTTTATGACGTTGATTGATGACTTCACTAGATACTGCTATGTTTATCTTTTGAAATCTAAAGATGAAGCTTTGAACTACTTCAAAATCTATAAAGCTGAGGCAGAAAAGCAACTTGATCTTAAAATCAAGCGGCTAAGGTCGGATCATGGTGGGGAGTACTTTTCAAAAGAATTTGATTTATTCTGTATGGAACATGGTATTATACATGAGAGGACTCCTCCCTACTCACCTCAGTAAAATGGGGTGGCCGAAAGGAAGAACCGCACTCTAACTGATTTGGTTAACACCATGTTAGATACATTGGGTCTTTCCAAGGAATGGTGAGGGGAGGCGCTAATGACTGCATGTCATGTCCTAAACCGTGTTCCTGTAAAGGATAAAACCATGACTCCATTTGAGGAATGGGAAAAGAAAAGGCATAAACTCTCTTACTTATGAACTTGGGGTTGTTTGGTGAAAGTCAATATTCCAATACCTAAGAAGCGAAAGCTTGGACCAAAAACCGTTGATTGTGTTTTTTGGGATATGCTTTTCATAGCATTGGCTATAGATTGTTGATAGTAAAATCCGAGGTATCCAACATGCATGTTGGTACAATTATGGAGTCGAATGATGCGACTTTCTTTGAGGACATCTTTCCTATGAAAGGTATGTCTAGCTCATCAAATCAGGAGATGACTAGTTCATCTAGTCAGGAATTTTCTATAATTCCTGAACCTACTATGCCGATAGAACACTCTGATGATCCTGTGGAGGATGACAATGAAGCGCCCAAAAGGAGCAAGAGACAAAGGACTGCAAAGTAATTTTGTGATGATTTCATTGTGTACCTTGTGGATGATACTCACACTTCTATTTCAGAAGCTTATGCATCTCTAGATGCCGACTACTGGAAGGAAGCTGTCCGAAGCGAGATGGACTCCATATTAGCTAATGGTACTTGGGAAGTCACTGATCATCCTTATGGGTGCAAACCTGTAGGATGTAAGTGGGTGTTCAAGAAAAAGCTTAGACCTGATGGTACTATTGAAAAGTACAAGGCACGCCTTGTGGCTAAGGGTTATACCCAAAAGGAAGGTGAAGATTTCTTCGATACCTACTCACCTGTAGCCATATTGACCACTATTCGAGTACTACTTCCCTTGGCTGCCTCACATGGTCTTCTCGTTCATCAAATGGACGTTAAGACAACTTTTCTAAATTGAGAGCTAGATGAGGAAATTTATATGGAGCAGCCTAACGGATTTGTAGTAGATGGTCAAGAAGGAAAGGTGCGTAAGTTAGTGAAGTCTTTGTATGGTCTTAAGCAAGCTCCTAAACAGTGGCACGAGAAGTTTGAAAGAACTTTAACTGCTGAAGGCTTTGTTGTAAACGAAGCTGACAAATGTGTGTACTATCGCCATGGTGGGGCGAGGGAGTTATTATGTGTCTCTACATTGATGACATATTGATATTCGGGACCAACCTCGCTGTTATCAAGGAGGTTAAAGAGTTCCTATCTCGCTGCTTTGAGATGAAGGACTTGGGAGTGGCTGATGTAATTTTAGACATCAAGCTACTAAAGGATGAAAATGGTGGGATTACACTACTTCAGTCTCACTATGTGGAAAAGATATTGAGTCGCTTTGGGTATAGAGACTGCAATTCTACTCCAACTCCTTATGATCCGAGTGTGCAACTTCAAAAGAATCGAAGGAGTGCTAAAGATCAATTGAGATATTCTCAAATTATTGGCTCGCTCATGTATTTAGCCAGCGCTACTAGACCTGACATCTCCTTTGTTGTAAGCAAACTGAGTCAATTTGTGTCAAATCCTAGAGATGATCATTGGCATGCTCTTGAAAGAGTTTTGCACTATTTGAAAGGCACTGCGAGTTATGGTATTCACTATACTGGGTATCCACGGGTACTTAAGGGTTATAGTGATTCAAACTGGATATCTGATGCTGATAAGATTAAGGACACAAGTGGTTATTTATTTACACTTGGTGGTGGCGCTATTTCCTGGAAGTCTTGCAAGCAGACCATCTTAACGAGGTCAACAATGGAAGCAGAACTCACAGCATTAGACACATCCACTGTTGAAGCAGAGTGGCTTCATGAGCTCTTGATGGACTTACCTGTGGTTAAAAAACAAATACCCGCCATCCCGATGAACTATGATAATCAAACTGTGATCATCAAAGTAAACAATTCTAAGGATAATATGAAGTCATCAAGGCATGTGAAGAGGAGATTGAAATCTGTCAGGAAACAGAGAAACTCTAGAGTTACTGCGTTGGATTATGTCCAAACATCTAAGAACTTGGCAGATCCCTTCACAAAGGGTTTATCACGCAATGTGATAGATAATGCATCGAGGGAGATGGGTTTGAGACCCATGCTATGAGTTGATCCCAGTGGCAACCCAATCTATGTGATCGGAGATCCCGTGAATTAGAGCTGGGAGACAAGCTATTGGTCAACTGAGAGGAGATTATTCCCATATTATATTTACATCTCCATAAAGATGCAATACTCTCTTAATCTGCATGGCATGTTGATATTTATCTTAATGTGTTCCAAGTGGCTTTTATAAGCGGAGATGTTGTCCTGCAGAACATCTCTTGAGGAACACACCTATATGAGTCTGACTGTCAAACGTCACAGTCCGTGAGAGTTGGGTGCTCTTTAATAAACTCATGAAAGGCCTTGGAGTATGACGCATAAGCTCCAAACCGCGGGGAAGCCGACGGTAGCCTTGTACCGGTCTAGATTTTGTGCGAAACTAGTGCGTAGAAAACTTGTAGTTCAAGGCATAGTCCACTATTCAAGTTGCTAGCTAGTGTAGCATGAAGTTTAACGTGGAAGTTCAACTTAACAGTCTCCACTACACAGCTATATATAAAACAATGTTCCGGAAGGAAAATGATGTGATGTGCCAATGAAACTTGTGGGGGATTGTTGGAATTTGGTGAGTTTTGGGCTGTTGGCCCATTAGACAAATTCTGAAATTCTCTTTGGCCCACTTGTATATGGCAGCATAAGGATGTTCAGTGGTGCTAAAGTTTAGTTCCACATTGCTAGTTAAAGGGGAGTTGGACCACCTTATATAGTAGAGTGTTGCACCACTCACTATGGTGTGACAAGAAGAGTAGCCCACTAAAGTGTGATAAGAAGAGTAGCCCTCGCGCACTCCTCCTCCGACGCCACCCGCCTCGCCTCGTCACGACGCGCGCCGTGGGTTGCGGGTTGCGGGAATCTCGCCGAGCCGAGCTTTATTTTGATGGTTGGGAAAACTGATTATGAGTCATTAACCGACGCGTTAATTACAGTTGTTTCCAGTTTTTATGGACGTGGCTGTTACCGACTCGGACGTGGGCTGAGCCCACGATCTTCATAACCTGCACTATATAAGCGTCTGCGTTAAACCTAATCAGTGAATCAATCCACACACGCGCCTAACTCCTGAACCTTGTGCTGCCGCTTTCGTCTTCTCCATCCTGGCTTGCGGCGTGCACCGCAGATCAGGACAGTAGGCCTCCGGAACCCCGCCTCTCATGAACTTGTACGGGTGAGGGGCGACCAGGTTTTTGGGGAGCGCTCAAGCGTGACTACTGGCAACCACGACGTCGTCCGAAGACGAGTTCCCGAACGATGACTTCTTCCCGGACGTCAGCAACCTCTTCGACAACCTCAACATGGGTGATGTTGCTGCGATCCTACGGCTCTATATTCTTTTTCTTCGTCGTGATGATACTCAATTTTTTTTTTTTATGCTAGAATTTGCTATTCAGCCTACCGTCGTGATACTACTCAATTTTTTTTTGGGATGCTGCTAGAGTTCTTTGTTCTAGCGTTTGGTGTAGATGTGATAGGTTTATATCCTATAGATGTAATCTGTTCATCTACTTCGTTGATCTGCATAATTGGTTTTAGTACCGTTTGTATGATCATGCTTTATCAATTTATTATTCGGATTAAATCATATGGATTATTGCTTATATTTCCAACAAAATCCACATCGGAGAGAGAAGAACACCTTGGGGAGGGTCTTGACAACTTGGAGACGACACACCGAACTCCAAGGCCTTGTTCAACGATGGATGCATGATGCAAAGTCCAATCGAGGTTGGTGACGATAGTTGGTCCCCTTGGTAAAGGGGATGAGGCAAAACTATAGATTCCACAATGGGGTTTGTCTTTAGTCTATCATCTATGCCTAAGGTATACATGAGGAGTGGGGGCTCTATTTATAGGCCAACCACTAAACAAGGGGGTAGTTTGGGAATAAACTAGGCAAAGGGGTAAGTAAGGGAATATTCCAGGGCATCAAACCCAGATCCGCACGCAGGCAGGGGATTCTGGCGGTGAGTCCGGCGGTGCCGGATATGGTGTCGGGATTTCCGGTGGGCGCCGGATGTTCTGGTCGCGCACCGGAACTGCTCTCTGTAATCTCTTTCGGCGGTGGTTCCGGTCGACCGGTCCTGGCGCCGGGGATTCAGCGAGGCCGGTTCGCGATCTTTGTCGCCGAGATTCGCGGTGGAACCGATCGTCGGTCTCTTGGCCGATTCTAGCTAGAGCTTTCTTTCGTCTCCTCTTCCAAGCCTCCGTCTTGTTGGGCGTGAGTCCTTGGGCTTCCTCCCTCGTCTTCGTACTCGTCGGTGTGAACCTATCATGGTCATAGGGCGGAGAATGAAGTAGTATACCATTCAATAGGGTAGGAAGTGGGATCTCAAAGAGGATAGGATTCACCTTTGGAATCCATGACGACTTGGCATAAGTTGGAGACCTGCATGTGGCAACGACCATAGGTCGGGCTGCATCAAGTAGCATCTACTTATTCAACTAGATTACAAAGCTCATGATCACGATAAGATCACACCATGGAGAGAGAGATGAACACATAGATACAGGTATAGCCCTTAGCCTCGGGGGAGAACTACTCCCTCCTTGATACGTCGGAAACATATCTATAATTTGTGATGCTCCCTGCTTGTTTAGTATCCACTTTGCTATGTTTTGTCTACACTTTGAGGTATTTTTATACAGTTTCTGGAACTAACCTATGGACAAGATGCCACAGTGCCAGTTGCCTGTTTTCTGCTGTATTTGGTTTCAGAAAGCTAAAAGTGAATATTCTCGGAATTGGACGGGACAAAAGCCAAAGTTCATATTTTCCCCTAAGCGATACGGAAAATCAAAGACGAGACGGAGGAGGACACCAGGGTGTCCACACCCTAGGTGGGCGCGGTGCCCACCCTAGCCGTGCCCACAAGGGGTGTGGGATCCCTGGCCCTCCATCGACCTTGCCTCCTTCGCCTATAAGAAGCCCCCAACTCAGAAACCCTAAAGAATCGACCAGAAAGCCAAGAAAAGTTCCGCAGCGCCACCACCACCGAAGGGGAGATTCGGGGGACAGAAAGTCTCTGTTCCGGCACCCTGCCGGGACGAGGAAGTGCCCCTGGAGCCATCTCCATCGATCTCCACCACCATCTCCATCACCGTTGCTGATTCCCATGATGATGAGGGAGTAGTTCTTCCTCGAGGCTAAGGGCTCTACCGGTAGCTATGTGCTCATCTCTCTCTCTATGCATGATCTTGTTGTGGTCATGAGCTTTGTAATCAAGTAGATCTACCTTGCTACTCAAGTGCTTCAATAGATCTCTGCTCTCCCCATGTGTGTGAAAGTGACAGCGTGCACGCCATGGTGGAACTTAGGTTTGAGTCTACATAAATACTCTTTGTGCTTTAATAGATCTATGCTTTTCCCCACGTGTGTGAAAGTGACAACGTGCATACCGTGTGTGGCACTCTGGATAGATTGAATATTTTTTATGAGTTATATTTGGAGTTGGATGTCTCTATGAAATTGTGGTGTTTGTTGGAACCATCTAGCTCAAGGTGACAGTGTGGGGTTATCTAGATGGTAAAGGTGGACTTTGAGGAGTGCTGTTATAGCCCTACCGTGGATTAGAGTTCACCAACTGGAGAGTAGTTAAGAGTAGTATCATGAAGAGAATATATTTATATGAGAGAGTGTTCACTAGTGAAAGTATGATCCCTAGGCCTTGTTTCTAAACATTGAAACACCGTTTTCTACTAGATCTGTTGCATGTTTGCTTGCTTCCTTCTTTTTGCCTTTAGTCTTTACCTCACCGTCAAGCTATTTTCTGGTACCGTTACCACTTGTAGTTCACTATCTCTTCGCTGAACTAGTGCACCTATACACCTGACAAGTGTATTGGGTGTGTTGGGGACACAAGAGACTTCTTGTATGTTGATTGCAGGATTGCTTGAGAGGGAATATCTTTGACCATTTCCTCCCCGAGTTCGATAAACCTTGGATAATCCACTTAAGGGAAACTTGCTGTTGTTCTACAAACCTCAGCACTTGGAGGCCCAACAATTGTCTACAAGAATAGAAGTGCGTAGACATCAAAGCTATTTTCTGGCGCCGGTGCCGAGGAGGTAAGGTAAAAGGTACTCACATCCTCTGGTGTGAGTGCTCGAAGTTATTTCCTTTAGATTCTGCAGTTTTGTCTTTTTGTTTCTTGTTTTCACTAGTTAGGCTTAATGGAAAACAACAACAAAAATAGAGAGCTTTTTAGTATTTTTCCTAAGTTATAATTTGAGTGGTTTGAAAAGAAAATTAAAAAACCTATGGAACTTCATTTGCATTCTAATAGCAATGTTATTAGTATGAATTTTTTGAACACCATTATTACTAATGGTATGGAAACATCTAAGCTTGGGGAAGCTAGTTTTTATGAGAAAGATATTTTTAGTTCCCCAACTTTAGGGAAGAAAATTTGCTCTGATGATACTTTGTCTCCCATATGTGGTAATTCTAATGATACTTGTGATATTTAAATCCACATACTAAAAGTGTCCCTTTTAAAATACCTATTGAAATTGTTGAACGTGTTATGAATAACTGCTATTTTGGAGATGGAACTGTCCATCCTAGTGATCATTTACTCTTTATACATGAATTATGCGAGTTGTTCAAGTGTGCGGGTATTTCAATCGACCAAGTTAAGAGGAAGCTATTCCTTTTCTCACTTAGGGACAAAGCAAGGGAGTGGTATGAGCTACTAGATGATCCTCATCATTTGGAGTGGAAGGAACTTGAATCTCTCTTTTATTCTAAATTTTATCCTCCTCATGATAAAGATAGGAATT
This sequence comes from Avena longiglumis, assembly GCA_030063025.1. Taxonomy (NCBI): domain Eukaryota; kingdom Viridiplantae; phylum Streptophyta; class Magnoliopsida; order Poales; family Poaceae; genus Avena; species Avena longiglumis. Next base: position 485,250,140 of record CP125976.1, read on the forward strand.
ATATTTATAATTTTCATCCTCATGAGGGAGAAAGTATTTCCCAAGATTGGGGGAGATTGAAGTCACTGATGCTCAAATGTCCCATTCATGAGCTCCCCAGTAATGTTGTTATCAATAATTTTTATGCAAGGCTTTCAGGACATTACAAGGACTATCTGGATACCTGTTTAGAGGGATCCTTCACAAGTAAGGAGGTCAAGGCTAAGTGGGATCTTCTTGAAACAATTCAAAGCAATACCTAAGGTTGGGATAACGACAAAGGTAAAAAACCAGGTATAAACTATGAGTATGATTGCATTAAGTCTTTCACTGAAACTGCTAATTTTCAAGAGCTTAGTCCTAGATATGGTTTTGATCCTCAAATTCTTGTTAAATATTATAGAGCCTTTGCTTCCCATATTAATGCTCCTAAATAAAAGTGGGACATGTATCATGAAACTTTTAAAGACACTTGCATGGAAAATGAAAATGTTATTAATGATTGCAATAAACATGCTCAAACTTCTGAAAGTACTATTTCTTATAAGCATGTTAATTTTTGTGGTATGCATAGACCTTATGAGAAGAATCGAATAGAAGAAGAATATTGTATCACACACTGGAATGAAAAAACCAGAACGTGGTATAAGGCTCTAAATGATCTTGGTAAAAAAAAGTGTGCCCTCTATCCTTTTATTTGTGAACTCTGCTATGAAGTTGGTCATTTCAATTTTCAATGCTCAGGCCATACTAATGACATTTCTAATCCAATGAGTACTGCAAGCTTGTATTGTGATAATGCGATCACTTATAATCAACATGATGAACTTACATTGTTTTTGGGGTGTGAAGAATTATCAAGAAAAACTTCTTTGGTAGACATGAGTGCTTTTCGTATGAATTGCGTCCTGCATGGGTGTCATCTTTATTGTGTTGATAATTGCCACGCGAATACTTACATAAAAAATCTTATAAAAGATGATATTTTACCAAAATATGACAGGACTGATATGAGTTTTGTTCTTATTAATGAAAAGGAGGAATCCTCCAAAGTTTCTTCTATTGTCTCTAACAATAAACCAGGGTATGTGGAGAAGCTTCCTTTCAAGCCTCTCCCTCCTAAAGAGGAGAAGAAGAAGACGAGGAGTAGAAGGAGAGAGGAAACGGTATCTTCCCCTAAGCACGTTGCTCCTATCATACTTTTTGCTGATGAGTCTGAACTAGATGATGTTCTTATGCCTGTTACCTATATTAGTGATCATGATTGGGAAAAGCACACTACTTTTGATATTGAAAATCTCTTTGGCACCAATTCTAAAAATGATAATATTAATAATTGTTGTGCTATTAGTGATATCCATGTTCCTTCAAATGATGATATGTTTCCAAATGAACACACTTGGGAAGATAGCTATTTTGTTGAATTTGCTCCCACTACAATTAATAAGAATGGCTATTCTTATGTGGAGAGTAATAATCATTTTATGCATGTGTATCATGATAAGAATATTTTATGTGATAGTTATATTGTTAATTTTGTTCATGTTGCTACTGAAAGTTATTATGAGAGAGGAAACATGGTTTTATGCATCTCAATAATATTAAGTTTCCCCTCTTTATGTTGAAAATCTTGAAGTTGCACTTGTTTTGCTTTCCTATGCTTGTTGTTTTGTGCTTTCGGGGCTTGTTTATTTACAAGATTCCTATGCATAGGAAGTGGGTTAGACTTAAATGTGTTTTGAATTTGCTTCTTGATGCTCTCTTTTGCTTCAACTCATATTTCTTATGTGCGCATCTTCTGAAATTATCAAGCCTAACTTAAAGGCAGTAAAGAAAAGTACTTGTTGGGAGATAACCCAAGAGTTTTCTTGAGTCTTGGAAGTTATTACTTCTGTAATGACCTCTTCTTATCCTTTTTTTTTGCTTTTTGTGCCAAGAATAACCTCTAATGAGAGGGAAGTAAGATTTGGGGAGTTGATGTCCCGAAACAGATTTCTGTCCTCCACCATAAAAATTCATGAGGAGTCTCTGTAATTCGGATTGAGATGAAAATTTACGAATAAATCCCACAGTATGTTAGCTAACTTTCGTTACTGCAACACTTTTTTATTTGAGCAACAGAATGTGTTCGAAAAAATCGGTTTCTACCTTCTGGTCTGTTTTGACAGATTTCTGCCATTATTTGCATTTGCTTCTTATTGATTCTTTTTTAGTTCTCTTTTGGGGAATTGAGATTTTTGAAGGAGTTACTACAGTAGCTTGTGTTTTTAGTGAAAAGTCTTGCTGTTCCAAAGCTTTTACCAAGGGTCTATTATCTTTTGAATACACTAATGTTGCTAATGAAGATTGTGTGAAGTTTTGTATGAAGGAAATATTTGAGGTGTAGAGAAAGAATGATGTAATGATATGAAGAATGGACAAAAGCTCAAGCTTGGGGATTCCACCCCGGTGTAAGCCCAAGAAATATTCAAGAGGTACAAGCGTTAAAGCTTGGGGATGCCCAAGGCATCCCCTTCTTCATCAATAAAAATCTCAGGTCTTTCTAGACACTTCGTTTTTGTTGTTTCATGCATTGTTGTGTTGTTCTTGGAGCATCTTAGTTTTTGTTTTTTATTTGCTTAGTTTGCTTGAGTAAGTTGGTTGGTTACACCACACTTCTTTTGGAGAGAGACACACTCTGTTTCCATTGCCTAGAACACTCTAGTTTTCATTCTTATTGTTCTATGAGTGTTCACTTTTGCTAGCACTGCGTTTAACCTTAGTTTTCTTGTGCTTTGCTTAGAAATTTTTAGTTCTTATTTGTGGATTTGTGAGACAAGCTCCCTGATCTTTATTGATTATTATCCTTGTGAGTTGTTTCAAATAAGTTGATTGGTGTTGGAAAAGAGTAGAAAGCTTCATGCTTAAGTGGTACAAAAGGGAGCTTGTTTTGACTGTGGATTAGACTTTATCATGTCATTCTAGATGTTATTTTGACCTTATGCTTAGTGATTATTTCTGTAGCATGACTTGTTCCAAACAATTAGGATTGCTTAATGTGCCTTGAAGGAATCATGCGTTGTTTTAGCATACAAAAGCATAGTATTGTGGTATTCTCCTTTGATGCTTTGTTTGGGTGTTGGGGATATGCTATATGGGTATCCTCATAGCATGTTGTAGGGTTCGCAGCATAGAAAACAAAAAATATCCTACGATGTGAACTATATACCAAGATCTATCTACTAGATACAAACAACGGGCGGATGTATATCCGTAGAGAACATACCCTTGAAGACCGACAAAGCTTAACGAGTTCAACTCGTGGTTGATGTAGACGATCTCTTGCCGATCTCAAGATCGAGAGGAAGTCCTAGCGCCGCAAATCAGCGGCATCCGTGCTCGACACACGTTTGAGGCACCGAGCAACCTCCGCCTTCTCGCTCCAGCGATGCAGCGGAAGCACAACTCTTTCTTGCCGAATAGCCACGGGAACATGTATCTCGCTAGTCCGAGACCATGGGGATAAATTCTAGAGGGGGAGAGAGATCCTTCACGAGGAGGTGTGAGAGACAAGTGAGGAGGGGCTCCTTTTATAGGAGGAGGGGCACCCAAGGGGTGGGCCTTGCCATGGGGCTGCCTCCCTCCTTCATTCATGTGGGTGGACACTCCACTCACAAAATTCCCTTTAAATTCCCTCCACTCAAAATTCCACTCAAATTCCCATTAAATTTCCACCAAATTTAATGCAAACTATCATTAAATAAAACTCTTTTATTTTATTCAGAATTTTGTCAATTACTTTAATGACAAACATTCACAAATAACCCCTTGCTAGAATTCTATTTCACATAACCACTTTATGCAATTTCACCCAACTTTGTTTCGGTATCTAGTGAAATAAATTCCCGCGCTTGTTCATTCTTTCGGCATGAAACATTTGCTCCAATTGGATGTCGGTGTCTCTTAAGTGTGTCACCCTACGGTTCGTGAATAATGCGGACATGATCGAGACCCCTCTCGGATCAATAATCAGAAGCGGGATCTGGAGACCCATACACTCCCACATTCAACGATGACTTTCTTGTGATCGTCGGAACCTTTTATGCTAGTATCTTAATCCCTTTGTTTCATGATATATTACATGTCCGATATTCGATCATCGGTATCTCCATACCTAGTTTGATCTCGTTACCGACATGCACTCTTTTCTCGTTCCAGTGATATAACATTCTAGTGATCAAATCACTTGCTTGCAAGCTAATCAATGTGATATCACCGAGAGGGCCCAGAGTATATCTATCCGTCATCGGGATGAAAAAATTCCACTCTTGATCCATGAGCCTCAACATAACACTTTATTAGTTCTGAATCCATCTTTATAATCACCCTGTTACGGTGTGACGTTTGATGTTATCAAGAAACTCTTAGGTGTTAGTGATTGACTTGATCTCATGGTCTAATGATTAGGATCACTTCGTAAGTTGTTATAGCAATATAAACTCAATGACTTTGATCGTAATGCTATACTTCGGATGAATGTTCATCACACCATTACACTAATGTTGTGATCCCGTTATTAACAACATCCAATGTCCATGATCAGGAAACCTTGATCATCTTGTTAATCAACGAGCTAGTTTATGGGAGAGGCATAACTAGGAACTTTCTGTTTGTTTATTAAACACACATGTATTAACGTTTCCGTATTAATACAATTATAGCATGCAAAATAAACATCTATCATATACTTGGAATACACATAATAAACACTTTATTATTGCCTCTCAGGGCATATTCCCTTCAGTCTCCCAGTTGCACTAGAGACAATAATCTAGTTACATAGTGATAAATCTAACACCCATTGAGTTCTGGTGTTGATCATGTTTTCCTCTAGGGAGAGTTTTAGTCAACGGATCTGCTACATTGAGATCCGTATGTACTTTACAAATCTTTATATCTCCATCCTTGACATGCTCATGGATGGAGTGAAACCGCGCTTAATATGCTTGGAATGCTTGTGAGACCTTGGCTCTTTGGCATTGGCAATGGCACCATTGTTGTCACAATAGATCACCATTGGGTCCAACGCGTTTGCCACCACTCCTAGTTCGGATATGAACTCCTTCATCCAAACTGCTTCCTGAGCCGCTTCGGAAGCAGCAACATATTCGACCTCCGTTATTGATCCCGCTACCACAGGTTGTTTGGAGCTCCTCGAACTAACCGCTCCGCCATTCATGAGAAATACGTATCCGGATTGAGACTTAGAGTCATCCGGATCGGTGTCAAAACTAGCATCGACATAACACTTAGCGACGAGCTCTTATTCACCTCCGTATACAAGAAACATATCCTTAGTTCTTCATAAGTACTTAAGGATATTCTTGACCGCTATCCAGTGTTCCGAACCTGGATCCAATTGGTACCTACTAGTCAAACTAATAACATGTGCCACATCCGGTCTTGTACATAGCATGGCGTACATTATAGAGCCTATGGCTGAAGCATAGGGGACTTTGTCCATTATCTCTCTTTCTTCCACCGAAGCCGGACTTTGAGTCTTACTCAATGTCTTGCCTTGCAACATAGGTAAGAACCCCTTCTTACTTCCGTCCATTTTAAACTTCTTTAAAATCTTATCAAGGTATATACTTTGCGATAGCCCTATTAGGTGCCTAGATCTATCTCTATAGATCTTTATGCCTAATATGTATGACGCTTCACCTAGGTCCTTCATTGAAAATTTGCTGTTTGGATAACTTTTAACACTGTTTAAAAGATCTATATCATTTCCGATCAATAATATGTCATCCACATATAATATTAGAAATGCCACATTGCTCCCACTCACTTTCTTGTAAATACAAGCTTCTCCATAAGTTTGGACAAATCCAAACTCTTTGATCACCTCATCAAAGCGGAGATTCCAACTTCGTGATGCTTGCTTCAATCCATAGATGGATCGCTGAAGCTTGCACACCTTGTTAGCATCCTTAGGATCGACAAAACCCTTTGGTTGTATCATATACAACTCTTCTTCAATATTACCATTGAAAGCGGTTTTGACATCCATCGCCATATCTCATAATCGAAATATGCAGCAATTGCTAACATAATCCTAATCGACTTTAGCATCGCTACGGAGAGAAAGTCTCATCGTAGTCAACTCCTTGAATTTTTGAAACCCCTTTGCGACAAGTCGAGCTTTATAGACGGTCACATTACCATCGACATCAGTTTTCCTTTTGAAAATCCATTTGTTCTCCACGGCCTTTCGTGTGAGGTAATTCCACCAAGTTCCAAACTTGATTTTCATACATGGATTCCATCTCGGATTTCATGGCTTCTAACCATTTGTTGGAATCCGGGCTCATCATCGCTTCTTCATACGTCGGGGTCATCATTTTCATCAACCATGAAATTCATGACAGGATTTCCGTCTGCTCGGGAGTTGCAGCGTCTGTTTGACTGCGAGGTTGAGTACTCTCTTTAGTTTCATGATCATTATCATTAGTTCCTCTTCAATGTGGAGCCAACTCCGAACAACTTCCGCGCGCTACTCACCATACTTTGAAGAGAAGGTTCCACAACCTCTTGAGTTCTACCTTCCTACTACTCACACCTTTTGAGAAACTCTTTCTCTAGAAAGGATCCATTCTTAACAACAAAAACCTTGCCCTCGGATCATGATAGAAGGAATACCCAATAGTTTCTTTAGGGTATCCTATGAAGACGCATTTTTCCGCTTTGGGTTCGAGTTTATCCGATTGAAGTTTCTTCACATAAACATCGCATCCCCAAACTTTAAGAAATGATGACTTAGGTTTGTTTCCAAACCACAATTCATACTGATGTCTTTTCAACGGATTTAGATGGTGCCCGATTTAAAGTGAATGCAAGATTTCTAGTGCATAACCCCAAAATGACAACGACAAGTCCGTCGGAGACATCATAGATCGAACCATATCTAATAAAGTATGATTACGACGTTCGACACACCATTTTGTGGTGTTTCGCGGTGTGAGTTGTGAAACAATTCCACACTCTTTCATGTGAGTGCTAAACTCGTAACTTAGATACTCACCTCCACGGTCGGACCGTAGAAATTTGATCATTCTATTACGATGATTTTCCACTTCATTACGAAATTCCTTGAACTTTTCAAAGGTTTCAGACTTGTGTTTCATCAAGTAGATATAACCGTATCTACTCAAATCATCCGTGAAAGTAACAAAATAACGATATCCACCTCGGCCGACACACTCATTGGACCACATACATCGAATGTATGACTTCCAATAAATCATGCCCGTTCCATTGAACCGGAAAACGGCATTCTAGTCATCTTGCCCATAAGGCATGGCTCACATGTATCAAATGATTCATAATCAAGTGATTCCAAAAGTCCATCCGAATGGAGCTTCTTCATGCGTTTAACGCCAATATGACCTAGACGGTAGTGCCACATATATGGGGATATATCATCATTAAGTTTAATCCTTTTAGCATCAACATTATGAATATGTGTAACATTATCATCGAGATCTAATAGAAATAAACCATTCATCATCGGTGCATGACCATAAAAGATTTCATTCATATAAATGGAACGACCATTGTTCTCGGATTTAAATGAATAACCACTTCGCATCAAACACGATCCAGATGCAATGTTCATGCTCAGTGCAGGCACCAGATAACATTTATTCAAGTTTATAACTAATCCCGACGGCAAGTGGAGAGGCAGCGTTCCGACGGTGATCACATCAACGCTTGGTCCATTTCCGACACGCATCTTGACCTCACCCCTTGCTAGCGGTCATTGTTCCGACCACGATTCAGTTACAAATATTAGCAACCGAACCGTATCAAATACCCGGTGCTCTGCGAGCACTAGTGAAGTACACATCAATAACATGTATATCATATATACCTTTGTTTGCCTTGCCGGCCTTCTTGCTCGCAGATACTTGGGGCGATTCGCTTCCGATGGCATCCCCTTACAATAGTAGCACTTTCGGAATCGGACTTAGGTCCAACTCGGGGTTTCTTTTCAGCGCAACAGGCTTGCCGCCCTTACTTCCGTTTTCCCTTCTTGTCTTTCTTGAAACCAATGTTCCTATTGATCATCAACACTGGATGTTCCTTTTGATCTCTCCATACAGTTTTAAGCATTGGCGAAGCTCGGGAAGACTTCTTCATGCCTTGCATATTATAGTTCATCACGAAGCTCTTATAGCTAGGTGGCGTAGACTGAGAACACGATGGATGCCTAAGTCAATGGGAATCGATATTCCCAAGGACACAAGCTTATCGGCGTAACCGACATCTTGAGTACATGCTCACTAGCAGCTGTGCTCTTCCATCATCTGACTAAAGAACTTTTACGAGCGTTGTAGCTCTCTGACAAATGTGTGTCAAAATCATTTTCAACTCACCCATTGTATCAAATGCATTGCCGTTTTGAAACGCTTTGAAGTTCGGATCTAGCCCATACAATATGCCGCAATGAACTAAGTTGTGGTCCTCTGACGAGTCGATAGACATTCTTCTCCTCGTCGGGGCATCATCTAAAGGTGGGGGAGCCTAACGGCGCTTCTAGAACATATTGCTTTTGTGCGTGAGAGAGGAGAATCCTCAAATTCATGGCCCATTCGGTAAAGTTGCTACCGTTCGTTGCTAGTTTCTCTTTCTCCATGAACACATTGAAATTAAAAGCAGGTGGTGCCATCTACAACAGAATTTGTAAACTTTAGACTAAGTGTATGATAGATTGAGTTCAACTAATCTATATTACGAATGAACTCCCACTCAAAAATGACATCCCTCGTGCCTTTTTGGTGATTAGATGAACCAAATCCACTATACCAAGTCTGATCATCACGTGAGTCGGTATAGCTTCAAAGGCGAGCATCAAATGGGCATCATATCAACTATATGACTCATGCTTAACCTTTCGGTCCGTGTTCCGAGGCCATGTCTGTACATGCTAGGTTCGCCAAGTCAGAACCTTAGTATTCGCGTGTGTAACTGTTTTACACCCGAAATATGGTCATGGATCCAAGAACACCCGATCATCACGTGATGTCTTGGAGCGACGAAAACATAATCGGTGCATACTAAAGGAAGAACACATTCTTATCTTGATATTTAAATGAGGGATCATCTTATTATGCTAACAAAGCGCTAAACAAGCAATATAAGATGCTATCAAACATCATATGTTTATTAGTGAAATTATATGGTTCCCGCAGATGATCTCTATCATGTGCATCGTGGTATGATCACTATCATACCTATATGTGTAAATCCAAGGTCTATGGATTTTACACGCTATGTGTGTTGTAAGAGTATCATCTCATACTTCTACTTACAACACTACCATATCATAACACTAGCCCAGGAACAATCTAAACTAGACGCCTCTAATTTATCCATTACAAGTTTTACGTGGCTTAGTGCTTCGAGATAGAACTGTTCTTACCTACGAACATGAACCACAACGAGGATAATCAAATTGTTGACAACTCTCTTGCAAAATAGATATTGACTATAGTAGGAGAGGCAGACACCGCTAGCCACTTATGCAAACTAGTTGCATGTCAAGCGTGGAACAGGTCTCATGTCGAGGACATGTAAAGTTTGTCCGGGCGCTTCATCCCACTATGCCACCAATATCCAAAATTACAACAAAGGAGCAACAACATGATCATCATCGCCCACATACTCATATGTGTACTACCGTTTAAAGTATCTACGCATAGATCCGGCTCGATACCCTTTGTAGGGTTCGATAGACATAAAACAAAAAATTTCCTATGATGTGAACTATATACCAAGATCTATCTACTAGATACAAACAACGGGCAGATGTATATCCGTGAGAACATACCCTTGAAGACCGACAAAGCTTAACGAGTTCAACTCGTGGTTGATGTAGACGATCTCTTGCCGATCTCAAGATCGAGAGGAAGTCCTAGCGCCACAAATCGCTGACGCATCGTTGCTCGCACACACGTTCGAGGCACCAAGCAACCCCCGCCTCCTCGCTCCAGCGATGCAGCGGAAGCATAACTCTTTCTTGCCGAATAGCCACTGGGAACATGTATCTCGCTAGTCCTAGACCATGGGGGATAAATTCTAGAGGGGGAGAGAGATCCTTCACGAGGAGGTGTGAGAGACAAGTGAGGAGGGGGGCTCCTTTTATAGGAGGAGGGGGGCACCCAAGGGGGTGGCCGCCGGCCATGGGGGCTGCCCCCTCCCCTCCTTCATTCATGTGGGTGGACACTCCACTCACAAAATGCCCTTTAAATTTCCTCCACCCAAAAAGTCCACTCAAATTCCCATTAAATTTCCACCAAATTTAATGCAAACTCTCATTAAATAAAACTCTTTTATTTTATTCAGAATTTTGTCAATTACTTTAATGACAAACATTCACAAATAACCCCTTGCTAGAATTCTATTTCACATGCATAACCACTTTATGCAATTTCACCTGAAAACCTGTTTCGGTATCTAGTGAAATAAATTCCTGCGCTTGTTCATTCTTTCGGCATGAAACATTTGCTCCAATTGGATGTCGGTGTCTCTTAAGTGTGTCACCCTACGGTTCGTGAATAATGCGTACATGATCGAGACTCCTCTCGGATCAATAATCAGAAGCGGGATCGGAGACCCATCGACTCCCACACATTCAACGATGACTTTCTTGTGATCGTGGAACATTTTACGCTAGTATCTTAATCCCTTTGTTTCACGATATATTACATGTCGAGATTCAATCGCCGGTATCTCCATACCTAGTTTGATCTCGTTGCAGACATGCACTCTTTCTCGTTCTGTGATATAACATTCGAGTGATCAAATCACTTGCTTGCAAGCTAATCAATGTGATATCACCGAGAGGGCCAGTATATCTATCCGTCATCGGGATGAACAAATTCCACTCTCGATCCATGAGCCTCAACATAACACTTTATTAGTTCTGAATCCATCTTTATAATCACCTACATTACGGTGTGACGTTTGATGTTATCAAGAAACTCTTCGGTGTTAGTGATTGACATGATCTCATGGTCTAAGGATTAGGATCACTTCGTAAGTTGTTATAGCAATATAAACTCAATGACTTTGATCGTAATGCTATACTTCGGATGAATGTTCATCACACCATTACACTAATGTTGTGATCCCGTTATTAACAACATCCAATGTCCATGATCAGGAAACCTTGATCATCTTGTTAATCAACAAGCTAGTTTATGGGAGAGGCATAACTAGGAACTTTCTGTTTGTTTATTAAACACACATGTATTAACGTTTCCGTATTAATACAATTATAGCATGCAAAATAAACATCTATCATATACTTGGAATACACATAATAAACACTTTATTATTGCCTCTGAGGGCATATTCCCTTCACATGTCTTTTATCCGAATAACCCGGGTGGCCCATAGTCGGTAGCATGGCCTATAGCTGTTAGGCGACGATTTGGTGGATCGGAAGGGAGGCCCATGCGGATAAAGGAAGGATACGATGGAGTCACAGCGGCGTGCCGTGGAGTGCAAGATACAAGACTAGTAATGACGGTGTAGAACTACGTAACTTTGTCCGGCTAGGACATTTCCTGTAACCCTAGGACCGACGACTATATAAGCCGGGCCTATAGAGCCTTTAGAACACGATAACTTAGACTTTCTAGTCACTCGCTTGAATCTAATCTCTGTAACTTCGGTATTGCCATTATAGTGATTTATAGCGAGTAGGATTCGCGCCACCGTTGTGGGATCCCGAACTGGTTAAGCTGTGTTACCTCGTGCCGTCAACTGTCGCCTTACGTATCTAAACACGCACTATGAGGACCCTCCATGCGGCGTGCTGCGGCAATACCGACGGTTAAGCCACCGTGGGGCAAGAGGCGCCAGATCTTCGTGAGGCGAGACCAAGATCTTGGGGAATCGGCGAAACCGTAGCCATCGGTCGCGTTCTCTTCTCCGGCAACATTCGATCGTCCCCCGGCGAGTTCTAGATCCAGCGAAGGCGAACCCTACGCGGTGTTGATCGTTCCTCGGAGACATCCACCTCTTCATCGTGAAACCGACTGGGCACTAGTTCACGGGAGTCGGAGGAGCATCAAGACCTACCGGACCGCCTACGGGCGGATACGTTCAGCGGAAGGATCGATGTCGGTTCTCTCCGGAGTTTGTCGGCAAAGATCGGAAAAATTCAAGACCGCGGACCGCCCTACGGGCGGATACGTTCATGAAGGATCGATGTCGGATCTCTCCTTGGGTTTGCCAAAAAGATCGGAAAAATTCAAGACCCACTCAAACCGCCCTTGCAGGATATAAAGGTGGAAGATCGCGCAAATCCGCCCGGCTCGCCCGTGCGTATGGACAGTGAGATCCAAGTTCGGCGTGGTTACCATCTTCGATGCATGGCCTTGCGTCCGAGAGAGGACGAAACCCCTTACTACCTCGCCGGTGGCTCCGTATACGGGCCGACCTGGCCAATTACCCCAATGATGATGCCATCTATCACTTTGTGGAAGGACTAGACCACGGCACGCTCCTCCGACATTCTCTAAGACGGCAACAGGCGTCAGGACGCCTCACTTTCGAAGGCATGGTGAACACCGTGAATAACTACGCGGAGGCTGAAGCGGCAGCTCAGACAGCGCTCACGCTCATTGACGGAGCACCTCCAATTCAGCCGCCACCACCGCCTCCGACCGCCATCGTCGTAGCAGCGCCACCACCCCCAGTCATCGTCGAGGCCATTGCACCTCCACCGCCCGTCATCGAGGAAGTCCTGGCACCCTCCGACTCTGTCATTGACGCGCTTTATGCTGATTTCAGTGCAGATTCCGAGGAGATAGACTTCAGTCCAGAAGAGCTAGACTCCGCCATGCAGGAGATGGAGGGGGAGTACTCGCGCGACGAGCAAGCTAATAACACCGTCATGTCTCGAGGGGTGTTCGTCACCATCGGGACGATGAAGACCAGCCCGGGCAAGCTCCGCCCATGGCACTGGATAAGGGGAAGGGGTCACTTATTGCTGCTGACGATGATCGCTCAAGAGTCATGCCTCCTCCGCTAATCGGTCTCGGCAAACAGGAGAACTCGGCACCGGTCCAAGCAACAACAACACCGCAAACTTGCCGCCTCCACGTCGTTGGCGGCGTAGCATACCGGTGATAGGGTGATGTACGGAAACCTCCTCGTTGAGCCACTAACTGTTGATCATATCCGGAAAGTGACTCAGCTTGACGAGAAGCGCCAGCAACTACTGTAGGAAGCGCAAGCCATCACGGAGCAAGGCGGTAAACTAGATCGAGATCTATTCAACGCACAGAAGTCCATAGAAAAAGCTAGAGCAATGGAGGCCGAGTACAAGACTTTGCTCTAGCAGCAGAAGGCTAAGAAGGCTCCGGCTCGCGTCATCAACGATACTGGTGTAAGGCGCAACCTAGGATGGGCCCCCTAGAAGCCGGCACAAGCCAAGCCATACATTGACAGTGAAGGCAAGCAGGTGATGCCCACCCCACTCCTTAACCTCGCCCGTCGCCAAGACCTATACAGGAGCAGGATAGATGCTTTGAGGCGTGGAACATGTCTATGACCTAGTGGCCAAGGCGGTAAAAGCAAAAGGACACCTCTCGGAGGCTTGAGTCGACCCCGCTCTGGCGTCTAGCATACAAACCACCAAGGGATAGATTTCCTCAGGATGTCGGATCGCGGACCGGTTCATCAGATCGAAGACGGAGGGATGCACGCAATAGGAAGGATGCTATCCCCATATCCTCCAACCACGGAGAAAGACCCTAACCTCGCCGCCCATCGCCACCGCCCGATCCCCGACGTCGGGGAAGATTACAAGACTCACCATCGTACGGATATGCCCCCTCCAAAGTAGTGCGGCATCGTCATCCGCGACAACGCGGCACAGACCCGTCATGATGGAGAGCGCCACGAAGGACATAAGATGATGGGGATATGCCTACCAGGGTATACCAATGGGGCGTTCAAGCCCACGACACGGCGGTGGGCACCAAGGACGGCGGCGGATCAGAACTGGCGTGGATCCAAGCGGCCCGAAGTCAAGGCCCAGGAGAGTAGATAGGCCCAGTAGGATTAGGTTAAACGAGTACCGAAACCATAATAGATTCGGTTGAGATTTGTAAACCCTAGGGAGGGTGAGTCTATATAAACCTCCCTACAGGGCGTGTAGATGTACGTTCCATCATACACCCAAGCGACTGCCGCCTAGCCGCCGAGCTACCATTATGTAACACCATCATAATACAATCTAGCGAGTAGGTCTTTACCCTCCGGGAAGCGGCTGGGTAAACCCGTGTCTCCACCCTCATCTCGCACCTCGGATGGCTGGCCGCCCCCTCGTTCTACTAATCGCATCGATTGCGACATCTACCGTGACCATCCCTCGGCAGTGGCACACCGTGGGGCTGGCGGTCGGCGGTGTTCGGCGAGATTCAATCTTCCCATCAATGAGTCGGTCGCCACGGCCACATGATAGTGATCAGCGAGATGCTCGAGATCTTGAAACGGTTACGTCCGTGGCGCGACCCATCACGCCTGACATGATCTTGCCGGTCACGATCAGCCTCTTCGTCGGCCTAACCGGCGTCGCCGTCTCGGAGGACTCGCTCGCATCCGCGAAGTCGCCGCCACCTTGACAGCTCTCCGAAGCCAGGCCTGATCCATTGCCTCGCCTCCGTACAACTCGCCCACGACAACGTGGCGAAAACTCCGCTTGCAGAAAGACGCGGCCCTCAACAACGGCGACTCGGCGACCGGCGTCACTGCGCCGGATCCATCACCATGACATCACCGCGGGCTCCATCACCAGTCTCCAACATGGGAGACTTCAAGGATCCCTCCATCCTTGGGATCTTCAACCGACTACTGGGTGGGAAAACTCCACCGATCTCCACGACGGGACGGTCGCCGCGCGCGACCTACATGGCGGCGCACCGATCACGGAGGATCCCTTCTCCACCGATCCCTCCCAATGCCACGGCAGCGGTGAACTCCGCTGAAAATTGGCGGGCGATCCCGCAAACAAGCCGCAAAAATTTCGCCTCGGCAGGTGGCCACGAGGCACGCTACCACCAGCCGAATCAGGTCGCGCTGAACCCCACCGTCGAGCGCGCCTGAACTTTGGCGACGAACGACTCCAGCCAGCGTGGCGCGCGATCTGCGAGCAGCGCCACCGGGAGAAGCGCCCGGCCCCACGGTCGATGGCGATGGGCGCTCCACCTCCCAACCGCACACCCCGAGGATCGGCCGCGGATAGTGGTCTCCTCACGGAGCGAGGCGAATGGCCTACCACTGTTCTCCACGATGGACAACCTCGTGGCGGGCGAGCAGCGTGGCCGACAACATCACGGCCCTTTGGTGGCGTCGCCTCACGAATCCGATGCGTCGAATTCTGCTACTGCAAAAGCGGTCGGCTGACCAGCAGCAAGCGGCGACTGACGTCCGGGTGTACTCGCGTTCTTTAGGCAGCGAGCAGCCTCAGCGGCCGCCATTGGCGGCAAACACCCTCAGCGCGCCACGAGCCACTACGCTCCAACATCGACCAGCCGGGCTTGTCCTCTCCTGCTGACCCGGGCCAGCGACCAACTTCGCCGCCAGCGGTCATCCCCATCGACGCCGCACCCACATCATCAACAACCAAAGCTGGCGCCGCCCGGCCCGGCGACCTGCGACACACCTAACCAATAAGTCGACGGTGAGCCAATAAATTCGCTAAGGCCCGACTCGGGCCAGTGCTTGGGCTGATGATCCGAGCAAAAAGTACCAGCCCGAACTTCAAAGCGCCCGAAGGAAATAGAAATCGACCCCTTATGACCCTTCGTGTGGCTGGATACATACCTCATGGCGATGGGGTTATTTGGCCACATCGACACCTGCTAACCGCCGTTACCTCCCCTTGATGATGGAGGGGCGTGCAGGCGATGGATCGCACCTCCCAGGGACGCCGACTCACAGGAGGAGATGCTGTGACGCCGTCGAACGCACGAGTGCTCCCCGCACCCAGCCACCGCCCGAGGACCTGGGCGATGCATCCGGGGACCCATGAAATCAACCGCAGCTGGGTCCGGTGGTGGCAAGAACTATGGTACAACGATGTCGACATCCACCGACACCGCGATCCATTGCTTCAAGACCTCGTCTTGCTAAGAGCCCTTGGTCGCCAAGCTCAGCGACATTCTGTTGCCGCCGACAACATACGGACCTCCTCGAGATCGCCAAGCGGTCACGGAGGAAGATCCAAACCAGTAAACGGCGGCGAGTGAGAACGCCCACGCCTACGGACGCGGTAACGACAGCGGACGACGGTCCGACCTATACTACAACAACACCGGCTCACCGGCAAAAGCGCCCTTGATGGCCGAGCGTCGACCGTCCATACGGCAAGACGCAGCGCGATGTCTGGCCAAAACTTCGCCCGACGGAGGAACAGCGCGCTTGTGACGGCGGCAACTAAAGGGGAAACCAAGTTCGACCCGTGAGCCTCCTTAACCAACCGTATTCGTTTCCTGACGAGGAAGGGAAGCCCGCCCGCACCACGACCGCCTGCCACACACTCGGGGAGATTGAGAAGGCACAGCGGCGGCGGAAGGACCACGACAACAACCCGTAAGCAGCGGAAAATTGGCAATGTGGCGGCTTGCTCCATACCTTCACGAGCTTCAACACGAAGCGCCAGAAGAAGAGTCATCGCCCGTCGCCGTCAGCCGCGGTGGCCAGTGGGCGTTCCCGATTCCTCAAGCTGGCGGAAGCCCATCACAGAGCCGCCGGGACCACGCCCGCGCGCCAGTACCGGGCGAAATCGCCACGGTGGTCAAGCCTAAGGTGGGCGACTACGGCTCCCCAAAGACATTGATAGACGGCGGCAGCTCCATCAACATCACTGTACCTGGACACCTTGATGACTGCGGCTCCCGCGATCGATGGTCGAACAACCTACACCGTTCCACGTCGCCGTCCCGGTCGGGCGTGTCGATCGGCAAAGGTCGCAGCCGATCACCTTGGCACACCAGCAAACTTCCGGACCGGCGGATCGTCTTGACTAGTACCGCGACGGCGGCCCTACCACTGCGTCACGAGGGCGCGCGGCGTTCGCCAAGTTCATGGCGGCGCCCCACTACAGCGTCTGACGATAAAGCTCCCGGGCCATGCGGCGTCATCACCATCAACGGCGACCCGACACAGCGCCCGGTCACGAAGCAAGGAGCGAACTTCGCGGCGCCGTCGCCGCGGTAGAGACCAACGGCCAGCAGGCTGCGCCAAAATGCTGTGGCGGGGTCAACGAACCCCACCATACTCAAGAAGCCCAACTCGGGCGCAAACACCTCGTAATCGGCGGCACTTTACCCGCCGTCGAGCTGGTCGGCGACTCCGGCCCGGATGGTGGCGATCGGAAGGGTATGAGCCCAGCCTGGGAAGGCGCTCGCCGAGTTCATCTGTGAGAGCAGGGACATCTTCGCATGGAAGCCCTCGGCATGCACGGTGTCCCTAGGGAACTGTTGAGCACAAACTAGCGCCTACCCCAAAGTGCGACTCGTCAGCGATGCTGCGGCCCTTCAATGAAGAGCGCCCGAGAGCTATCGCCGAGGAGGTGTAAGCGTCTACTGGTTGCAGGCTTCATCGGCCAATCAAATACTCCAAGTGGCTGGCAAACCCGGTCTTGAGTCGAGAAAAGAACGGGACCTAGAGGATGTGTATCGACTACACAAACTTAAGCGGCTTGCCCAAGGGCGATTAAGTCCTCCATGGATCGACCAAATAATTCGACTCCACGGCGGCGCTCGGGTATTTGTGTTTCCTCGACACCTACTGCAGGTAAAACCAGATCAAAATGGCTGTTGAGGGCGAGGAAAAGGCGGTGTTCATCATGCCATTCCAGACTTTCCGCTGCACCGCCATGACCTTGACCTCAAGAGCGCGGGCAACCTACCAGCGGTGCATGCGAGTGCCTTGCGAGCCAAATTGGCGCAATATCCACGTCTACATCGGGCCGTGGTAGTGAAGTCCATTTCGTCGAGGCGATCTACTACCGACCTGGCGAAAACATTCGCCAACTGCGTAAATACAAGATAAAGCTCAACCCGGTGCCTTGATTGTACCAGCGGAAAACTAAGATGCGTCATTATCAGCGTGAGATCAAAGGCGAACCCACCAAAATCGACCGCGATATTTCGACTCGTCAAACCGAGTACTGCGCTACATCCGGGCTGGCGGGCGAGTAGCGACTCTCGGTCGCTTCATCCCGCTTTGGCGAAAAGGTGATGCCCCTATACGCTTTGATGCCAAGAAGACCCCACCTTCTAGTGGGACAGAGGCCGGACGGCGCGCCAGCGACCTCAAGAAGGTGCTACTGGCGGCACCACTACTACGCCCCGTTGACAAAGAACCCATGATGGTCTGCGTGGCGGCCACGGTAGCGTCGTTAGTGCCGTCATGGTCGTCAGCGGCGGAAGGAAAGGGCGCCCGGTCTGACAGCCGGTGTACTACATCGTGAGGTCCTCAACGAAGTCGCGCCAATGACCATGATACGGCTGGTATCACAGCGGTCTTTGAAACAATGGCGCGTCAGCACTACTTCGAGCACCCGATCACGATGCGTCTCCTGATACTGGTTGCAGGACATCATCCACAACGCGGCGACGGGCGATCGCCAAGTGGGCGTCAAAATCGGCATCACAACATCAAATATGAGCCACGAAAAGTGATCAAATCGCGGAGCTCTAAGCGGACTTCATCGCCCATTTGGGAAGAGAGGCCAATTTGCCCCGGAAAAGCTGCCATACCTCCACTCTGGAGCACGGCGGCTCCAGAAGCAGCGGCGCGGGAGGCGAGATCGTCTTGACTTCACCAAAGGCGACAAGCTCAACGTCCTCTGCCTCGACTTCACCCTGCACCAACAACATGGCCAGTCGAGGCACTACTCCCGACATGCGAGCTGCCAAGGAGATGACGTTAACCGCCTACGGCTGCTCACGGAGACTCCGACCTCGTCGCTAACACTGCGGCGCCCGTCTCTCCCACCATGGCGGCATACCGCCAGCGGTAAACAAGCTGGGGGACGCCCGGCGGGCTACTCCGTCGAGTGTGGATCGTGGCGGAAAACGAGGGGCAGCGCGCTCTCTCGCGCCGGGTCGGCTCGACTCGCACCACCCGTCGGCGTCCTTCTAAACCACGATCACCAAGCCATCGATCTCTCCCCAAGGGATATCAACATCCAGTCCTTTGCAGCGGAAGAAGCCATACAGTACGCATTCGCGAAACCCAGACGGTGGACCAAGCCGTACGCCTACCTGCAGGCTGGCACCTTCTTGC
This sequence comes from Avena longiglumis, assembly GCA_030063025.1. Taxonomy (NCBI): domain Eukaryota; kingdom Viridiplantae; phylum Streptophyta; class Magnoliopsida; order Poales; family Poaceae; genus Avena; species Avena longiglumis. The sequence goes on from CP125976.1 coordinate 485,269,472, forward strand.
CGACAACAGACCCGAAGGCGAGCGCTTGGGATAGGTTTTGCGCCGATGCAAATCCTTTACCATCGCCGGCGAGATCCTGGCAAGCGTGACGGCGTGTTCAACGCTGCGTCCAAACCGCGAAGGGCGCAAAGATCCTCCACGACATCCACTCGCGACATTTGCGGCCTGCGCCGGCGCCCGCTCTCGGTTGCCAAGGCTGCTCGTACGGCTTCTCTTGGCCCATCGCTGCGCCGTCTTGTCGACATTGTCGGTGGTCGCCGGGTGCGAAATCGCCAACCCGGACACACGTGCGAGCTCAGCGCTCAAGACAATCCCATCACACGGCCATTCGGCCGTGTGGGGTATGGACATAATGGCCCCTTCAAAAGGCCCCCTCCGGCTTCACCCACCTCGGTCGCGGTGCGACAAATTCACAAAGTGGGTGGAGAGCCAAGCCCAATCCGGTCACGGCGGGAAGCAGCCACCAAATTCTCGCGAGCTCATATATATCGCTACGGGTTCCCCAAACAGCATCATCACGGACAAGCGGCACCAACGCCAAAGGAGCCATGGCGGGGATGCGAGAACACCATATCGGCTCGACCTCGCGTCGATTGCCCACCGAGTCAACGGCGGCCCGGCGAGCAGACCCAACGAGCATCCTCACGGCACAAGCCGCGACTCCAAAAGTACCACTCGGCGCACTTCCGGTGCGGGTCGAGAGCACCCTCGAGTCATCTGGGGCATCTCACCTCGATCAACAGTCAGCGACCAGTTCACCCCTTCTTCATGGTGTG